>NDFZ01005259.1:269486-461888 GCA_002192655.3 Mamestra configurata | reverse complement strand
AAAAATATTAATTATAAACGTGTAAATGTAGGTTTCATTTATTTGTCTTTTATTTCTAAATTTTAAACCTACAAATACACCTCTCTCAAGATCTTTGGAGAACACAGCAAAAATTACCTGATCATAATTTGAAATAACTTTAATCGCGCTTCTTAAAATAGACCCAGCTGATGAATTGCGAGCAAACTGGTACAAGGAATGCAGTCCCTACCTCTTGTATGCAGTCTTAGTCTTACACGACAATTTACTGACATACTTTAAAATAATAAAATGTCTTAAAACCAATAGTGATTATGCCGAAAGCTGCCATAAATACTAGAGTCAAAACTGGGTTGAATGCCTTTCCAGGTGGTAGTTTGTATCTCTCACCAAAAAAAAATATGGGAAAATTAGATTAATATCTAACCTCTTACTAAATATTAATTATTAAAAAAACTACTTATTAATTTACCTTAAATTATATCTTACAGTGTTCACACTATGCACCCTATTCCAGTGCCGCACAATAGGGCACTCCACCCTTTCCGGTATAGGGTTTAGAAGGCCATTGGGGCTGCCCCGCACACGACACGTCAGAGAGGCCACTCTTTTGCGCACAATAGCCCAAAAGCCATCGGTGTTGGCCTCCGCAAACATCCCTGACGCACTACAGTATCGTGGCAACCCCATCAGCATCCTAAACCCATTATTGTAGAGGACCCGCAGGGCACTGAAAGCCTTCTGCGTATAGCGGACCCACAGGCTGCAAGTGTACATTGTCTGGCAGTACGCCTTAAACAGAGTAATTTTAACCTCTTTTGTGCACCTCGCAAACCTGCGCGCCAACATATTGCTTCTGACTGCCAGTGCCCTGCGTTCCCTCTCAATATCTAAGTCATCCGAGAGGTCCTCAGTGACCCAATGCCCCAGGTATCTGAATTTGGTGACTCTACTTACCTGAACTCCTCCAAGTCTAACCGGTGGAATGGTCGAGGGAGTTTTATTACCCGCCTTAAACACAAGTAGTTCACTTTTTTTGGTGTTGTACCTGAGGCCATGTGACACTGCGTACCTCTCACATATGCCTATGAGAATGTTGAGGGCTTTAACAGATGGGCTCAGCAGCGCCATATCGTCAGCGTAGCTAATGTTATTCATACAATTGCCATCTATTGAACAGCCGACACCAGCCCTGCTGAGCTCATCTATCAATCCATTAACGTACAGGTTGAAGAGCCGTGGTGACGTCAGTCCTCCCTGCCTCACTCCACACTCCAACCTGTACTCTGTGGAACATGAGCCCGCCCACTTAACATTATTGGATTGGTTGCCGTACCAATATCTCAGTATGTTGATCATGTCCCTGGGAGTGCTGGTTTCTTCCCGTAGCTTATCCCACAACACATTATAATCCACAAGGTCAAATGCCTTCGACAGGTCCAAAAAACAGCCAAAAATAGGCGTTTTTCTTGTCACGTAGTACTGGATAGTATGCTTGAGTCGCAGTATTGCAGCTTCTGTCGAAAGCCTAGCTCTAAATCCGAACTGGGCATCATGCAGATGAATATGCTTACTAAGTTGACAATCAAGCAAACCATCCAGCACCTTGGCGATCACTGTAGCCAATGAGATGGGTCTGTAGTTGTTCCCGTCGGAGGCATCGCCTGTCTTATTTTTGATAATAGGAATTACTGTGGTCTTCATAAGCTCCTGAGGCAAATACGAATGTCCTATACACAAATTGTAGAACATGACCAACACCCTGGGCAAGTGCGTACCCGCGTGCTGCAGGTGCTCGATGCTGAGGTCGTCATGCCCTGGAGACTTCCCTCGAGTCATACTCTTAATGACCTGAGCTACATCTTTTACCTTAAACCTAAACCGAACTCCATCTTGAACTTCAGTATCAAGCCCCTGCCGCACGCTTGGTAAGGGAGACTCAACCTTAAAACGTTCCCTAAACAACTCGGCAATTTGCTGGGGCTCATTTCTACCCTCAACACACGCAGGCACGCACAAGCCAGTTTCCAGTTTCCTGGTATGCTTCCAAAAACGCTTGAAATCTTTACCCTTGTGGTGTGTGGCTAGGATGTCCATTTTAATACGCTCGACATTGTCTTGACACCACTTGAGCTTAGACTTAAAACGCTTCCTGGATTTGCACATGTTATTATAAATATCACCAGATCTGGGTTTACCATAAAGCAACCAGGTCTGAAAGCTGCTTCGTGCTTCCAGATGAGCCTTTTGTACATATGTATTCCATCCGATAACATGCTTCTGTTTCTGATGCTTTCTCAGTCTATTGCTGCTACGCGCAGCTAACGTCAAAGCACTAACAATACTGTTATACAGTTCATCAATTATTGCATAGTGACACTCATTACTACAAACATTATCAGCACATGAACCAAGTTCCATTGGAAAATCAATGTCCCTTAGTTCATTGTTACAGAGATCGCTATATAACCTTATCTGTTCAGCGTTTCTTTCACCCCATCTCACTTCATTATAAAGGTTCCCATTACAATATTTTTTCTCGGTAATATTCCCAAGTTACAATACACTTCCAGAGGAAAATGATCCAACCAGTACACATCATAACAAACCTTAATATCAGTGACACATTGCCAAGCTGCCTCCGTAGTCAGACAGTGATCAAGCCATCGTTTACAATTGTTGTGACTTTCAGTAACAAAGGTGCGTATCAGTAAACGTATTAAACCTGATCACATCCGCACAGAGCCAACTCCGCTCCATACAAATGTTTCTTAATTCCCTAAAGAATAGCTCATTTGGATGAGCGTTGAAGTCACCGAGCATTATCCCAGTTTTCTCGAAGATGGCTGGACGGATTTGGATTTTTTATTTTATTTGAAAGGGTGGTCCCATGATCATCAAGTCAGGATCTGATGATGGGATCCTGGAGAAATAGAGAGAACTTTTCAAATTTGATAGAAGCGATTTGGGTAGTTAATGGAGTGAGAGAGGAAGAAGAGAGGGAGAGTACCTTCTCGGAGTGGTTCCATTTCAATTTGGTGAAGATCTGATGAAGAACTTTGGAGATGGGCAACGAAACTCCTCAAAAAATAATAGCAAATGGACTGAGATTGCTGAAATCTCATGTCTGTCAATTGTTTACACCAGTTCATAACATAGCATCACGCCGTTACGCTGTGAAGGGGTAAGCACATGTGAACCACTAAAAAGTGAAAAAAAAAAACTAACTTTAACTTCGGCAGTCGGTGACAAAAACGAAAAAACAACCAAAAACACCGACACGGTGTTTTTGGTTGTTGACTGCCGAAATTAAAGTTATTTTATACTTTTTAGTATTTTTTATTTGGAAGTTGGTTGTATTTTTGACACATCGGTGATAAAATCCGAAATTAATGAGGTACTTTAAAAAAATAATTTATTATAATGAGCTTAAAAGACAAAACAAATGAAATGACAGTCAAATCCAGTTTACCATAACCCGATCCCACTGCAGTTGAAAAAGATAATGAAGAGACAAACAAAGCAATGATTTTATTTTGTATTTCTTTAGCAAACTGTATGATCTAAGTTTAGATTTTTTTTTAATTTCAATAATAACTCGGTGGGAAAAATATTAACTGGTATGTGTGTTGGGAGCATTTGTAGAAGAGATCAAGTTTTACAAGTATGTCAATAAATTACACATTAATCCGTACAACTATTAATTTTTATTTTTTTTTTTTTTTTTTTTGGTTTTGTATGTACTTCAAATACAGTTTTTTTGCGTTCGCAATTCAGACAAAAATGTTACTGAATTAAATTGGGTTTAATTTTACTTTAAAGGCCATGTCTGACTTAATTATAAAAAAAAATAGACACAGTCATCTAACCAATTTTCCAAAATATATTTTTTTATGTCTGTTTATTATTTTATTTACTTTATTTAGATGCTATAGGTATATATATATATGTAAGAATATAACTATATTAAATGGATTTAAATGAACCGCCACTCGTCCATTCAAGGGTTCATTAGAAAACCAGCGTCAGACAGCATCAGTCTGTCTGACATTTCGCTGAAATGGACCTTTTTAGTGCAGCCGTGAGACACACATCCTACATTTCTTTTTTTAATTTTATTTCTATGTACCGGGCGTTTTTCATGTAAGTGCTAAATAAATATTATTCTTTCTTTCTTTATTTGTTTTTTTTTGCTTATTAGTCATTCAGACGTATACGGAAAATTAATGAATTAAAAGTTCTATTTTAGGCTAAGTTTTGGTGAATTAAATCTGCTACCATATAACCAGGATTTTTAAGTTAAATATCGTCGAATTTCTGCACCATGATGTTGACGACTTCATCTGACAATCTGTACCCAAAAGCTGTGAGTGCATTCTTCAGCTCCGTCTTATCAATATTCCCGGAGTTATCATTGTCAAACGACTGGAAACAGTTTTGCCAATCAGTGACATATTTCCATAGGGCACCAAAATCCTCGAAATTGATAACACCTCTGTCTGTTTGTCAAACATCCCTGAAAATAAAAAACCTTCGTTTTATTCATTTCTATTGCTGATATTCACATTCACAGTAGGTATAGGAAATCTTTAAACATGGGCCTGGGCTACTAAGGAAAACATTTGGCAAATAAAAATAATTAGATTAATTATAATTATTAACCTATTAACTGTGGTAAAATTGTATCGAAATACGTCAATAGCCGAACAAAAATGGAAACATATTTCCTTATCAACTCAGCATTGAGTATGCACTACTGTCCTCGAGTTTTGCATTTCAATTTCATGTGAAGTGTGATCTTATCGTCATACTGTTCAAGTCCAATAAAATACAGTTGCCTATTTTCTATTGACACTATGCAACACCAAAATGAGAGCAGCTCAGGATTGACAACCTCAGAGTTAGGACTTGAAAATCCATCACTGCAATGTGTGCAATAATTTAAGCAATCATATAGGTACCTAAATGAAAAAAAAACACGCTATTGGATTTACAACCCAAGGCTGAGAGTTTAGCTTCAAAATCCTAATGTGCAATAATTTACGGCTTTAATTTAAATGTCAGTTAATCTTAGTGAGAACGACATTCCTTAGGACAAAAATGTTTATTTTTGGCAAAATAAATTAATTTCACCTATTCTTTACACATTGTCAGAACAAATTTAGAGTTAACTTAATTTTGCAAGCTTTAATTGAATAAACTCGTTTTTTTTCATCCGGTTATGCAAAATGTCTATTTTTTATATTACTAGAAGAGCTATGATAACATACACGATTCAAGACTACAATCTGAGTTAGGAATTTTTGCAAGGTTCAAAGCTAATTTGACTGGCCCATAAGTCGTTTATTATGTTACGAATGAGAAAAATAAATAATTCCATGTCTCGAAATAAAATGGCAACTACTATTCAATCGAAGTCAAGAAAATGTGTAGCAGAAGATGTAATATATGATATATAAGCACTGATGATAACAGTTACTTCTGGGCAAGCGTGCTCCACCTTCACCACATCATCGTAAGATAGTGTTCAAACACGTGCCCATCGATAGTAAAAAAACTCCACAAACTTCAACGCCCGCTCTACTCCTTTTTGTTTTGGAAAATTAAGCAAAACGATTTTCATTCATTACCCCGCCATTTCTGCTGCTGATTCTGTGGTTTCTGGATCAGTGCAACTATCCACCCCGTTCATCTCGTCAGGGGTTGATTTTGCAGAAATTGTTAGATCTGTTTCAATTATTCCACTTTTAGTTTGTTCATACCAATTCCCACGTAAATTGAAATCAGCAATAATGTTCTCTCCTAAAAACTTTACCAACCCCTTTCTCCTCTCATGGGGTTAATTTTCGAAAAAAAAAAAAAATTCAAATCATTAATGCAGTGTTTAATTTTATACTCCTCGTAACTATGAAACGAAAGGTCCGACTTTAATAATTTAATGTGTAATTTTCATGTAGATACATAATAAACCTTAATTGTCAAACCATTTAAGTGGTAATAATATCTTGATATCAAAATCGTCACTTTTTCTTTCCAACTGGGCTTTGATTGGATAATTTTAACAAAAAAGCGGTCATTTTGACTTAACCATAATAGTTAGACATATAGCCTCGCGGACATTTTTCTAGGTAATAATGAGAATACCCCCAACTCCGTTCCCAGGGGAACATACTTCCGGGATAAAAAAAATATCATATGTGTTATTCCAGATAATCTACCTCTAACCCAAATTTCATAAAGATCCGTTTAGCCGTTTTGACAGGATTGAGTAACAAACATCCATGCACCTTATCCATACATCCAAACTTTCGCATTTACAATATTATTTTCGAAGTAAAGATGATTATAAATAAACCTGATAAAAAAAAATTGTCCGCTGGACCAAACTCGCAGGTATGCACATTCTATGTTCAAAAAAATACTCATACTATTCCATCCTAGACATTTTGCTATTCGGTAAACAAGCTAGTATATTTAGTTTTTTTTATTTCTTTAAAAGGCTCTTCTGGGTAAGCTCACTCCATCGTCGACTTTGTCTCTGTCATCTATGACCTAGACTAGAGTCAAAGTCAAGAGTAAAACCGTATTAAATAAAAAAAGCCAAATACTAATAAAATTTTATTGTTATCCTTACTTCTCGCAGAATTATTGTTACATGATCATGTTCCAAACTTAAACACGATATTGAAAACTTGTATAAAAGCAGATGGACGGATAGTTTTGCCATAGTATTGTGTGAGTGATCAGGCAAAATGACGTGTTTTTTGGTATTCGTAGTCATTTCCATTCTGGTTCATACCCACGCCAAGCCAGGACAGCAGGCACATCAAAATTACCCATCTGGTTGGTAGATATTTTAATTTTATATCACAATTGTAAAACCAGATTGAAATTCTGAGAAAAAGTTCTGTAGCTATTTATCGGTTTTTTCTCTTTGTCTGTTTGTTTTACGTGTATACGTTAAGAAAAACCTCTATTAAGTTTCATTGATTGTGTAACAAAGAAATGTAGTGGAACAGTGATAACGAGTTCAAGTTATGGGTTGCCAATCATAGGTTTAAACTTAAACGGGTATTCAATTTTATGATCGTATACAATGTTATCAATACTGTTCCTAAATAACAAAGGAAGAATCACACTATGAAAAAATATGTCCTGAACCAAATACTCGGATATATGTTTGTGACATCCACTAACCCTTTTCTATTGCGTTCACGTAGTTCATCAAACCACTCATTTTAAAGCCTATTCTCTTCTGTTTAAAAATGATTAGAAACAGATTTGGTTAAATATGTAATTTTTGACATTTCGTATCTTCTTCTTAATGTAATTTTGAAACACATTTTAGTGCAACATTTTTTATTTTTCAGCTACGAACTATGGTACCGCGACTGCGAGCAACGACAGTGTCGCAAATGGTATTAATTTCGGAGCATTTAACGTTCCAGGGCGCCATGAAAAAGCAGAAACTGAAAAAACCTGTCGATCGTAAGTAAATCAACTGTCATATTTATATGCTAGCTAGAAGCTATTTATATTCTGATAATTGTTAGCGTTTCAAGCTTATGGAAAACACACAAAATATGTTTTTTTTTTTCAATTTTTATGAATGACTTCACCAACCTCCACTTCAAAACTTTGATGCGTTTTACATTTATCAATTATAATTGATTTGAAACGGCAAAATATGCGTGTCTAATATTTTTGAAAAACTAACTCCATCAGTTACTTTTTCAAAAATAGTAGACACGCGTATTCACAATATAATTAATATTTCGGGAGACTACCCAACTGATATTTTTGTATTCATACAAATACAGACCAGTGATTTAGTCACGAACAAGTATTTAGGGAGAGATTAAACTCATTATTTTTACTCGACTATTCTGTGTAGATTCGAGAATTAGTTATGAGTTGGGTAGTCCCGCCCGGCTTTAGGCAAGTGTCGAAATAAGCACTAATATTTTTTTTTTTCAGTCTTAGTTCATTAAATATGTTTTCTTAATTTCAGGTGTGGTGAATTGAGTCAGTTAGTTTCAAGGTACTGTGAATACTTTTAAAAGTTTTTATTTTGAATCTAATAAGTTATTCGAAACATTGCAAAAAAATGAGTTATGGTAGAGTAAATATAGGTTTTATTTATTTTGTGTTTTATTTTATAAATCAAAACAAAGAGCTTGAGAGCGGTATTTCTTTAAAAAAAACACAGCCAAAATTTTGCACCTGTACATAATTATAAAAGCCTTTAATCGCGCTGCTAAATTTGCAGCCAGCCCAGCTGATAAATTGCGAGCAATCTAGTACAAGGAATGCAGTCCCTACCGAGAGGTAGGGTAACTATCGTATAGAAATAAGACTGCATACAAGAGATTGTATGCAGTCTTATTTCTATACGATAGTTTACAACCAATTCTGATTCGACCGAAATCTGCCATAAATACCACCTACTAGAGTCAAAATTGGGTTGAGTGTCGTTATTCCAGGTCGTATGTAGTTTTCACCGAAAAAAATCTCCAATCAGCTTGTAGCTGAGGTTGAGTCAGTTTGTGGACCTTGACACGTTCGAAATGCGGAAGACGTGTCCGGCTGAGTTCCATTTTAGCATGCTACTTTTTTAACGACGTCAGCGATTTGTGTTTTAGAGCGCAGGGGCTATGAAGTCTTAAAACGATCATAATCCCGCTCTTAGAGGGAGACGGAGCTAAACATAGCAAATAGCACTATCTCGTTTACATCATCGGAATTAGATGGCATTAGCACGTCATAGTAGGGCTGTAGAACTGCGTTCCTAACACGATCCGTTAATCTGACTCACAGAATGCTGCGCACATTTGCTTGTTAGCTAATCTAATATCGTGGCTAGAAAAAAATAATACCCAACGTTTGGGTTAGGTCGGATTGAATTTCTAAAATATTACATTCCCGAAAATGAAAAAATCACACACAATCATATTTTTCATGGTCTCAGTTTATTCAAAATGCTTTCTTCATTTCAGGTGCGGTCCATTAAGCCGTTTCGTTGAAAGGTACTGTGACGACTATTAGAAGATCTTACTTTGTATTTGATATGTTATGCGAAACATTGCAAAAAATATTAATTATAAACGTGTAAATGTAGGTTTCATTTATTTGTCTTTTATTTCTAAATTTAAAACCTACAAATACACCTCTCTCAAGATCTTTGGAGAACACAGCAAAAATTACCTGTACATAATTTGAAATAACTTTAATCGCGCTTCTTTAAATAGACCCAGCTGATGAATTGCGAGCAAACTGGTACAAGGAATGCAGTCCCTACCTCTTGTATGCAGTCTTAGTTTTACACGACAATTTACTGACATACTTTAAAATAATAAAATATCTTAAAACCAATAGTGATTATGCCGAAAGCTGCCATAAATACTAGAGTCAAAACTGGGTTGAATGCCTTTCCAGGTGGTAGTTTGTATCTCTCACCAAAAAAAAATATGGGAAAATTAGATTAATATCTAACCTCTTACTAAATATTAATTTTGAAGGTACTATGCTCAATTATAATCTGTCGAACTATTTCTCCACCTCAGTTGTGTATGACATGTGAACCCGGACTACCAGCATCAGTGAACAACAACGTGTTTTAGTACCACTAGCTGCGCCCCGGGGTGTCACCTGCGGTTTGTCAGATACTCCGCATGAATTCCAAAAATTATCCGAAAGGAACACACTCCAGGTATTAAAAAAAAAATAAACATTCAAAGTCGCCTATGTGTTAACCCAGGGTGTCAGCCTCCTGAATACCAAATTTTATCAAAATTGGTCCAGCCGTTTACGCGTGAAGAAGTAACAAACATAAACACACACATACACACACACTCACAAACTTTCGCCTGTATAATTTTAGTGTGATATAAACAAGTTATAAAAATATTTTTAAAGGTCGAAACGCATAAAAGACGATGGTAGACCTTAGTATTGCGAGACTGGTCAAGCAAGATGGCGCGTTTTGTGGTATTTCTGGCTGTCGTACTACTTGCTAATGCATTCGCTGCCCCGGGTGCGTTATAAAATCTTTTAAATCGATGATTTTTTTAGTGTGTGTTTTACAGGCAGATTTTTTAAACATAGGTACTTACATAAAAATATTATTTGGTTTAATTTGTATGTGTGTTTGTACCTGAAATGATGATGATAACATGTAAATACAAGTAGGTAGGTACATAGCAATGTGTGTGGATAAATAAGTCATAATTTAATATGTTGTGTGATTGTGTGAAAAGCAATTTGAAAGTGTAGTGCGCTAATTTTTGGTTGCGGAATTTCTTCGAAAGAGTCACCACGGCCCTGGGAGGGTACTCTCTAAACCCGAAGCGGACTTCGGCTAGCGCGAGCGGATAGTTTCGGGCTTAGTTGCAGGCGTATTCTACTCCGTATCACATTCGGACTAACGATTAGTTCCGAACCCGAACTAAGAATGAATGACAACACGATTTGACGGTAACGGTCAAATCNAGTGCGCTAATTTTTGGTTGCGGAATTTCTTCGAAAGAGTCACCACGGCCCTGGGAGGGTACTCTCTAAACCCGAAGCGGACTTCGGCTAGCGCGAGCGGATAGTTTCGGGCTTAGAGAGTAGCCCCCCTGGAACGCAAAGGGCTTTAGAAGGAACACGGATAGGTTTTAGCCAGTAATAGTCTTACACGCTCTTCCGCAACACCCAGAGCGGAAGAAGTCCTTTGACCCATCCTTAAAAAATAAAATAAAATTGCGCTATTTTTTTGCAATAATATCAGCAGAGTTTCGTTTTGTGTTATTTGGTTAACAAGTTTGGGACACATTTGGGAATCAGCATTCTTGGCATCAATCGCAACATTTCAAATTAGGAACGTAGAATGTTGTGTCAAAGGTTGTCTGGAAGAGATTGCCTTGTGCGATAAGTCCGCCCATTGTTCACTTGTTTTATGTTTGATTGTCCTGTTATTATTATGAGGTGTATAATAAAGTATATAATAAATAATTAAATGTTGAAAAGATAATATTAAAACATTAAAAACTACCTTATAATAATCAGCGACTAATAGAGAATCAAATGTTGTATTACGTTATTAAACTATGATTGTATATTATTTAGATTCCATTTTGACATTTTGCAAAATTTTATACAGTGTGCATGATGTGGATGACCTTTCTGTTATTAATTTTTATTTATAACTAGCTGTCGCTTGCGGCTCCGCCCGCGTGAATGTCGAAAATTATCGCAAGGGAACATACTCCCGGGATAAAAACTATCCTATGTCCTTTCCCGGGACTCAAACAATATCTATACCAAATTTCATCTAAATCGGTCCAGCCGTTAGCGCGTGAAGAAGTAACAAACATACACACACAGACTCACAACTTTCGCCTTTATAATATAAGTGTGATTCAGATGACTCACATACCTACTCAGCAGCGAGCCATCGTTCGTTTGTTTGCGGCAGGGCTGCCAGATCGTATAATATTGGATACAAAATATGTATAATCGGACGGTTCGATACAAGAATACGGCATGAAATGGAACGTGACTTCGCCGTGCACCGAGGGTTCTGTACCTACCCATTGAACCGCCAAAATAAAATTGGTATGTATGTCATGTATAGGGACACCCTTTAATGTTCAACTTCTTTTTTTTCTTTATTTGTGCTGTACACCTTGTTCACCTTGCTTTACAACTTGCTTTTTGCCAAATTTCGTGATTCTAGGTCAACGGAAACTACCATATAGGTTTTCGATCTAAAACCTATAGGGTACTTCCGGTTGTCCTAGAATTGTCAATTTGGTTTAAAGCAAGGTCTTACTGCACAAGTAAAGGGAAAATTCCGAGAAATAAAAAAGTTGAAAATTAAGATACATTTTGGTACATACAAGTTTTCGCGAAAATCTAAATTTGCCCATCTTTTTATCGTGTTGACTCAGGACCTTGATTATACACCTAATAGGGACTATAGACTTTAGTATCTGTTATAAATTTCAACTTGCTAGATCCACCCGTTCCTGAAAAAATCGGTGGTGACGCACGGGCAGACGACGGACAAGAGAGTGATCTTATAAGGGTTCCTTTTTTAACTTTTGAGGTACGGAAAAGTACTTATCGCGTCAGATTTAAAAAGTGTAATAAAAAAAACGAAACAGCATTTTAGTGTGTTAGTTTTATTTTGAATTTCATATAATTGCAGATACTTAACCGTAAAGCCGCGTGTTTTTTGCTGGCAGCCCTGGTTTTCGGTGCCCTAGCAGGGTTTTTGTGCCAAACCGACACTAATTAAATTGTAACATGTGTTGTGTGTATGAGCAGAGATTTGCTTGAAGAAATCATGACTGCGTCAAATCCTTCGTGCGATTTTTATCGCTGAGTAATAGGTACAATATACAAAATTAAGAATTAAATTACAGGTACTATCAATTTTAAATGTTTGCACGTCATGCATTTTAAAATTTAGAGATATTTAGTAACCAAATAACACGAAAAATTAAAAATAAACTTTTGAGATTTTGCCATCTGTATGCGGTAAACATTTCGGCGGATAAATGATGGATACAAATAAAATAATATAATTTGAACAGTCATCTTATTGACATAAGATGTAAAATTTAAAACCAAATTTATTGATTTACTTTTTGTATCACGGGTATTTTTTATCGTATTTTCCTGTTTCACTTAAATGTTTATAAATAAGGAGGTTTTTGAGGAAATTTTGCCCCACAATAGGAATTCCTCCTATATCGTGGGTGCGTTAACAAACATAATAATTCATACATACAAACAGCCAGACCCGAAACAACTATCTGTAGGCCATACAAATACTTGTTCCGTGCGGAAATCGAACCCGCGACACGCAGCGCAGCAGTCCAATCGCTCAACCACTTTTTTTTTTATGTCGGGGGAAATTCTCATGGATGTCCTCCGCCCTGGGGCGGGCGGAGGGATCTGTCAGACTCTTACCGACTAAAACCACCCTGGTGTTCCATCTCCCACCTACGCCGGGGATCGCGAGAACTAATGCGACTTCCGTAATCCCCGGCTGGTGCCGGCCCACCTCTGCGGGCCACCTCGCGTCAGCGGGGGTAGGCAGATGTTTGACTCCCTCCGCTACATCAAAGAGGGGCGCACGGGAATACCACGCGCCGCCACCGCGGGTCCGGATGAATGGGGGACGACGGACATCCCCAAGTTTGTCACCCCTGGACCCAGTTAGGGAGGGCGGAAGAGTGCAGCGTATGCCATCCTCCGACGTCCGATGCTCCTGCTGCGGGCTGGGAGAGCGGTCGTGATCTCCCTCTCCCTTTCCGCAGCCTTCTTCTGCGCGATAACTGTCTTGCAGAAGGAGCGACATGCGAGACAGTTATCGAGTAGTCAGCGAGCCACCCAACGCTCGCCGTCCGCAGGCCCGCGTCTACGGTGGCCGGGCATCGCCCTGCGACTCCCGACGCCTGGGGCGTCTTCTCCTGTAGCGGCGGTTGGGGCGAAGGCCTTGTCTCTCCCTCGCGATGCCCGCCTCCTCCTTTGCTAGGATTACTGCTTCGCAGAAGGAGGTGACCGCTTCCCAAGCCTCCTCGCTCTGGACCATAGATTCAACCAGGGCTGGACGCGAGAGGTCGCCGCCGCCGATCGCCTCGACGAGGACACGGCGCTGCTCCGCCCAAGCAGGGCATTCTCACAGTTGTTTAAATACTGTTTAGCTGTATTTAAACAAACACAATTGTTTAAATACTGTTAATGATTCTTTTTTCAGTTTTATAGTCCGGTCAAGTTAACTCATTTAATTGAGGTAAGGTTACAATCATTCGCATCGAGCTGAAAAATTTTCAACTTTTTGAATCGTTATATCTCAGAGTCTTTTAAAATGCGCGCAGCAAAGGAGTGAAACACTCTGCCTGCGTCTCTGTTTCCGAAAGTATATAACCCTAATCTCTTCAAAGTTAGAGTGAACAGGCTTCTTCTGGGTAAGCTCGCTCCATCGTCAACTAATTCGTCTCTGTATTCATGTATCGTATATTCGTGTATCTCTGACCTAGACTAGAGTCAAGAGCAAACCCATCGCAAATAAAACAAGCGATGATAAAACTTAGTTTCGCTGTAAAATGCAAAAAAAATTGCTGCCCTTGAATTTCTTTATTTGCAAATGTCATCGATGGGGACTTTTCACATTTCATTTATAATGGTGTTCCAAACATTCATACAAATTTTCTGGTCAATGCGAATTATTGTAACCTTGCTTGTCTAACTTGACCGGGCTTTTATCAACAGATTCTCTAAATTTAGAATCTGCTTACCATGTTTAAAAAATTTTTGATTGATATTCGTTATGAATACGCTTAAAAATATTTATGAGCATCATAAACAATTTAACGAAATATCATACTGGTGTCCTCTTTACGTATAAAATCTTTATGTAAATAGGCACTACATACCAAATTATCTAAGTCTGATGATAATAATTTAAATTTTCAGAACGTTTCAAGAACGTTGGTATAGCGGACGCGTCGAGTGGCAGCATCGCGGTTGGAGTTGTGGAGGGCTCAACATTTGACAATGATGCATTCAGCATTTCATCAGGGATCGCAGATCAAAGCGTATCGTAAGGATATTATATTTCCTATGTATTAAGGTTGCCGGCAATCTACAGGTAATACAGGTATATTCTATACACTTCCTAGGCAATGTGTAGAATACCTGGGGTTTTAGGCAATATATGAAATAAAAAGAATTTAGATAATGTATACAATTATTCCAAGGGATTATAAAGAGTACCTGCTGGATCACTGGCAATGTGTAAAATAAATAGATTTTTGGCCCGTATTATCAATGTACCTATATGTCGCAGCCACCTAGCCAAGTCATTTGGGAACTTAGGACACAGGGAACTTCGACACCCCGACACGGATTAGGTTGGGTTCGAATGGTATGCCATTCATTTTAGGTTCCTTTAAACCCCGCAGACAGAAATAGGGCTCCGTCTTAGTCGAGGTTAGGTTTGAGGTGGACATTTCATGAAATGGCCACCATGGCTGAAACAGACATTATTTTCGTCACATTACTGCCTGCCCCGCACATCGCCCCATTCCCTGCTATCGTCTTTTACACACATTGCTGGCTGCGCATTCGGTTTTTTATATTCAATATCTAGGCAAAGTATTAAATGAAAAATATTTTTTATATTACCTAATTGTTTTAGATATTCTACACATTGCCTAAGCATTGTATGGAAGACTGGATTATACAGATTTATATTTTGTCCTAAGCATGCTGCGAGCCAAAGAGCCTTACACAAAAACCGGTCAAGTGCGAGATGCACTCGAGCTCAAAGAGCTCTGAATGAATCATATTTTTAACATAAAACTTTGACTCCATAAAGGGTTATGGGTTTTCGAGTAATCTAATTGTAGGCTCAGTAGATTCGGAGATAAGAGCAGAAATTCATATTTTCCTTAAATAACTTCAAAATTATCAATTTTTAAATTAAGCAGAAAAAAAAATTGTGACCATCACAATAAGCCCCTTTCGTTTCAGCTCTTCAACAAAAAAATAAGAAATTAACCAAAATTAGATTTTTTCACTATCTCTGACACAGTTATGTTCCTGCGTAATTGACACACGTATAGTACATACAGTGTCCGTTGCACAGTAACTTTGTGCATACGTAACACCCTATATTGATCCTTTTATTTTTCTTTGAACTGAGCATTTTTATTCTCTCCCTGAAGGTTCTTTATTGGTAAAACTCAAGAATTTTGATGACGCAATTGGTAGGCCCACGTTTAATGGCAAAATCTTCCCATGAATTGTAGTCTTGTCAAGTAAAATTCAGTCATTTTATTCAAAATGATACTACCGGATGCAACCTGTACAAAACCATCATTTCTGCAGCCGTAAGTACTGATCGTATTATAACTTGCAATACAAACGGTTGATTCCGTGAACAGTCGAAGTGAAGGCTTGGGTGAAGTGATCACAAGGTGAGCTGTCAATCCTTATAATCAAAATGTCACGTGATCACGAAGTGAGCTATCATTCCATCTTGATTATATGGATTGACAGCTCACGTCGTGATCACTTCACCCAAGTGATCGACCGGCTGGAAGGTAAGGGATGTAGAGGCAGCTACTAGGATGCTCCACCATGACAAGTGCAGAGTACTTCAGAATAAGTTTTTTTCCGATTTCAGCCAAATAGTAATAGCCCACACTAGGGTTGGCGCGCATTTTAAGAAATTTCTGTTACTTGATATAACTGAAATGTGTTAAAGACTTTTATATGCAATTGCAAAGAAGAAAGAAAAAAGAAAGAAAACAAGTTTATTTGCACCAAGCTTAACGCATAACATAAAAAAAAAAAAAACAAAATTGCATATGTGGATAAAATTTAACTGCATCACCTTAACAGGTTCACTGTCAAACAATCAGTGAAGACCACATATGGTTCTTGTTGTTGTTGTTGTTCTTGTTGCTGTGAACCGGTCAATAAAACCTAATAAAAAACTTTACATAAGACGAATGATGTAGGTATGTAATTATGATACATGGTTATTTATTTCAGGTGCGGTTTATTGCGGGACATCTTTACCATTTTTTTCAAGACTCCGTGCTAAAAAACGACAAAAAGCTGCAGCACTAACAACAATATTTGTATTTCAATGAAAGAACTTGCATTTATAGGTAAAGCAATAAATTGTGAAATATTTTTTTATTATTATGTGTTTTAATATAAAAAAAAAACAAACCAAACAATAGCAAACAACAGTGTTTCGGAACATTATAATATATAACATATTTTATTCTTTCTTTAAAATATGTACACACAGAATTAAAGACAGAAACTGTTTTCTAGATATTACTCTCTTTCGCAAAAAAATCCTGTATCTCAGAATTTTGCTCTATGCTAAGGCACGGGATTACTAAAGGAGAACTCCCGCAGATACTGATACTAGTACGAATCTCACCAGTAAAACGTAGCTAAGAAGTGATCTTGAACTAAGCTCTTACTTGATTTAGCTAGAAATAATCCTTAGTAGGTGCTGAAATCCTAGGTGGATTGACACACAGAATAGACCGGTGACGGTACTTATGGTCGACACCGAATAAATGTGCAATAACGGTCATTGACCCAGTTACATTTATTGATATACTTAATTCAGAAAACAGAAATAATGACAAAGCTATCCTGAATCGAGATCTATCAGGATCCTTTACTTTTTTTAGTAATGAAAAACGATACATCATTCTTTTATTGTCCGGGTACCTTTGCAGAGAATTAAGGTCAAAGTCAAAGTCGAAGCACTTATTTCAAATAAAACATTAACAGGCACTTTTGAATTGTTAAAGTCAGTCCGTCAACAACATGAAGCTTTTTGCACGTTCCAAAGCATTGATCTCTATGGAGAAGAACGTGCAAGAAACTCCACGGACGCTCTTTTAAATCATGGAAACTTTATTGCAAATTTATCTAGGGGTAACCATAGTTTTATTCTGTTTAAAAATTACAATGAAACTTTGCTTTCAAGCACACTTCACCTACGTTTTCAAGGTTGTATTTTCGCTGTATAGATTTTAAGATGACGTGACTGTAAATCTGTAACACGTGTAACGCTGAGGTACTGCAGTTCGTAGATCAGATGCATGCAATACGTTCCTTCAAGATTTCTTCCTTTACTAGGTATGTATCTCTCCATTTCGTCACAGCATGTACGTGCAGTAGGCTACAGTAAGGGTAGGCCAGCCCATACATAATGCCCAACTGCCTACTGCACTCCCATGCGCCATATTATATATTTTTTGACACAATAATTTTTATTTTATTATTTCTGTTGTGTTATCCAAATTAATGTTGATGTATTTTTATTTTAAATATTACTGTGCAATGGGTGTAAATTACCTGAAATATGAATTTATTGTTATTAAAGTTGAATTTATTTATTTTCTAATAAAAATTAGTCCATTCCCAACGGCTCCAAAACTCTAAATACTGTGTTGTTGACCAGTTGTTTCATCGGCTGAAGTTTAATCGTATGAAATGTGTTGTTTTCTGAATTAATGAAATTGATTTCGACTCTTGACACTCGTTTAGCTGGTATTTGATGATGTGTCGTGGTGCCATTATTTGGGTTTTCAGGTCTACGTCGGAGTACGGACCGCACTGAAACAAATACATAAATATTATGGTTATTAGGTACCACTGTCTCGTTGGTCCTGCGGTTGAGGTCCAGCGTTCGTTCTTAAATTTGGGTAAATAGTTAATAGGAATATTCAGCAGGACTTTGTTATAGCTCAGTCCAGTTTCAGGCCCGATATGTAGACCTGACTGTACCTCATCATATCAGCCAGTTGCCGTCCACTGCTGTACGTAAGCCTCCCCCAAAGAGTGCCAACCATCCCAGTTTTGAGCGGCCCACATCCATCCGCTGCCAGCAACCTTCTTCAAATCATCGATCCATAATGCCGCAGGGCGTTCTACACTACGTTTGCCCATAGGCGGTCTCCAAACTATCACATGTCTGCTCTATCGACACTCTCCATACTGCTCCATTGACTGTACCTGTTTACCATAAATACACCTCAACCTAACTTTATGGGAAATACAGAATTGGGACCGGTTTCTGAACTCATATTTTGGAGTTAAAACCGCGTCGAACTCCACTTTAATGCTAATGATAAACAAGTTTTCTGGCTAAAGTAGTATTTGATGAATACTCAACTTCTAAATTAAAAAATTAGAAGATTATAATATTACAGTAGGAAGATTATGATCTTACAGTATGGACGACTGCCGAGCCAGTCGTGTCGGGTTGCCGTCCCATTGGAATATGAGAGTGATGGAAGAGGGAGTGCACCTGTGTTTGCGCACACACTTGTGCACTATAATATGTCCCGCTCCGATGGCTCTTGTGATTGGCTGTCGTAGCCAAAATCGGTCAGGAGGACCATACAGTATATTCTAAATCTTTATTACTTCACCTTATTATACACACCTATTCTAAAGTACTATAAAATAAACCTAGAGTGCATCTAAAATGTTCGCCAATTAAAACAAAAACATTTACCTGGTCGCGCCGTCAGCTTGTACATAATATCGGCAAATTCCCTGGAGATGACATCGATCGTACTTTTATTGCCGTACCATACATCCATTGCACTATTGGAGATCCACTTCGAAGGTCTATAATCCCTTTGAACTGGCTTAGAATTTTCTCTTACGTTGTGCCTTTTTGTATCACCTTTTAAAACTAACAACAAGGTAACGACTAGAATTGCTCCAATTTTGAAAGACGGGAGCATCATTGAATGATTATTCTTGTCGATTGACTCAACTTTTCAATTTCGACCAGTATGTGGCAACTTAGACCGCTCTATCATTACCCTTGGATGATTGACGAGTAACTGTGGCTAGTTCTGGGTTAAATGTCAATTTTAAGCGTCTGTTTGTAGCAAAAGTACCGAAGTTTACTTCGCTTTGTTCTCATGTTGATGGATAAAAGATAAACGTTTATTTTAAACAGTCAATCTATCAATGATACTTGTATACGATCGTTCGATGTTTTTGGGTCAATGTCCCAAACATCTTTGATACCTAAAAGGCAAGGTAACCAGTTTCAGTACAATCATGTTCCTTAAAAGATGCATGCCATGTACTTTGCATTGTTCACATTGCGTTTTGTGCGTGCTTGCGCGGGGATTTTTGAAGAAAAATGAAAAACCGGTTAAGTAAGTTTATAAGAGGTGATACTAACTTTATTAATCCATTGCGGAATTTGTTGCGGAGTTTGTTTGTGTTATGAAGAATACATTTGATGAATTCCCTGGTCTTAAAAAAAAAACTTCTATTAATCCAGTCTTGTGCAGTAATACGTATATCTAAGCCAGTCATAGTCATTTACAAAAACAAAATACAATCGACTTCCAAATAAAAACCACTAAAAAGTTCAAAATAACTTATTTTGGAAGTTGGTGTTTCTGGTGTGGTTTTTCCTTTTTTTGACGCCTACTTCCAAAATTAAAGTTATTTTATACTTTGTAAGTAGTGGTTTTTATTTGGAAGTCGGTTGTATTTTTTTTGTAAATGACTATGACTGGCTTAGATATACGTATTACTGCACAAGACTGGATTAATAGAAGTTTTTTTTCCCAGGGAATTCATCAAATGTATTCTTCACAACAAGGTTTTATTTTTTACTTTTTATTAGAGCTGGTACCAGCCAACATTCCACACCTTCAAACCAATCCATATCAATTGAATTGTCTATCTCCGGAGTTCATCTTCACGAAATTTAACGGGACCACTTCGTAATAAACCACTTTCGAACAAATTAATTTTGCAAATCCGGTATACACCTGACGGAGTTACGCCCAAACATAAATCTAAAAAAAAAAAATCGAATTGATAACATCCTCCTTTTTTGATGTCGGTTAAAAACCGCCAACACGCTGTTTCCATCCATAGCGTTAAAACGCTATTATGTAGACCTCACCCTAGCGCTCTCAAACGCACTTGACTTACACTATGCACGCAGCCTAAGTAAAGTTTAGGCGATAACACTTCTGATATACACACAACTTAATTAGCATATATTATTTAATGTTACGTTGGTTGTGGCAGCACCCCTAATAAGTAATGTATGTCTGCAATCTGTTACATTTAGGGTGGTGTCTACAACCTCTGAGTTTGTACCGCTTTGTTTAACTTTGATAGTGGCTCTGCTTACCATATAGGAACTGATGCGTGGTGTATGTAACGTGTAATATTCTATGTGGCTTCACGCTTGTTAATTTGGGATGGGTAAAATGGGCTCTGTGGTGTTTTGATTAAGGCGCACTAGTGTGGTTTCATTTAAATTTGCCCAGCCTTTTCTGAACTGTTTTGGCGTATGGGGTCTAATGCAAAGTCTAGACCAATTTTAACAAGCGGTTTTGTTTTAACCTCATTCAAAGTCAAAGTCAAAGTCAAAGCATTTATTTCAAATAAACCATTATCAGGTACTTTTGAATTGTCAAAGTCAGTCCGTCAAAAACATGAAGCTATTTGCACGTTCGAAAGCGTAGATCTCTATGGAGAAGAACGTGCGAGAAACTCCATTATTGTTGAGACAGGCTAGGCAGATGATGGTGATGAAATACAGGGTGTGCCAGAGGTGCGTGGTCATGTTTCAGGGTGAAGTTGGGTAGCTGATATACATGAAGAAAAAAAGGCAAAACAAAAATAAACGACTAACAAAAAGTCGACCACAGAAACCGACTAAAAAGTTCTGAACAAATGACTTTTCAAGCAGTCTGATGCAAGTGGTGCCATGAAATCTGTGATTGAATTAAAGTAAATGCAACCAAGTATAACAAACTGCTTCAAAAGTAATTTCTTCGGACCTTTTACTCGTTTTTTTGTGGTCGAATTTTTTGAAGTTTTTTTTGTATTGCTATATTTTCACCACAGCCACGGATTTGTCTGGACCAATTTCAGCAAGGCGTTTTGTTTTAACCTTATCATTGTTGAGAACAGGCTAGGCAAATGATGGTGATGATGATATACAGGGTGTTCTAGAAGTGCGTGGTCATGTTTAAGGGTGATGTTGGGTAGCTGATATACATGAAGAAAAAAAGGCAAAACAAAAATAAACGACTAACAAAAAGTCGACCACAGAAACCGACTAAAAAGTTCTGAACAAATGACTTTTCAAGCAGTCTGATGCAAGTGGTGCCATCAAATCTGTGATTGAATTAAAGTAAATGCAACCAACTGTTACAAACTGAGTAGTAATTTGTTCGGAACTTTTTACTCGTTTTTTTGTGGTCGAAATTTTTAAAACGTTTTTTTTTTGTTTTGTGATGTTTTCACCACAGCCACGGATTGGGTCCCGGCGACATGATAGACCCAAGAGGAGATGGCGAGACGAGCTGGACTCCTACTTAAAGGATTGGGTTCGGATGGCCTAGGATAGATCAGACTGGAAAAAAGGAAGGGAGACCTTTGCCCAGCTGTGGGACACTACAGGCTTATAATAATAATAAAATAATTTCACATCACCCTTACATCACCCCAGCTATCTTAATTATTACAGCTGCTTACTAGACGTTCGAAAAGGGTTGCTTTTAAAACAAGAAACTTTAATTCTTGAAATACAGTGGGTCTAATAATTAGTTACCTTATAATAAGTATAGTAATATGTTTAAAAGCTAACATTTATTTTAGTGACCAGTGTTTTTTAAATAATTTTACTTTCGCTTATGTTTTAACTTCTTCTCCTTTAGCTGTAGAAACTCGGCTACATCTGAAATAAAAAATATGCGAAAGCTTTAACAATAGGAACGTAGCATTTTTGTCTTTTATAGCTAGTATTTTATTTACATATGATACTTTCAATAATTTAATTTTAACGTGAGGTGAAACACAATAACTCTTAATAAACTAAAACTGACTATTTATAACCTGGCTTATCACAAAATACTAAAAACTAGCCGTAAAATACTAAAATCGTATCAGTAGATAGGTACCCTCTAACAAACAAACAACCAAACATCATTACTTCTAGTTGTTTTGATATTGTAACTGATTTTAATTGTTGCGGAATTTGTTCAAAGCAATCACCACGGCCCTGGAACGCAAAGGGCATTTGGAGGAACACGGATGAGTTTTAGTCAGTAAGAGTCTGACACTCCCTTCCGCTCCACCCATTGCGGAAGGAGTCATTGATGATTTCGCATGCTTAAAAAAAAGCCATGAAGCGATACTTAGCGTAGCTACCAGTGAAAAAGAATCGTTATCGTATAAGTAGGTAAGTATCTTTCAGAGCGTACCTCCAACAAAAAAACAACGAAATGTTATGACTTCTAGTTATTTTAATATTGTAACTGAATTTAATTAATAATGTGTATGTTTTAAATTTAAATAATGATAAAGATGCACACATAAACACTTACCTTCTTAAGTCTTCTTAACTCTGTCCTTTACTTCGACAATTTTATCAATCGCTTTCGATCCAACTTCCCACAACTCTCTGGCGATCAAACTCATAATCGTCTTATTAGAATATACTAAATCCATAGCTTTTCCAACCCACTTATCCTGTCGAGTAAAACCTTCATTTTGATGCTTTTTCAAATTTTGCTTAAAATCTGCAAGCGATTTAAACGAATTTGTCGTGTAATCTTCAAGGATTATGAACGCGAATATTGTAAAGAATAATGCTATTTGTGCCATCATGTTCTTACTGTAAGTACTTCAAGTGTGTACTAAGCAGGCGAATGATTGTCCTTACTGTGTGTTTGTTTCTATAAGATTTCTTAGTACAGGGTAAGGTGGGTTTCATAATGGTGAATATTAGTAACGATAGAGTTCATCATCATCATCATCGTTTTTTCCGAAGTCCACTGCTGGACATAAGCATTTCCTAAGAGTCTCTCTCTACTCTTGGGGGAGGCTTCCCGCGGAAATCTTCCCCTGGTCTTCACCAGGTCATCGGTCCACCTCATCACTACACATGATGAATGTTAGCAATGATAGAGTTAATTAACACGAATTAATGACATTACATTTTCATTTGTCCATCTACCTGCAGCAAAAATGTAAATCAGCTCTCGTAAATTAGACAAACTTTCTTTTCTAGGCACCCATGAAAGGGTTGGGCCTAGCACCTTTAATACAAGTTGNCTTCTTGGCTCCAGACCCTCAACTATAACGACACAGAGCTCTTATTGACGACTTAATCAACTAGGTAAAATCTAAACAGCGCATTATCACACATAAACACACAAACTCACACACACACCACACACCCACTCACACACACCACACACCCACTCACACATACACCCAATCACACACACCCCCACACTCTACACCTATCTTTTTTATTTTATCATTGTTTCCTTGTTTTGCTAAATGATTTATTTGTCTGTCCATCTACCTGCAGCAAAAATGTAAATCAGCTCTCGTAAATTAGACAAACTTTCTTTTCTAGGCACCCATGAAAGGGTTGGGCCTAGCACCTTTAATACAAGTTGTCTTGTCAACTTAGCAAGGGTGCTAGAGTCTCCAAACATATTAGTGTATAACGTCTCCATCTGTTTGTTTGTAACCACATGTTGTTTAAATGTACACCTTTTTATTGCAAATAAATTATTATTATTATTATTATTTAATTGTTTTACTACCTGTCTTATATTTAGTACGAAGTTGTAAAATAGTGTCATTGCAGTTCTTTAAGATATCAGGCTTCCTGTATTTTCTCTTATCGTGTTTAATAAAACCGCTGTCTGCCTATGTCTGCAACTCCAACATCTTCTTCTAAACCACGTAAGACATATTGATAGAATTTCCACTAATAGAAAGAGTAATTAACGAGGCAAGTTTGTTTATTACCCGACTACGCCAGGAGGGTAAATGTTTTACGAGTGTATGCATGTATTTATTTGGCACGCTCTGTAGCCTCAACGGCTTGATGATTTTGAACTTGAGAGGTGTCGTTAGATTCGTCTTGACTGTGAGAGTGACACTGGGTATATCAAAATTAAAATAGTCCGTTTTTGGCGACATATAAGTTTTCAAATATATTTTTTCTCAAAATCTATCGAGTAGGCTATCAAAATAAAGGGCTTGAGAAGACAATTTCATAAATGTAGGAAATGAAACATTGACTTTGTCAAAAACCCCGTCGGCTAAAAATGACTACCTAAAAAGTTACAAGCAAGTCGCAAGTCGTTGGTGAGTAATTTAGCTCAATCACAGATCTGATGTCATCGACTGCATCAAACTGCATGAAAAGCGACTTGTTTTGAACTTTTTAGCCGTATGTAGCGGCCGGGTTTCCAAAGTCAATTTTATCATTTGAACCCGTGCGAAGCCACTAGTAAAGATGATAAACTTTTTCAGAGGAACAAGTGGCTTCAGGTGACACTGGCAGAATAGTCAAATCTGTTGTCATTGAAAAGGAAAAAACGTGGCTTCAGATCCAAGGCTAGTCAAACAGTGGATGTAGACCTACGAATTGGCGGAACAGCCACAAAGCACAGCAAAATGTTCCTTCGACCAAAAACAATAGCATAAACAGTCAATGTGTATGCAGCCCTATCACATTCATTGTTCCAATGAACAGAAACACACACAGTTAATTCCTCCAAACGATATTGCCCGTTGTCAGGGCAATGTTGATCATTAGCCTGGTATTGTAATACTGCAGACTAAAGAGAAAGGTTCGTTAAATTCTGAGAATTAAATCAATAATTGGTATCCCGTAAATGGCTACGTAATGTTAGAATAAAAATTTTCAAGAAGATATAAAACTAATTATAATACACACGTTATATGTACGGTGTCCTGTCATTTGATAAAAAACGAATTACAAATTTTAATTTTAAGAAAACGTTACTTGATAAAATATCACTTTACAAACTTAACTTAACTTTATAACTTACTAGTTGCCGCCCGCGGCTCCACCCGTGGCTCCGCCCGCGTGATTGTCGAAAATTATCCCAAGGCGATCATATTCCCGGGATAAAAAGTATCTTATGTGTTATTCCAGACTATAATTTACCACTGTGCCAAATTTCATCAAAATCCATTCAGTAGTTTTTGCGCGAAAGATTAACAAACATCCATTCATCCATCCATCCATACTCACAAAGTTTCGCGTTTATAATATTAGTAGGATTTAACAAATAATTGAAACATAAAATTTCATTACATCAAAACATCATTTGATAAACTATTTTTTTTTTATAATCATGTAAGTACATTATTTATGCTTTGCGTTGTTTCACCAATTAGGTTAACGATATGTTAAAGGATAACGTTTGACAATCTCGGGACTTTGGGCACCCCGACAGGGACAGGTTATGTTAGAAGGGGGTTGGGGGGAGGGGGTCCTTCGTTGTTTTTTTTTTAACCAACCAGACATAGGAGCCCCACTGAGCGGGGCTACGTCAGCCGGGCCCGAATGAAAGGTTTATTAGACATTTTAGGCTTAGGTATAACAATTATCGATATTTCGAAACAATTTATGTACCGCCATTTTATAAAATTGCAAATTTGACAGACGAAGTATTTGGCCATATGAATATTTTTGGAATTATATTTTACAATTTGAAATATTTGCAAAGAAAAACATTATTTTTCGAAATCTGTATTTTGACAAATGATTACTTATAAAGTTATGTGTTTGCGAAATGAGGTGATTGTCAAATGATTACTTTTATAATGTCAAACATTGGTGAACCGTAAAATACATTAAAATAATGGAGGAGCTGAAAAATGTAACAATCGTAATCCAAATACTAGAAGTTGAACTATGTATTTGCAATCATCAAAATAATGTAGGTACTACGAATTCCAGTCGAAAAGACACCCGGTCAGCAGTGGACAAGCGGGGTTCAAAAAATATCCAAGAAAATAAGCTCAAACATAAACCTCCTCTAAAACTTCATAAATATCAAAGAGCAAACGCAAAGCAAAATCTTTGCAGAAATAAAATCCCTAAAATACGGAAGTGTATAACCATTTGCATTAAATTTTAGCTCATGTTTACGACGAAGATAAACCTGTTATTTGTGAGCAGCTGAAATATTTTATGTGTATATTTACTTTTTATTGTGTACACTTACGCATCTTCTTGAATTATTGCTGAGAAATAACTTGCACATTTATGCGACAGTTTTGTTTATGAAACGGATTGTAATGGGATTATTATCATAGTTGAGCCAGTTAAGAATATTGAAAGAGATATTATGAAGATGCTAAATAATGTACGTGGTGAAATAAACAAATAGACGACTGAAGAGTCAGTAAGGAAATTTTAAGAGTTAAAAAGAGCTCAAAGCTTTTTTTTATGAGTTTCTTCTCGCAGTTCAACCTATAAGGTTGTCGACTGCTTAACCGGGCTTGCCTGTGGTGGCCTTAATGTAATATTAAAGCCTCCAGCCAGGGCTTATAAAAAACTTACAAACTAAGCGACTACACGCTAAGGGCACCCCCTGTGGGGTACGGGCCTCGGCTTAGGGCGTCGCTGGGGAGAGGACAGCTAGGGACGGGCTGGATCGAACTGGAATTATTATTAAGGGGCGAATTTAATACTACAGGCTCAGCGGCGCGGGCTGGTTCGAGCAAGGGTCGGGGCGGGGAGCTTCGTCCGCCGACCGAAGCGACGTCCATTAGGACGTCGCTTATTGAACATGAACAACACTGCTAAAGTCACAATTTCGAGGTTTTAACTTTTGAATGTCTTAAAATGGAACTCTCTATCTCGGATCGAACTACTTTTTATATTTTAGGTGATCAATATCAAGATAGTTATCACCCTATAAATCAGTCATAATAAATTGAATTTTTTTTTTCGCTCTATTGTAAAGTTGGTGAAAATGACTTAAGTTAAAAAGTGACTACAGTTCATCACTAGATCCAGTACATGCTGATCTTTAGCATCGATGAGTAAGACATATTACTACTGACCCTTCCTTTTGTCATGGTAGTTCCATTGAAGATTTCGCAGCTTTAGACCTTGAGAGGGTTAACGGCTTATCCATCACAAGGGCCATTTGCTGTCATTGACAGATTTATGAAAGAACGACGTTTTCTGTATGATCTATATATTTATGAGTCGACGCCAGATCAATTTGCAGTAACGGTCACACCTACATTTATTGACATAAAAATAGAAATAAAAGCGTAAAGTTATCCTGAATTGACATCTGTTTACATTTTCTAGTAATGAAAAACGATTCATAATTTATTGTCCAGGTAACTACGAAGAGATATTAAGGAAAGGGCAATGACCGTTATTGCAAATTTATCTGGCGTCGACTATAGTCGTGGTTACACCTTTTATAACAATGAAACCAAAGAATGAACTGTTATGTCGTTGCAAATCATAAGGCCAAGTTTTGTGACTTTTTATCATTCACATAAGGCATATATTGCAACAGTTTAAATTGACTCGCCCTCGAGAAACTCAACAACTATAACATAAACTAAGTTAAAATGAAATTGAACATCTCGTTCCAAATAAATTGTGGTACCTGACATACTTTTCATGTTTTATTAAAATTGTTTTCGGTTGAAATTTTTAGGGGATAGGCAAATGGAATCCCATGGTCCCACGTCAAATTTAGCTATGGTATCCCCTGGGTAACAGGATACGCGTGACAAGTGGTCCAATACCTATGTACCGTGGATTCCGAAATTTCCCATCTCACTTCTGACTTCCAGTAAAATTTCGTTATGGAAAATTTTCATTCAAATAGAATACGTGAGAGTATTTTGATCTGTTTTATGGAGACGTGCGCCGGTTATAGTAGTTTCGTGATAGGGGAGTCAAGTTTAAGTAAGGTACGGCTCTCTTTTATGGATCTCTTTAGCTAAATGAGATTTTTTTGATGGATGTCTTCATAAACTTCCACTTGTATTACAACAGTTGTATTATTTTTATAAGGCTAGACTACACGAGGCACATGAAACAGTAACCTTGCTTAAGGTTTATGCTCATTGGTATGATTTACTAGTTTAGCTGTAGAACAATCCAAACTAATACTATAAATGACAAAGGAACTATGTCTACCTGTTTGATTGTTACGTTTTTAGGCCTACTGAAACAATGTTCATGGTTTTGGTGTAAAAATGGACTGAAAGGTTCTTGCTATCTTTAGACTAAGGAAATTAAGGATATAGGACACTTATATGGGAGAAAATTCTCTTGGGATAATTTGAGTATTTCGCGAGAATAATACGGGTGCATGAAAACGCAGAGCTCTAGTTTTTCTAAACGCCTCAGGCACACCCCGCGTCAGGCGTTTAGAAAAACTACAGCTCTGCGTTACTGAGTGCTAGCTGTCCAGGGTGCGTCAGGCGCTTAGAATAGCAATACAATATTTTTTCGGTTTGAGTAAAACCGATCTGTTTAGTCGTAATAGAACATAAAAAAAACTCAACTACACAGTTTGAATCTTAAACAAACTGAATCTGGGCCTGCCACAATTGCAGCGGTAAGGCTTTCTTTGGCGAGTGGCTAGAGAGGCGCCACGACGTCCTCATCTTCTGTTTCGGGAGCTACCTGTTTCGGATTCAGCGGAAGGGCATGCCCGGGTGTCAGCACTGTGAGGATCGCTCGGAGGACACGGTGGAGCATACGGTGAAGGTCTGCCCTGTTTGGACGGAGCACCGCCATGCCCTCGTCGAGGCGCGGCGTCCTCTCGCGTCCGGCCCTGGTTAAATCACTGGTCCGGAGCAGGCCTGCAGACGGCGAGCGTTGGGTGGCTCACTGTCCGAACACCACCAGACCCGGATCAATGGCGCGTTGTGTGCCATGCGCGCCTATAAGAGATGTCAGCATAAGAGACGGGGCCCGCTAGGGCCAGAACCTGCCAGGGTTGCGGAATTTGTTCAATAGAGTCACCGCGGCCCTGGAACGCAAAGGGCTTTCGAAGGAACACGGATGGGTTTTAGTAAGTAAGAGTCTGACACACCCTTCCGCTCCACCCAGAGCGGAAGAAGTCGTTTGATGAGTTCCCATCCTTAAAAAAAAACAAACCGAATTAGTGTAGGTACTGACTAAACTATACCAAAAAACATGTCTTTTACTTTGTGTGGAAAAACCATCAGTCGCACACTCACAATACCGACAAATTCACTCCAAAAACTTCAATGAATTGTTCAGTTCTTCTATCAATTTGTTTCTCTCTAGCCAGGTGGGCAGTTCATTCAAAAGTCACCCTTGTTGCTATACAGCCAAACAATTAATCCCGCAACAGATGCCCAAGTCCCTGCAGACTATCTGTGTCCCACAGACATGCCCGTGAAGATTTGAAAGGATTGCTACGCGAACCCGAAAGAGACAGCTTTGGAGAACTAAAATACAGTTTTCCTGCTATAAATTAAAAGCAAAGAAACGTGGATTTGTTGGTGGGAAAGTGATTTTGTTCGACTACAATAAGATAAAATTATTAGAAGCTTTTATTTAACTTGTGTATGTATGTGTTCGACCATTTGTAGATAGGTATTCGATAGAGCTGAAATTTTGCATACACTTTTAGTTCTGCTAACTGCTGTAACTGCTATAATAATTTCAATATGGTCGCCGCTCCAAGATGGCGGATTACATAAATTGTTCAACTCAACCCCCTTTTAATATGTGTATTAATTGAATGGACTTGAATAGTGGAAAACGAAACTAAAGTTAGTAACATCACTCTAAATTCAATATGGCCGCCGCTCCAAGATGGCGGATCACTTTTTTTTTCAACCCCCTTAAAATGGGTATTAAACGAAAGGGTTTGAAGAGTAGAAAACAATTAAATGCTTCATAAAATTAAATTGTCCTCTTTCATGAACTCTATTATACTGTAATATGCTCTTTCAGTTAGTTAGCTCTTCAATCTACTTTTAAGAGAAGATATATTTAATTTAATTAAATGTTCAAAACTTTCTAGCTTTATGAGCTGTGCTCAATTTAATTTGATAGACGCTGACATTTTTTATCTAGCAGTAGGTAGTGCTAATCTGTAACAATTTCACCGTGTTAGCTTAGATGAAGTGAGCCAATCACTGGTGATATTTGAAATGAAAGCTTACTTCACGCTCATTTCACCTTACTTTTCAGAGTGAGTTTGATCCAGAATGGACCGGTTGGTTGAACGACAGTTCACTTCAAGTAAGTAAGTAAATTTTATTTGTTTAAACATGGTGTACATGATACATTGCATGCAAGATAATAATGTGATATAGAAAAGTTCTAACATGTTAAGCCGCACATCGTGGCGTACAAATTGGTAGGAAGAGATGGTGCATAAACCGTGACAATATTCATCAAAATTACATTTCGTCATAAAATATAAATTATTGTCATTAATATTTCAATTTCACATTAAAATGATTCCTATTCTAAAAAAGAATATTATTACAAATTACAATTATAAAAAAAATACAATTCTGTCAAAAATATAATACCGTCATCTCAAAAACGAAGAAAATTGTCCTCTTTCATGAACTCTATTATACTGTAATATGCTCTTTCAGTTAGTTAGCTCTTCAATCTACTTTTAAGAGAAGATATATTTAATGTTTTCCATGGTTTGGGCAATTTATTAAAAATGGTCGGAGCCATGCAAAAGATGCTCTTACGCATTAGAGTTGTTTTAGCGCCGTGAACACAGAGTTTGAAATTATCACGTCTATACCTAGGGACAGCATCAGACAAACGCTGAAATAAATAGGAATTGAATTTTATGAACATTACTGTTTTCAGGATATATAATGAGGGCAATTTCAATATCTTACGTTTTATAAAATAAGATTTACAGCTGTCCGTTGTTTGCAGTCCAAACATCGATCTAATGCACCTTTTCTGTGCCCGAAACGCTATTTCATTGTCTGTGCTATTCCCCAAAAGATGACTCCGTATGTATCTAAGAATTGATTCGGCTAATCCAAAGTTAACAGTAATTAGCGCATCTGTGTTGAGAACCACAGCAAGCTGTTTCAGTAGGCTGCGCTACTCAATATTTTGCTAAGTGCCTCTATTTGAGGTTTCCAATTTAATTTAGAATCTATTATTAGTCCCAGAAATTTTGTTGTGTCAGTTTCATTGATATTTATATTATTAAATTGAATATTAAGATTGTTGATTGTTTGTGTACGCAGTCTAAAGTGCATAACGTTAGTTTTTTTTTAAATTACGATTTAATGAATTCTGATGCTTTCAAGCTCAATTGTCACCCTTTGTCACAAAGATATGTTTAGAGAACAGACCAGCTAATTATTTATTTTACTTAACAGTTTGGATAGCAGATGTCTTAAAACATTACTATCATGCCTTAAGACTGTATTTATCAAAATTTATGTTGCGTGTAAAATGTAATAGAAGCATCAAAGAGTCATAATGTAATGAAAAGAACACAGGGATAACATTTGTCGTCAAAAAAAAAAAACTCAACAGCCAGCAACTTTGAAAAGAGTAACTATGGAGTTTCTTGTCCGTTCTTCTCCATAAGAATCTACCTTTCCGAATGGACAGTAGAGTCACTTTATTAATGTAATTCTATTATTTTTACGGAACTGTAAACGATGACGTTCAAAAGTGCCGTTTAATGGCCTAATTGAAATAAACGTTTTGACTTTGACTTTGACTTTGACTTTGACTTTGACTTTCACAACTTAACAAGTCAAAAATATCTTACTCAATTATTCATAAGCATCCGCTGAATAAATAATACAAAAACCATAACTTACCGAATCAAATATTCCTAATTACGAATTCTAAAGAATCGCTAGGTCGCGGATCAGTGTCTGGGGCCCCCAGATAAGGCTTGCTTACAAACCCCGAGTTTATTTTAACACTTTTGTGTGTTCAGCTCTCTACGGATTCCATTGTTGACAATTTTATCGCGTTTTCTTTTTGCTTCTTCTTTTTACGCGAATGTCGAGGCCCGACTACGAGCCTGATCCGGAATTTTCGGGCGCTCCTACGAAAATACCCGATTCTGATACTTTTTTAGGGTAAACTTTGCAATGTGTTTACTCTGATCTTTAAATGAAAAGAAAGCGAATTGTGTGCGAAAATTCAGTCAAGTGATTTTTTAAAAAACCGGCCGTGTAAGCTGTTTTGGCAACCTGACCCTTCATCGTGGATAGTATTTTGGATAGTGGATGATTTTATTTTCTATTTTTTTTTCTTTAGGATACCGTCCCAATAAGGACGCGTAACGTAAGTAAATATGTTTTGAAAATAGGGTCAATCTGGTGGTGGGATATCTTTTTTCAAGTTTTTCGAACAGTATCGTCCGAAATATTGTGCGAAATATGTACAGTAATGAAAGGGCTTAATGTGAGTATCTCATTTTTAGGGTTCCGAAGTCAACAAGGAGCCCTCATAGTTTTGCCATGTCCGTCTGTCTGTCTGTTCGTCCGTTGAAATTTGGTATGGCTATACAAATGTCATATCGAACTGTAATCATGTCGACAAAGTGGTAGAATAAAATCTTGAAATACATCTTGTTTTCCCCCTACACGTAAAGTGGCGAGGATTTTTTTTATCGTCTACCCCATGGTGTGGGGTGTCGCTGGATAGGTCGTTTAAAAATATTGGGAGTTAGCTAAAATCATTTTTTCGTCCAAGGATCCAGTTGCGCAATGTTCAGCTTTCAAGTGTTATGTTTTGTTAGAGTCAAGTGTGTCCCCCCTCTGCCAGCTAAATGGTTGTTTTTGGAGACGTGAAAAAAAAACAAAGTAGTAGCATGTATAATGAATTAAAGGAAAACTAAGCTACACAGCTAAGTAGGCTTCACAAGTTAACGAGTAATACTCGACCAACTTAAAAAATGGAACTGGTTAAGTAAAAAAATCCTAATAATTCCATAGAAAATTACTTAAAATCAAGTGCATTGTGAATTTGTAATCTAATAATAGTAGTAATTTCTGACATGGTTTAGGTATGGACGGGTAACTACGGAACCCTACACTGTGCGTGGTCCGACACGCACTTGGCCGGTTTTTCTTTCTTATTATCGGTGTAGTTCGCTGTCTTGAATGTGTGATTTGTTCCACAAGTATCCTGAGCTCTTGTCGCGTGTCAAACATCACAGTAATATTCAATTTTATAAATAAACAGTAACCACTTAAAACCGGAAACACACAAACCGCATAATTTAAACATTACTGGCCAATTATTTATTGACAGTTCATACTATAATAGATAGTAAAATTAGGTATCTATGGAGTAATACAATCATAAAAACAAATCAAATTCTAAAGCCGCGATGTTTTAGAAACAAAAACAATGATAGACTCAATTACGACCTGATCATGTTGATAAAGAAACAGTCGCAGAAATACCCGAATCATTTCAAAGTCAAAGTCAAAACGTTTATTTCAATTAGGAACTTTTGAAAGTCATCATTTACAGTTCAGTAAAATAATAATATAACATTAATAAAGTGAGTCTACTGTCCATTCGGAAAGGTAGATTCTTATGGAGAAGAACTGACAAGAAAATCCATAGTTACTCTTTTCAAATAATGATTTTACAATACAAAAATTAATTTAATATTATGTGAGGACGATGCACCCAGAGTATGCTACTTATAGGAACAAAGTATTACCAGCAGAGGTAAACTTATTAATTTTTCTAAAGAAATTTAGGTAAATGGTACTCACATATTTACAAATATTGGAACACTTAACGAAACAGTGTGTGAGTCAACAGAAAAATAAAAACACAAAAAAGAAACAGTATATCTATAAAAGTTAATACATAAATCAACCAGTTTGATTTTGTCTACACCCATGATTGTTCTATAGAGCAGGACCAGCATTTGATCCATTCATAAATAAAATCTGATCAATCTGTAAATAACTCAATAAAAGCTAAAAATCAAAAACCCGTGTAAATTGAAACAAATTATCAGATTCACATCATTGCAATAATTTGCAAGAGGATAACGCTCATAAAAGTCAATTAACATCAGACGATGAAAAAAAACCAATCAATAAAAATAGGGCCGCGATTGTCAGACATTGTCTTTGGAGACCAAATGGCTCTGTTATCGATTCCAATAAACGCCGTTCTTTTATTTCAGAATGAAAAAAAAAGAAATTACAGCGAGAAGCTGAAATTCTCATTAAAATTCCATTACGACACCGAAGACTCGAATATGGCTATAGATTTTGATGGCGAAATTATTTTTTATAACAGCATGTAACGACAGCGGCTCGTCTGTAATTTCAGTAGGGGTTTCCGTGCCAGAAGTTTTAGGTAATGATTACGAAGTTAATGTAAGTGAACTGAAAAAAGTCGCAAGGCTTCAAATATATGGAAGTCAACTAACTAATAACTAACAGAAATATCTATACATATAGTAAAAATGTAACGGATTGCTGTCTGTACATGGAATATATATGAGAAAAAATATTATTGAGACCTAAGTCAACGCAAATAGCACCCAAAACTATGATTGTTAGAATTTTTGTCTGTTTATCTGTTTGTCTGTGCGTTTGTGCACGCTAATTTTAAACGGCTAGTAACAGAAACGGCTTACCCGATTTAGATGTGTTTGAATCATGTCAATCGGTTCAGAAATAAAAAAGTTATGCCAATTTAAAGAATCACGTTGAACATTTGTTAAACTATCTATTCTTTTAGTATTCAGTAGCATTGACTGAAACTGTACTAAACTTGTCTGCCCCAAGTAACTATTCTACGGTGACGAAGTCGTGGGCAAAACCTAGTATGGAATATATAACTTTTAGTTCTTATATCAAATCTTTTGGAAGATTGAAAGCTGTAACATAGTTTAGTTTAATTTAGTAAGTTGACAAACTAGCTGTAACGCAGGCAGCATATTATTCTTATTATTATTTCAAAGAAAAAGTTGAAAATACATAATACCACATAAAAAAAACTTGCCCTTTTCCCGTCTCTATTCCTGTTCTATCAATATGAAAACGATACTGTTTCACAACACGCTCACAATGGGTCTCATCAGAAGGCTTAAAATCACCCTAAGGGCAATGAAGAGGGCAATGCTCGGAATTTCCTTGCGTGATCAAATCAGGAATGATAATATCGGCAAGAGAACTAAAGGTAACCAAAGCCAGAAGGATCGCCAAACTGATGTGGCAGTGGGCAGTGCACATTGCTCGCAAAACAGATGGTCGATGAAGCCAAAAAATTCTGAAGTGGCGACCGCGTTCCGGAAATCGTAGCGTAAGAAGGCCCCCCGCAAGGTGGACCGATGACCTAGTGAGAGTCGCGGGTAGCCGATGGATGCGAGACGCACAGGACCGGTTGTGTGGCTACACTTGGGGGAGGCCTATGTCCAGCAGTGGACGTCTTTCGGCTGATATGATGATGATGATCATGATGACTATTTTATAAGAGTTTAGTTATCTTCTATTTAAAACAATAGTCATAATGGAGATTGCCCAACATTAGGACATTTTAGATACCTAGTATCCATGAAGGCTAGTTCAAAGCGCCTTTGTGAGTTGATACTAACACATTATCATACTTTCTCTGATCTCTGTGGAGTGAATTAATCATTCAATCAAGTTGTATTATCGCAAGCTTTTCAAGTGTGACTGCAACGATCGGTTTTTGAATTTTTAATTCAATCCCATTTAATTAAACAACATTTTTCGACGACGGACCATCGAGTAGCGTGAATTTAAAACGAACTTTACATGACATTTAAGCTTATATCATGTACGAAGGAGTAAACAACGACAAAATATGAGCTCAATTTTTCGTATGGGTATCTTAATCTGTCAAAGCCAAGCTACTTAAGAGAAAGTCTAAACATAGCTCCCAAAGTAGACATCCTCAAATATGATAAAACGCGGGTATTTCGGTATGGCACAACAAAGAAATACAATCTACTTTATCATCCCAAAAATACAAAAAGAGGATCAAATAGTCAAAGGAAAATGCGAATATAGACCGAAACTAATAAGGCCTCATCCTTGCATACACTCGGATATATTATTTCAAACAAAACGTATTCAAATCCGGTAAACTTGGGATCCTCTCCCGGTTATCACGGACCCGATCGCGCTTTGATTGACCTTTATGCTAATTCAGAATTCGCCCAGGAGTACGCTTCCCAGGTTGTTTAATTGAATAATTAACCTGTCCGACGCACTTCGTTATAATTTTAAATTACTTTACAGATTCGCCATTTGTGCCGCCTTCGAAAATTTTAGGGAAAATTTTATTCGTGATTTTTTGCGCTAAAAATACAGTATCTGGTATTCTTGATAAGGCGATTGTAATAACAACTTGGTGGCGGTAAACAGAAACGCTGATAAGTTCAATGAATAAAGGCGGTCTCTTTTACGAAGTTATAATTATGTATATATTATATAAATCTTTTTAATTTCTTATCTATACCTAAGATTTTTCTATTGGTTTTTGCTACTTGGTTAAAATACATATTATACAACGTAATACGTATCAAGTTGAATCAAAAGATGACTGAACAAAATTACTACCTTTACTGCAAATAAAGAAATAATCAGCCTGTTTACTGATAGTTTTGATATACAGAATTTGGTTTTTGTATTATATTATTATGTTCTTCGTTTATCTATCTAGCCTTTTTTGTCCCACTGCTGGGCAAAGGCCTCCCTCTCCCTTTTCCACACAACTCTGTCATTTGCTATATCGGGCCAGTCCTTTCGATAGTAGTCGAGCTCGTGCCGACATCTTCGCCTTGGTCTGCCGCGATGTTTTTTGGCATTTAATGGGAGTCTTTTGGTGGTTCTTTTTGCCCATTTCTCGTCTGGCATGCGGCAGTCATTTCCGATTTAGTCCCATTTAAGCTTAGTGGCCTTCTGGGTAACGTCCATGATGATACGGACCCCTAGGATATTACGCTCCATGGCTCGCTGGCAAATCTGGAGCTTGGATTCCTGCTGAAGCGTCAAAGACCAGGTTTGTGCACCGTATGTGAGAATGGGGAGAATACAAATGTCCATTATTCTCCTTTTGAGACATAGAGAAAGATCTCCTTTTACAAGATCTTTTATTGACCAATAGCTCCTCCAGGCGCTCTCGGTGCGTTCGTATGTTCTTAGATAGCTTTAATATAAATAGTTGGTTAAATTAAAAATATATAAATCTAACTAACAGATTTGAATTCAAAATCAACATCATTTCAACCTCTACTGAAATTGCTATGGTTATTGTAAATGAATTGATTGGTTCTTAAATTGTTTTAACTGAAGTACCTTTTGCAAAAAGTATCTATTACTAGCTTAACATTATTTGAATCAATCCATCCGCCATCATCCACTGAAAATCCATCTTCACTTATTCCGCCAACTTGAATCCTGACGTTTTCCTGTCCGTCCATTAAAATTCAGGCACTCGATAAATAAAAGTGAAATTTTAATAATAACAAGTCTCGATTGATCCCCAATTTGTAGAGCTCATGAATCACAAAAGTTTTAAAGCTCATCCCGTCCTAATTAGTTCTTTATTGATCCGAAAATCTCGGGTCTAGTGGTGTACCCTTTCATTTTAATGAGACCGTTCTTAGTTACATGGACATGTTTCCCTATAAGCCGAATAAATATTTATGGAAGGGTGGTGTTTGTTTTAGTGGCGCATGCATTATCGGGAATAGGGCGACCTTTTCGGTTTTAGTCAGTATCAATTTAGTTAGGTTTAATCTTAGTGAAGTAAAGGGTTTTGTATTTTGAGTTGTATTTGAAAATATAATTTTTACTTCTAGCAACAACAACTCAACAATCGTCTGCGCAACAATCTGTTGCCGTTTTTTAAACGCTATATTTAATATATTTTCACTCATGTTATATTTATTTTTTGTTTATTTATTTTGTTTTAATTACTTTTTATGCTGCCCCCACCGACGTCATTCTGTCAACGCCGGTTGTCGCTAAAAACCAGCGCTGTGGTTCGGTCTCGCACACGAGTCCCAGCATAATGCTGAGCAATGGCCGTTTTGCGCGAATGTGATGCATATCTTCCCAACTTTGCATAACTTTTGTAATTTTTATTTTTTGGTATGCGTCATGTTTGTCTTAAATAAACTCTTTTTCTTTCTTTTCAACGATATAATTTGATACAATGAAAAACAGTCGGTCAATTCTGCAAACATGTCGAAGTGAAGGCTTGGGTGAAGTGATCACGAGGTGAGCTTTCAATCCATGTCATCAAGATGTCACGTGATCACGAAGTGAGCTGTCATTCTATCTTGATTATACGGATTGACAGCTCACCTCGTGATCTCTTCACCCAAGCCTTTCACTTCGGCATGTTTACAAAATCTACTGGCACGGTTATTTTGAAGTCAGGCCACATTTTTCTCCCGTTATGGAATAATATTTGACGAAAATAATAAGGCGCATGGAAGAATTAATCATGTCCAAGTATGCATACTCGCACGCTTTTCGTGCGTGTGATATGAATCTTCCTCAAGTGAATATTTCAAAATTATAGTAAACCGATTACATTTTTCCAATATTTGGTCTTTCATGCGCAGAAACACTGGAATAATAAATAAGTATTTTCATTGACATCCCCGAATATGATATAACAAAACCAGAATTCATCCATTTTACGACCGTATTTCGCCGATCTGAATGTGCTTCAGAATCTCGAATAGTATCGCGATCAATGTTCATTTACATATTTCGATTATAAGCCAGCTTCATTTGCAAATCAATGCTTCTTATCCATATTTTGTTTGTATAAGTTAAGGAGAGACTAGGAATGTAATGAGGCTATTGTACTTCTAGCGGAGGCGAGTATGCAAAACTCGATCTCAGAACACTGACTTGGGAGAAAAAAAGAAGTATTTAAATAAACAAGCTTTTTAAAATGACGTCATATTTTTTAACCTCCGACCAAAAAAGAAGGGTGTTATAAGTTTCACGTGTGTATCTGTGTGTCTGTCTGTGGCATCGTAGCTTCTAAACGGATGATTCCATTTTGATTCAGTATTTTTTTTGGTAGATAGGAAATATAAACGAAAGTTTTCTCAGCTATGATTCAAGAAAATCGGTTCAGTCGTTTGAAGATCATCAGCTCTTTTCTAGTTGATGAAGGGATGTGAGCAACTTCCTCAGGTCTGTTCTATACAAAATTTGGTATTCTATTACTTTAATTGTATTGCAAGAACCTTACCTTGACCTGATGCTGCAGCATGACTTGAGGTCTGTAGAATATCCAACTCCTCGCTTATTTTGTTTTTTTTTTATTACTTTTTTTTTCAGACAAGATAGTCATACATACACACACACAACAACACCAACAACAACAACAAACAAAATACTTAAAACAAGCTAGTTAGGGCTCCCACACATAACTGCGAATTTGCAACGCATCGCGAATATATAATAATATCTGCGAGCTCGCACGTACAAGTTCCTGCGATTGCGGCGTCGTATCGCATCGTATCGCGGTTTTGTGTGGGCGCCCTAACTGCAGAGGTATCATGTTTGGGCTCATTGGAATGTTTTTAATAAACAGATTAAAGAAAGAATACTATTCTTTCTTTAATCTGTTTATTTACCTTGACCTGATGCTGCAACATGATCTGGAATCTGCAGGATACCCACTCCCCCTCATTTAAATGGTATTCTTGAGTAGATTATAAATAGATTGTAACCAGGGACTGATGATGAAGCAGAAACAAAAAGAGTAAAAACATTAGAGTGAAATGCTCAGCTACTTTCAGTCGTTAGATCGATATGATATTTTAGTTTACGATATAGTGGAGTTAAAGTGAGTGTAGATTGTATGGCTAGTAGCTAGTAGTAGTAATTAATAGGTATATAAAGTATAAAATATTGAAAAGTTTAAACGACCCACGACAAAATAATAAATTTTATAATGCGAACAGCAAAGGAGTGGAACTCTCTGCCTGCGTCTGTGTTTCCGAACGAATACGACCCAGGCTTCTTCTGGGTAAGCTCGCTCCATCGTCGACTTTGTCTCTGTCATCTATGACCTAGAATAGAGTCAAGAGCAAACCCATATTAAATTTAAAAAAAAAAAAAATGAAAAAAAAAGTTTTGATTCATTTAGTTACGAATATTTTGACTAATCACTGAAGTGCATTTAACTGAATAAAATTTGCATTGATTTTTGTTTTAAGGGTTCCGTACCTCAAAAGGTAAAAAAAGGAACCCTTATAAGATCACTCTCTTGTCCGTCTGTCCACACGGACGCGTATTTTGCTTTCCTGTAAAGCAAAATACGCAATTTCGTTTACTTGGATGATATTTTTTTTGCTATTTATTTTGATTTAGAAACCAAACTACTGAACCGATTTTGATAAAATTTCTTAAGGACCAATCGGAAAGTATATCCTTTCACATAAAAATTATTATTCAAATCTTTTTATAAATGAAGGAGTTATGAGGTAAGAAACATAAAAAAGTACAACCGAATCAAAAACATGCTCCTTTTTTCATGTAGGTTAAAAAAGAGAAAAAAGCAAAAAGAATACCAGGGAAGGTCTAACTTTACTTATTTCGCTTTTTTATTATTAAAAAAAATAATAAATTATACATCAAGGAATATCACACTGAACAACTCATTCCCACGTAACACCCGAGTGATAGCTTTAATCAAACCTTTTACTAAACTATAACAAAAGGTATAGTCTACCCACACGGAATGCTAAAATAACTTTGATAAAATATTCACATACACAACGAAAGGGACTTGTCGGCCAAATTCCTTGCAGGGGAATGTGGAATTTATTGGACACCTTCCGTTTCAATTTGCGAACGCGCAGTCGAGATGGTGTCATTTCGGGCCGGTCTCCTCTCTTGAGAGTTTGGACAGTGATGGCAGGAAACGAAGTTACCCGAAAGAGTTCGCTGTGAATCGGTTTTGACGTTTCTTCTCTAGATAGAGGGTAAGTCACGGGTGTATAGCGAAAGCATTTAGTTATGATTGCACACGTACAGTGCTATAGATACAGATCTTTTGGTACTTCATTGATATTGTCAGGTATATGCTGTGAGTGACAGTAAATTCTTTTTATTTCGAATGGACTTATATATGTACATTTGCACGAGTGGAGGGCAAGGGTAAGGGGTGGAGATCCCCTCCTGTAGTGAAGTTTAGGAAATGTATAGTTTTTTTGAAGTGATAACTTCTTATGGGAGAGTAAACCGCTTCGTAACGTAACGCGTTACGGCGCCAGTCTGTCTGGCTTCCCTTTCTCTCACGCATACGGCAGCGGTAGGCAGGCTCTTCCTCTCTCACTCTACCCACAGCGCTAGTCGTATTTCGGACAGACGCTTCCCATATTAAATAGTTCAACTCAGATTAGTTTAACCCTTAATCTGGCAAGAGAAAAAAATCTTGAAATTTTATTTTTTTATATATTTTTGTCATCGTTAGATGTTTCTAAAACCAGGAAAAATAATTAAAAAAATCTAGTATATCTCGATTTTGAGAAAATGCATGTCCAGTATACAGGACATTGCCAGGTTCTCCATAAAGTAACTATAAATATCGATGTCCAGTATATTGGATATTGCCGAATTAAGGAATCGTTCGAGAATTTTTATAAAATCTTTATTTATGCAATTATAAAATAAACAAAAATAAAATGCATGTGTATAATGAAAATATTTATTGTTGTACAATTTTAAAATTTAAAATGACATTATTGTTATTTATTTGGCTTGTATAAAACATAAAAAGTGTAATTCTTCTTTGTAATTTTTTTTTAAACACTTATAATATCTAAGCAAGAGTTTATAATATCTAATCAGTCAAACTTTTCTAAAACAATTAATAGTTTCACTTACTTGCTATGGTAATCATAAAAACAATTTCTCTTACGTACTAAACACAACCTTTGATTGATTGAACATCAGTCTTATTTTTGGTGCAGTATTTACAGCGACCATAGGATTGTCCAAAGCGCGGCCAATGCCCTACGCCGTCATAACGGACGCTGTCATCAGTTCATATATTTTCTTATGGATAATCTAGATCTCCCTTTATTTTGCAGCTCTCTAGCTAATTGACAGCCAAACAGCTTTAACGGCATATGCCTTACTGCCAGCCGATTACAATTTCTTCGGTATAATAACCAAGCGTTATTTGTACAAATGTCGATCATTTGAGCAAGAATGGCAGTGTACCAGCGTCGATTTTTGTAAGTAGCCCGATATAGTGCTATGAGCATGTCGGCAAGGTCGACACTGCGTAGAGGTTTGTGTTATGGACTATATCTTGGAGTATATCCACAGAAAAATATTTATGAAAATAAACTATAGGTCAGTCGTCGTTAGGCATGTCAAAAACAAATTCACAATCCTTTATTTCAGCCTTGTGCAAGAACTTGCCTTTTTTCCAATTGTAATTGGTTGTCTTACGCTTTTTTGATTTGACGTGTCTAATGCGAGTGTTGGTATTGACGGGTTTTTTTTTTTTTTGACCTGGTATTTACAATATTAGGTGCCGGTGATATGTCCATTGTCCAGCACAGACTGGCACCATCAATTTCCTGGCCATTGTGCAAATCTGGTTCTTCATCTGAGCTGGTCTGGCCTTCTACGTCCGATAGAGCGTTAATTGGTGGCACTAAAGCTAATAATTTTGAGGCACGTGATGTTTTTTTGAAGGCCTGTAAATAATAATATTGTTATGTATCATATATAACATATAACATACATAATATAGATATTAGTTCATAATATTATACTAATTGTTAGTTGTCTGTCTCATTGGCAATGTCCAGTATACTGCACATCACAAAACCATACTAAACCCTCGAGAACCCGGCAATGGGATGTATACTGGACACACAAGTTTCGCAGAGCATAACGAAAAATCTATAAGTAATATTATGATTTTAGTATACACGTTCATATAAAAATACGTTACGGAATATACAGGAAAGAAATAACTATTTATTTTAGAACATTAAAAATAAACAAATCGAGACTTACCGAGAGCGGTCGTGACGCGTTCATCCTCCCTGACGTTGCGGCGACGACTGATCGGCCGAGCGCACGTGCTCATTGACAGTTATTTTTTATGCCATAATATAGGACTTAACCAAGTTATTCCATATATAAAAAAACTAATATTTAAAAAAAATAATGCTGCAGATTTTTTTTAAGTCGATGTCCAGTATACTTCCCACAGTCGAATTAAGGGTTAAGTTATCACTTCTGTCGGGTGTGCCGAGACGCACCGGTTTTTGTAAATATTTTACTAAAATCTCATTTTGAGGTTATGTTTGCGTAATTTATTTTATATCATACCTGTTTTGTTGGGGGAGTTAAGATACCCGCCTCCCTGTGAAATTCAACGCAGTCGTAGTCGACGATGGCCCGGTTGACAGAGCCCGCGTCTTGGGGCTTCCTTTTTCTAGGTGATTTAAAAAAAATAACAGAACTTGTGCAAGTGGAGGTGCTCCAAGTCCCGAGCTCGCATCGCTCGCTCTTGCATCCTAAGTTCTCTGTGCCTTTTTACTAAGTCGAGATGGGTCGGGACTTGGGACACACCGATTCTGATAGATCTAACTAAAGTACCTTCTGTCAAAATTACGTCTATAAAATAGTACAAAATTAAGTTAATTAACTTTTCAATCAGATAGTATTTATTTCCTAAACTTAAAACTTAAAGCACAAACAAAATTGACCGTATTTGAAAGACGAGCCTTTCTTTCTTCTTTTCATATAATCGTGGCTATCGTACTTCGAGGTTAAGCGACGCTTCCCGAGGTCGGTCTGGGGATGGGTTCCATCCATTATAATAATATAATTTTTAATAATATTTTTGTAGTTTTGATAAATATGTTTGATAGTCTATAAGGTATATATGTGATGGGTCTTTGTTACCTGTAATAAATGAAATATAATTATTATTATATACCAAGACTCCGCCGTGCCTCACAAAATAAGTTAAGCAGTCCATCATTTGAAGATCTTTGACAGTCGTTATGGATAGTCAGAAGCCAGAAAACCTGTCACCAGTATTGTCCTAGGGATGGGGATGTGGTCAGATTGGCAGTCACCTTATATAAAAAATGGTACGCAGCTGCATAGACTGGAAGCCGAACCCAATATAGTTGGGCAATGGCTAGCCTGATTGAAATATTATTGAAAATAAAACGCGGTGGTGGTTTAAACCACTCGCAAAATTATCCTTGTACAGCTGTACTTATAAAATAAAGATTTTCTACCTAGATAGTCGACGTAAGATACAATTTATATATGTATGTTAGTTGTAATTTTTTTAAGGCAGAGTGTGAGTGAAAAAAAGGTAGGTAAGTCAGTTTTCAGTCAATATAAAGCATTTATATATATATATATTAATATATTTGGTGATTTTCGTATTAATAATAACTAACGGAGAAAGAACCTCCGTGGTGTTTTTAAAAAGTGTGACGTCATCATAGCTGTCGTCACACATGTCATCATGATCACTCATTTTTGGTTTTTCAAAAGAAAACTTCACAACTTGTTTCAAACTGTTTATTCAACGAATAGTGTAACGACGTCACATAAAGGTCCGTACTGTCCGGCGGCTCAAGCTTGAATGCTCGAACGCCTTTTTTTTTTGGATATGTCCTCTCGCAGTTCAGCAAGCTAGGGCTGGTAACTGCTTAACCGGACTATCCTGTGGTGACCTTAAATTAATCTAAGACCCCCCAGCCAGGGCTTACAAACTAAGTTAAATTAAATGACCGCTCGCTAGGGCATCCCCTGTGGGATGCGGACCTCGGCTAGCGGCGTCATTTTGGGAGGAACGGCAAGGGACAGGCTGGGTCATAATATTATTTGTGGAGTTTAAAACTACTGGCTCAGTGACACGGGCTGGCTCGGTAATCGAAGGTCGGGAAGGATCTTTACGGGGGCGTCGCGACGGGCCTCGGCGGCGAGGCCGGAAAGCGGAACGCCGTCTGTTTTTGTGTATTCTGAGCGTGCTGGTTTCCCTACAGCTTTCCTGAATCAGAGTGATGGCGTCGTCAGGTTCGACGAGGGTATGTAGTGGACGGCGAAGCCTACTGATCTGCGATGGAGTGTATCGGTTTGCCGATACGATAAGGGGATTTTGGTGTTTTGAAGCAGTTTCGATGAAACGTTGGGATAGACGTTTCATGAACTGCTTCACTGTCGGAATCTTGAGATCCACGTGGAGTCGCTCATTCCTGACAAACCACGGGGCGCCTGTGGCCTTCCGTAGAAACCGGTTTTGGAGAACTTGCATCCTATGGATATGATATGACTTTGCGTGCGCAAAGGTAGCACACGCATAAGTCATTATCGGGCGTACGCACGTTGTGTAGATGCGCAGTTTGCATCTTAGGGACAGTTTGCTGCGTGCATTCAGCATCGAGTGAAGCCTACCGAGAGCGAAAGCGGCACGCAAACGTACCGTCTTTATGTGCTCACCGAACGTAAGGTGTCGGTTGAGGATCACGCCCAAATATTTGGCTTGCTTCTCTCAAGGGATTGGCTTACCAAACATGGTGATCGGGCTAGGGGGACTGGGAATGCGAGACCGCAGCTTGTAAAACAAGACGGCCTGGCTTTTTTCGGGATTTACCTCGATTCTCCATTTCCGGAACCAATTGCCTAGGGCGTTGGCAGACCGTTGGAGTGCTCGAGCTATGTACTGTTCGCTATTGCCGGAGCGGTATATGGCCGTGTCATCGGTGAACAGGGCTAGNTGGCAGAATTGGGTTTATTGCCCAAGCAGGCGCTGTGTGATCTAGTGGCGGAAAGTGCTGTGTTCCTTGCACATCCTAATTTATGGGTAAGTTTATCACTACATATCTATACTAATATTATAAAGAGGTAAAGTTTGTAAGTTTGTATGTAGGGGGTAATGTCTGGAACTGCTGAACCGATTTTGAAAATTCTTTTTGTAAATGATAGCCACATTCATGCTATACGGGAAATTCCTACGAGAACGGAAAAAAACGGGATATGCGCGTACGAAGTCCCGGGCAACAGCATTATGAAACACACGCCGCGTCTGTCTGTCTGTTCGCGATCCATTAAAAAACTACTGAACGGATTTTCTATGCGATTTTCTCCAATCGATGGGGTTATTTAGGAGGAAGGTTTAGGTGTATAATTCGTCCCAAAATTACTACGGGAACGGGAAAATTGGGATAAGGGCGTACGAAATCGCGGGCAAAAGCTAGTATGCAATAATTCTAATAAGAACATTTTAGAGTATCCACGATACGCACACTTTTTTTTTTTTTGTGAGTGGCTTCTCGCAGTTCAACCTATAAGGTTGTCGACTGCTTAACCGGGCTTGCCTGTGGTGGCCTTAATATAATATTAAAGCCTCCAGCCAGGGCTTATAAAAAACTTACAAACTAAGCGACTACACGCTAAGGGCACCCCCTGTGGGGTACGGGCCTCGGCTTAGGGCGTCGCTGGGGAGAGGACAGCTAGGGACGGGCTGGATCGAACTGGGGGGTGCTGGAACGCCGACAGTGCGGCCGTATTTATAGGGTTCACTCCTCCCACGTGCACGTGTAAGTTTTTAGGTTTAGTATTGAAACATTTAAATTACAATAACAGGAATAGTTAAATGCTGTTTAAAGTTAGTTTTACATCGTAATAAACTTAAAGTCAATCAATTTACTAATTTTTGGACAAGCAAATTATGAATCTTAATTATTTGAATACTTCTAATGACAAACTATTGTAATTGCGAAGATATAACTTATTAGTAGCTGCAAGTAGTTACAAGGTTTTTATTTATCATTAAATTATTCAATTAATTTACTTTATTCATTTCAAACTATAATTTATTTGCTTCTTTTCAGATTTGGTAACTATTCTTTACGTAAGCTGTTTGAAAAGTCACATAGTTAATTTCCCTAACTAAAACCAATTACACGGAAAATCGTTTCAGAAGTTAATTGAACCCTAAACTTCAATACATAATTAGTTTAACTCTAAATAATATAAAACTAAAAACTGACTTCAGGAGGTAAATTAGAAAGTTTGTTAACCTTTCACTGCCGCTAAAGTGTTGGCCTCAATTCAATTATTTAAAATTAATGGATCGCCATCCAGCACCAATTAGTTTAGATAGGCTACTGAATAAATTAAACCTATTTGTTTCACAGCCATTTTACGAACATAAAGGAAAATGACTTAAGCCATATTTTAACTTTTAGAGACATGTTTTTCATTTCAATCAATCATGTATATAGCATATGGAATCAGAGGAAATGTCAACAATCTAATAAAATCTTACTTACTTAACAGAACTCAAATAACACATGTAAACCAAATCAATATGAAAAGTAAACATGAAGTTGTATATCAGTCCTCAGAACGTATAGTTTCGTTTGGTGTGCCACAGGGGAGTGTTTTGGGGCCTCCTTTATTTATATTATACATAAATGATCTACCGAAAGGCATTCCTCAACCTCTGACACTATTTGCCGATGATAGCACCATAACGATACCTTGTAAAAGTGTTGATACTTATGAAAGTGACATAAATGACTCTATAAATTTAATGGTAAATTGGCTGGATGATAATAACTTAAAAATTAACCTAACTAAAACTAAATTAATACATTTTAATCAACGGATCAATTGTAAGAGTAATTTAAATATACGCTACGATGACCAGCCTATAGAAGAGGTCGATACAACTAAATTTTTAGGGCTCCACATTGATAAAAAACTGAATTGGAAAACCCATATCGAAATCTTATGCAAGAAAATCAGTAAGTCTGCCTATGCTCTGCACACATTGTCGTCTATAATGGGTGTGGAGGCGTTACTTACAGCTTACTATGGTTTAACAGAATCCCATCTACGCTATGGTGTCATTTTTTGGGGCAACTCAACAGATAAAGACAGGGTGTTCAAGGCTCAAAAGAGATGCGTTCGTTCAATATTTAAAATAAAACCTACTGATAGTTGCGTGCCTTACTTTAAAAAATACAAAATGCTTACTTTGCCATGCCTGTACATTTTAGAGGTAGCTGTATTTGTCAAAACAAATCCAGACCGATTTACACGATTAAACGAAGTAGTCCCACGTAACAGGCGCGACAACAGTAGGATATGCTCTCATACTGCGAGAACATCCCTCATGCGCAAAAGTGTTTTCTGCATGGCTCCAACGATATTTAATAAATTGCCTAAAAGTTGGAGAGAACTACCCTTGTCACTTTTCAAAAATAAAATGAGATTTTTTTTAGTTAATAAAGTGTACTACAATGTTTTAGATTTTTTGAATGAAAAGGACTTTTCTATTCCGACTTCTAATATATATGGTTGAATAACAATTTAATAATGTGAATTTTAAATCAATTGACTTTAAGTGATACTATTTGACAGCATAAAAATGAATATACTGGACATAATTTAATTTATTTTTGACTATAATATACTTATACGTACTATAATAGCTTGACATCAATTATTATCTATTTCTTGTGTTTTGTAAAAAAATGTAATTTTTATACCTCTAAAATTTGTACGCCGTTATTGGCAAAACATGGACGCTCACAACATAGTAATTAATACCCTGCATGTCTGATTTGATTAGTCAGTTTATGTAAACGCATGTTTGACAAATAAATTATCTTTTATCTTTTATCTTTTTTATCTTTTATCACAAAAAATGATAATCATGTAGTGTGAACACGATCAATGAGGCCATTTTCGTTCACATTTTGCGTTTTTTAATTTTTTTATCATACTTCTAGTGTAACGATAAGCTACTAGTGTACAACGTGTTACATTAAACGCAATATAAAGGGTCATTGTACTTATCATTATGAACAACTTTTACAATGGGTCCCATAGTAAACGTTCATAATGAACACGAAACGCGAAAAAAAATCATCTATTCAGTACATTTTGTCGAGTTATACGCACATCAATGTATGGGACGTCGATTTTTTATTGTATTTATTCTGTTACATGTTGTATAAACCTACTTTAATAAAAAAAAGAGACGAACTCGCGAAACGCGAAAAAAAGGATTCCAAACGATACATGAAAGAAGACGCCCCGGGCGTCAGGAGTCGCAAGGCGATCCCCTGCCACCGTAGGCGCGGGCCCGCAGACGGCGAGCTTTGGGTGGCTTGCTGTCCGATCACCATCAGGCCCGGGTCAATGGCGCGTTGTGCCTCAAAGAGACGTCAGCATAGAAGACGGGGCCCGCTAGGGCCTCTGGCCCTGCCAGGGTTGCGGAATTTGTTCGAAAGAGTCACCGCGGCCGTTTAACGCAAAGGGCTTTAGAAGGACCACGGATGGGTTTTAGTCAGTAACAGTCTGACATGCCCTTCCGCTCCACCCAGAGCGGAAGAAGTAATTTGATGATTACCCATCCTTAAAAATAAAAAAAAAAACGAAACATGAAGGATTGTTCATTTCATCATCGTCTTCAAATCATAGAAGACATCCACTACTGCTCATAGGCCTCAATCAAGTGTCACCACGTCTACCAGTTCTGTGCTCCTTGCATTCAGTGGATTCCCGCAACCTTCACCACGTCATCGGCCTCCTTTGGCAGTACCTACCTACGTTACGCCTTTTTTAAGAAGGCGCCACTTCAGAAGCCTTTGGGCTCATAAGCCAAACCCATCATACCAATGGCTTATGAGGCCATATTTCCTACAATAATTAACTGCTAAGTTTACTTAGTTCATTAGCAAACACACTATTTTCGCATCGTGGCAGACCCAGGCTGGCCGGGCGAGCTTGACGCCTATCGACAAGATAGGTCCACACATGCTTAGAGCCGGGGAGAATGATAGGAAGAAAGGGAGGCTTTTATTTTATTTTTAGCCCATTCCGTCCCACTGTAGGGCAAACCCTACAGTGGGACGGAATGGGCTAAAAATAAAATAAAATAATAAAAAAAAACGTGTGCGTCTCGGGACGCCCGACAGAAGTGATCACTTAAACTAATCTAAGTTGAACTTTTAAATATGGGAAGCGTCTGTCCGAAATACGAATAGTGCTGTAGATTAGAGTGAGAGAGGAAGAGCCTGCCTACCGCTGTCGTATGCGTGAGAGAAAGGGAAGCCAGACAGACTGGCGCTGTAACGCGTTACGTTACGAAGCGATTTACCCTCCCATAAGAAGTTTTCACTTCAATAAACTATTTTAAAATCTAGGTAGGTACTTAAAGAAACACAACTTTAAAAATGTCTCATTGTTTTGTTTCAAAATTTTGAAAGCCAATTTATTTCTAGAGCAAACCATTCCTTAAGTAGTACACTATAATACTCGTAGTAACGATTTCATGATGAATACAATACACACTTAAGTTTAATAACTTCTATATTTTATGACCTCAGTCTAGCCGTTATTTATTACAGGAGAAACAGAAGGCCCACTATATTTATGAAACTATCTGCATAGCCTTTTCAAAAATTCAATGGGGTCAGTTTTTGGTTTAACCAGCCGGTCGATTCTGTTAACATGTCAAAGTGAAGGCTTGGGTGAAGTGATCACGAGGGGAGCAATCAAGGTGTCACGTGATCACGGAGTGAGCTGTCATTCCATCTTGATTATATGGATTGACAGCTCACCTCGTGATCACTTTACCCAAGCCTTCACTTCGATATGTTTACAGAATCGACCGGGATGCAGCTGAGTACCAGTATTGCATGGAGCGACTGCCTATCGGACTTCCCCCACAAACGACTGGATTATCTAAATGACAGACAGGCTCAACAGCAACCTTGCTTTATGAGGCAAGGAGAATGGATTATCATTCATAATTATTTTGCTCTAAGATCCTTGAGCTGCCATAATTATTTTGCTGCTTTTATTTTCTAACTAACAAAATGTATGGGATAGAATAGTGTTAGTATGTACTTTTAACTAACGCATACCTGCTAGCTTGGACCGATGGCCGATTTCCACGTATCAGGCAAATAAATTTCTTTTTTTTTAAGTCTGCCTGCAGATTTTTGTGTATATTTTACAAAAATCGGGCGATCCTCACAGTGCTGACACCCGGGCGTGTCCTCCCGCTTAATCCGAAACAGGTACCTCCCGAAACAGCCATGTCCGGTGAGCACCTGCGTCAGGCGGAAGGTGAGGACGCCGTGGCGCCTCTCCAGCCACTCCCCAAAGAGGAGCCTTACCGCCGCAATTGTGACGTGCCCATTAACGACTAGTCTAGACTAGTCATTTTAGTTGTCTAAGAGCTGGTCGCCTCCTCGATTGAGATCCTATTGACAAGGCTGAAATTTGAGCATAGTTTATTTTGTAAGTACAAATAAAGTAAGCTTAAATCTGCTTGGATTTAGAAGAATGCGAAACTACCTCTTTGACTTTTACTGAAAAACTTTTGATACAAAAAAAAAAAAGAAAAATTGTCTTTCGGCCCAAGTTAGCAAGTATGCTTGTGTTTAGTACAAACTAACACTACCGTATCCCACATATTTTGTTAGTGAGAAAATAAGGGAGGTCCAGCAGCACTGGGATCTTAGTCATCATCTGCCTAGCCTTTTCCCAATTATATTGGGGTCGACTTCCAGTCAAACCGGATTCAGCTGTATACCAGTATTTTACGTGGAACGGCTGTCTACCAGACCTCCACAACCCATTAACTGGGTAACACGGTCCTCATTGGTAAGACTGGTGTCATTTTCTGGCTTCTGACTATCCGTAACGACTGCCAAAGATCGGAAAGCACGTTAAGCCGGGACCAACGGCTTAACGTGCTTTCCGAGGCACGGAGGAGTCTCGGTATGTTAAGATGGTCACCCATCCACAGACCAACCTCGGCAAGCGTTGCTTAACCTTGAAGATCGACCCGTGCGGCTGTTATTATTTAGCCACGAGCTCCTCTGGGATCTTAGTATATTTTGTTATATAGGTATTTCTCGTATCATGATAGTATGCTACTATTCATTATAGTATACACGTAGATCACACCACATCTTTGAAGTTTTGCTATTGTTTTAATTACCCCAGTATTTATATAGCGAACCTTCTGTCCCTATTCATTATCGTGCAGCAACTACAGCCAACGAATACTGCACTAATTCTGTTTTATGACCCACTGATTGTTAATATGGCTACACTAAATACGTGGTTTTCTCCTTTTAAAATGAAAATTGCTGTAATAAAGTGGTTTGGTTCATGGATTCTAACAAAAAGATAACATATTAACAGGATGCATCTGATTCTTCTAGAAATTTACTGTAATTTTATCATTTCGATGGCTTATATAATTCTGTCCGTCTAGAACGTGGCACGAATTTTAATTTTCTTTTAAGCTTGTTTTCGATTTCTTTGCTTTTTAAAAAACTAAAGTATCAATTCAGTTCACAAAAACTCCTCCTGGCACTAATTTCACATTACGTCCAAAACATCTGTTCACAATCAAAGGAAGTCCCGACCATTACTCAACTATTCTGTCTCTCAAAAAAAAATCACACAAACTTGAATCGTTATTACTTTAAATTCTTATCACAATACCCCGGTACTATGGTAAATGAGCTCGTAAGAGTGAATAGCGACCGATACGTTAGCGGGATCAACGCGAGTGGACTGGGGCGATACGGCACTAAATTATGGCCGTTTTCAACATTGGCCAGCTATAGTGTAACAAAGAATGACGTCATTAACTTCTCTGGGTGAGGAATGAGACTGTTAATCATAGTGGATGTGGATGTGGGGATTGTAGTTGTAAGGAATTGCGTGTCTCGTGGGTAGTTTGTGAGTCTTTGCTGGTTATGTAAGAGTTGTTATACGTTTTGTTGTGCACGTAGGTATACTGCGCAGTTGTCTAATTATTCCCAGCTAAAACACTAGGAAGTGGTGACGGGCGGGCGTTTTGGGGGACTTTTTTTTTTTTTTTTTTTTNTGATGTGCAGCAGGAAAAGAGTTGCAGAGAGAACAGACCCCTGAGGAACTCCGGCATTAATAGCCATGAGGTCAGAGAAGCAGCCGTCAACGACTACTCGGATCGACCGTTCACTAAGGAAGTCTGATATCCAGCTACAAAAATCAGCTGGGATGCCATAAGCAGGAAGCTTGCTGAGTAGACTTGCGTGCCACACCCTATCAAAGGCCTTCGAGATATCGAGCGATACAGCAAGTGCTTCGCCGTGTTTCTCGATGGCTTCGCCCCAGCAGTGCGTGACATACACAAGAAGATCGCCAGTTGACCGTCCCCGGCGAAAGCCATATTGACGGTCACTGAGGAGATCATTGTCTTCAAGGTAGGTCAGCAACTTACTGTTCAGTACCCTTTCCATAACCTTGCACAGAATGGAGGTAATGGCGATCGGTCGATAATGAGCAGGGTCTGCACGGTCGCCTTTTTTTGGCACAGGTTGTACATTCGCAAGCTTCCAGGATTTTGGCACCGTTCTTTTTTCAAGAGAGAGGCGGAACAAGCGTGTCAACACAGGAGACAGTTCAGGCGCACATTGCCTCAAAACTCTCGCTGAAATGCCGTCAGGCCCGCTGGCCTTGTTCACGTCTAGACTGCACAATACTCTTCGTACCTCTTTCATGTGAACTGCGATCTCCGACATCGAAGAGTCACAGTAACGAGGTACAGTTAGTGGTTGCTTGGAGCCAGCGTCCAGACGTGAATTGCTAGCAAAGAGAGATGCAAATAAATTTGCTTTCTCACTTGCAGAGTGGGCCAGCGACCCATCAGGTTTCAGCATTGGTGGTAAAGTGGGCCGACAAAAGTTCGTTTCAACCGCTTTCGAAAGGGACCAGAACAGTTTACTACCCGGAGGGTGCGATGCTAGTTTGGCCCCGATACGTCCAACATGGTCAAAACGTGCCCCACGTAGAACTTGCTTGCAGAACTTAGCGGCAGAATTAAAAGCTCTCTTCCTCGCGCGAACCCTGCGTGCTCTAACTTTTTGGTCGCGGGCCTTGACCCAAGCTTGGTAGGCAGACTCTTTTCGGGCCTCAGCGTGGGCGCACTCTGCATTATACCAAGGCCGGGTTTTGTGACCGAGCGGGATGTCGGAGAATGGAATGAAATATTCCATCCCCTGCCGAATCACGTCCACAATCATGTCGGCACAACAAGACGGGTCACCCGAGGAAAAGCACACATGCCGCCATGGATAAGACGCAAAAAAGTGCCGCATCTCATCCCAATCTGCTGACTCGTATCGCCATACTCGTCTCGTGCCTCTAGGGCTCTCATCTGGAGGAGAGCAGGTCGACACGGATTTCACCAGGCAGTGGTCAGATGTTCCCAGCGGGGCTGAGACCGATACTGAGTGACTGTTCGGATCAGTTGTCAGCAGAAGGTCCAAGCAATTGGGTGTATGGCCGTCAACATCCGGTACCCGTGTTGCCACATTCACCAGCTGGGTTAGATCTAGCGTTAAAGCAAACTTGCGCGCTTCTAACCCAGCATGGTCAGTTTTCTGGTACGGGAACAACCACTCTTTGTGGTGGGCGTTGAAGTCCCCCAGAAAAATGAGCTTCGCTGTTGGGTACCGTTGTTGGGCTACGTCAGTCGACTCCACGAGGAAATTGAACAGTGCTGTTGTCTCCTGGTCACCACTGTGCGATCGGTAAACGCCGATGTAGAGAAATTTCTCCACGCCAGTGTCCACAAGTAGCCATATGGCAGAAAAACCCGATTTCTCAAAGCAACGGAGACGACGACAACAAATGTCATCGCGGACGTACACACAGACCCCAGCCTGCTTCTTGAACTTGTGTTCAAGAGAGTAACCCGGGTAGTTGAGGTACGCCACGTCCAACGGGGTTGCTATCTTCGTCTCCGTCAGAAAAAACAGGTGCGGCTTCTCGGCCTCAAGGTGATGATGGACCGGATCGAGATTGGAGTGCAACCCCCTGATATTAGTGAGGTGCACTTTAAGTGGGAGGAAGTGCAGCCGTTGTTTACCCTTTTTTTTCTGTTTCACTTTTGTCATGTTATCGAGTAGTTGGGGGGAAAAGTCGAATTGTCGAGGCGCTGCTCAGTGAACCAAGTGGAACACTAGAGCTAATCCAACCTATGGGGAACTCATATGGAGACTGCGGGGACGCCCGAACCCCCCCGGATATGGCCACCGGGTCCTCCCATCCAGTCGCCGGCTGGCACGGTGGAGCATACCGGGATTTTTCGCGAGTTGGCGGGGCAGCCTTTGGCACGTGGCTGGCGTGCTACTTGGGCCCCCTACTGACTGCGGTCGGCCAACGGCTGGCACCGTGCTTCGGATCCCGCTACCCTCCAAAATGAGTTACCCGGCAAGTGTTGCCAAGAGACCAAGACCGGTTCTGAACAGCGCAACTGACAACTTCCTTCTCCCCCCAAAGGCACTGGCACTCCCACACACCGACGGAACACAGCAAGCTGCTTGGCGCCGGAATCCGGTGGGATGGTGGTCGCGAGCCAGGCGGCTCCTTGCGGAGCCTACCACCGCTTAGGTGAGATCGTTCAGCCGTACCACAGGCAAGCCTGTGGTGCCGTTGCCCGGGGTGGACCGCTAGGAGGTAGATCCCAAACCACCCCAAATAGGGGGGAGGGACTGTCTTTATGTAGAACTTTGACGTTCAAAAAGTGCTGGCACTCGGCCTAATTTGAATAAATGACTTTTGATTTTGCCTGTCCTGCTTTGAAAAGCTCACTATCGAACTGAAATTTGCTGTAAGATAGGTTAAGCTCACCTTTGTACATAAACTGGCTTATTATATTTAAATGTTTTGTGTGCAGTGATGATGATGATGATGAGAGGATCTGTATTCTACAATTATACTGAGTTATTACCTAAAATTTGAGTTGCATTATTTGAAATTCATAGCATTTTGCTATACTTCCTACATCTAATATTTATATTAATGTAATAAAGCTGAAAAATTTGTTTGTTGCTTTGTTTGAACGCGCTAATCTCTGGAACTGCCAGTCGGATTTGGATTTTTTTTTAAAACGAGATATGCGTGTACGAAGTCGTGGGTTAGATAATTTTAATTATATTTTTTAATTATATAAATTTTCTTAATGGCACATTTGATTTTTAAATACGTAGTTATGTATGAAGATGGCCGGGCAAGACATTAATCGACATTAATCGCCATACTTTGAAGGTACAAGGATCTTACATAAAAATGTAGGATAATCTTAAAAGTAAAAAATATATATTACATGTAAAATTCTCTTTGTGTATTTTTTGTAAGAAGAATAAAAATAAGAACAGATTCAAGAAAATGTTGCACTTGACGTATCTTTAACTAGCTAAAAACCCTTTGTTGTAGTAAAGGTTTGGTCAAAATATAAAGATCAAAGCAATTGAAGAATTTTATAAAACAACGACCTCTTGTCTGTCTGCCCGTTAGTGCTCTAACTAGAGTAACATTAAATATTTTTTTTGTAAATGTTTACCTATTTATTTATTATATACTTTATTGTACATCAAAAGTAAAACAAAATGAGACTTAAAACTAAAACACATGCAATTGGCGGCCTTATCGCATTTCGCGATCTCTTCCAGACAACCTGGGATAGACAGTATTTGCCTGGACATGAAATGGGTTTGTCATTGGTGTGACAAAACTAATTTAACTATCCTACCTAACCTGTTGTTATTTTATCTGGCTAGGTTTTCAATACCTAATTATACAAGCTGAAATTTTAATGGTTGTTTTCGCGGCAGCGAAATGAGTTTGTCTTGGTAACAGAATCGATTTATGAAAAAAAAAATCAAGAAATGACAGAATAACAATTTGTGATAAACAAAACTCGAAAGCGACTTCGAACCAATAGTTACATCTACATCGCGAAAGTTTCGCGTAAAGCGGCCGCGGTCGTTGCCCTTCGCGTATCAACCAGTTGATAGGTACAACATAAAAGGATGCCGCGTGCGATGAGCGGTGCCTCACTCGCCGCGTGCTTGCAGGCAAGTTATTACTACGAGCGAGAGCTTATTTTGCTCTGAACATTTATGAATCGCTTTTTACTTTGTCGGCGCGCCACTGCTCTACCAGTAGTACCTACGTCACGTCTAGTGAGTTGACTATTGCTTCTCGCGCTTTCAAGTTAATGATTTTTTTTAATTATTTGAAAACATTTAATTTTTTTTAAGTGTATCTTTATGTTTCAATAGTACTGATGGCTAATCGTTTTTCCGCGGGAAATCAACCAATAAAATTTCAGCGAGTATTAGAGTCCACGCGAGGAAAAGCCGAAGTATAGTATATGAAGTAGTGCGTCATCATAATTAATTATAAGCTTGTCTCTTCCTGGTCCAGTAGAATGGTTTCATTAACTGCAGCCAGTGATAAAATAAGTAGAATTCTTATTAATATGATCCTGTAGTTTATTGGATTCTGAAGTAGAAGTTGATTTTGTATTCAATTAGTGGCCCGACCCGGCTTTGCCCGGATGTAGGTATATTTTTTTCAACATTTTCTTTTATAAGAACCTTCTCTTGACAATAACAAACACAACAAAAAAAGAATTAGTGAAATTGGTCCAGCCGTTCACGCGTGATGCCGTGACCAAGGGAAATAGGGATTCATTTTTAAATATAAAGATTTGTATGATATACAAGGAATTAGCGGATAGATATCGCATTGTCACCAATACTCATAGACCGTAAATGCGGCGGTGGAAAGCTCTGACAAGGATGAAAAAGAAATGATGAATGTGAAAGAAAAAAAAATAAGATCTTGTATCTCAGTTCTAGGCAACGGTAAAACAATGAAAAACGGTAAAAAGCTAGCCTCAGGTCACTTTAATATCCATTTTTCTGTATATAACTAATACTTACAAAACATACACAGAAACGATAAGTATCGCCTGTAAGTAACTTAGTGGCAAAATATAAGCCACGTAAACAACTTAAGTGACATGACAACCAAGCCACTCACTATACATTACACCCCTGTGAAACCATCCAAAACATCAGAAAACTAAATAAAACCGACCAACAAAGGACGTCACACAATAACTGGCCACCCTTCGGAAAATGTAAGTCAAAATGCGCGTAAACAATTCAGGGGCCCCACCAACTAATCATCCGCTTTGCCAGGATCCCAACGAGGTCAGAGGAAATGAAACCGCGTGTTTCGGTGCCAAACCTGAGTGTGCTTGGACACCGTTCAAGTGTTGACACATCGAACGCCAGATAATATGGGTGCGGGGTTGTGTCTCCGGTACTATATATATTATACAATTTTAAACAAACTAAACAGTTCGTTTGATGAGATTTTGAACTACCTTCCACACAGTGCGCGTTGTGTCAGTGTTTGATCAATATACACGATACCTTTAATATTTTAAAATACGAAAACCCCGGGTTTCAACAATCTTAACCAATAATGCAAAAGTGAGCTTGTTTATTTGTTACGCTTTTACGCCTAAATTGCTGTACAGATTTTGATGAATTTTAGTACACAAATAGATGGACCTGAAGATAGTTGTAGCCAATTTTTTGAGTAAATCTATATTACCGCGAGCGAAGCCTTGAGCAGAAGCTGCCTTTATATAATTCATTTATAGAATAATTTACGTCGTTAGTAGTTCTTTTTTGCCTTTATAATTTTCTTTTGACAGCTGTAGATTTTACAAAAATAGGTATCTATTAGCTAGATAGATGACAGACTTTATTTTCTTTGCTATCCGAGCTATATTTCTTGTCTGTGGCAAGCGTTTGCGGAGATCAGCTCGAGTGCAGCAGGAAATAAGTCGTTTGTGACTTAAAGTGTGTAACTTGAAACTTTTCGGAATGGAGGGTCTGTGATAAAATATTGTGGTCATCTATTTTTGCTGTCCGATTGTTTTGTTTTCTTATTTTGCCGATAAAGTCGATATTCGATATCAATACATATAATTTGCCAAAACCTGCCGAGATTTGTAAAAGAAGCGCAAAATCTAATCGAAAAAGTTCTGGCCATTTAAATAATGATTGAGGTATCTGATGTTTTGTATTATATGTTTTATAAGTACCTAAGTTATAAAATCGCCTTGGATGTATCTGTGAAGGTGTTATCATTAAAATGAATAAATAAATAGGGTGCTCTTTTTATTCTTAAACTTCTGTGATCGAAAAGTATGTAGGTATTATATTTTAAGTCGTTTGAAGGAAACTATCTCTTTAGTCTTCGTAGCGACTGAGTCGCCACGATTAAGAATTAAAACCTCCATTAATGTCAATTAAATTACACTTTTTTGTTTGGAATGAAGTAAATTATTGCCTTGGAATATTGGGCTAAGTAACGCTCCATCTAAAATTCTTCCAAAACTCCATAGTTTTTTTTTGAAAAGCCCATTTGTCAATCTTTATAGATCAGTGAGTTTTATAAAAACATTAAAGTTCCCGATAATCTATACTAGTAAAAAAAAGTTAAACTTGTCAATGGAAGCATCTGTCGGAAAATACACGAACTAGCGGCTAAAGTTTCCACTGTGGAGGGTTCATTGCCTTCGGGGAGTGAAACGGTCCTACCCTAGATATAAATCTGAAACTTGCCGATAGATGGCATTAGTATCCCAGCGCTGTGGATTTGGTCCTCGGTAGTGAACCTACGACTTTCATAGTTCTAGCGAACGTGACTAGATGGCGCTTTATTACCTAAATTGCTGACTGGAAATAAATTTCCGTAAGGTTACATATTAGGTAAGTTCATTGTTTTTCAATTTTAAAACAAGGCAGTCAATGAATGATGTGGTGCATAATTATCTAAGTTTAAGTACCAATTTTTGAAGCTGGTGGCATCTACCATCATAGACAAGAACTATCTACTACTGCTCAAGCCAGCTGATACCTGTTTTGTATTTGTGAAACATCTTGGAGATGGCGTTGCATAACATTTGAAAAAATCCTTGGACAAAGTGTACCAGAATAAACGCAATACCAACAAAGGAATCATTGTACTTATATATATACAACTTTTACTATGGGACCAATTATTATTATTATTATTATTTATGGGCGCATAACTCGACAAAATCTGCTGAACATTTGATTTTTCTTTCGCGATTATGGTTAGTCCCTTAGTAAAAGGTGTTCATAATATTGTGAGTAGGTACAATAACCCCTTTTCAGGTGTTGCGTTCATTTTGTTACACGTTGTGGAATCAAATAGGTAAGTTACATCCTGACTAGATGAAACTAATTATGATTTATCAAAAAATGAAAAATAAATAATTAACAAATTTATATTATTTTTAGCTGACTATCCTAGAAGGAAGGTCATGCTTTACATATTATGTATATTGCCTATTCATCATAAAGTATGTGTGGGCGATTATATCGAGTGTTCAAGGCCAGGATATGAATTTAAGATTTCGCATTTAATGACTAATTTAAAACCGAGTGTCTATGCGGTTTCTTGCATGTTCTTCTCCATAGGGATCTACGCTTTCGAATCTGCTACAATCTTAATTTTTCAAAAATTATTTCAAGATCGGTCAGACAAACCGATCTTGACAATTCAAAAGTGTGAATTGTTTATTTGACCTGTTTTTTGATAGTCCATACCGTCTCACAGCTAGGCAAAGACATCCCTCAAGTCCCACTAGGATTTTTTTTCTATCGACACATAGGACCACCTAGGACCGGCCTTTACGTTACCTACACGTCCTAGTCGTTTGACCACCGTTTTTGGGCCGGTCGTGCCGAAGCCGTTCGTTTTCGGGCACCCCTTGTGTGGAGACTTGTGCCCAACGGTCACAGTGCATGTGGCTAATGTGACCCACTCAAAGCTGCTGGAGCCCAGCGCGCTTCTTGTTGTTGTGATGTTTGTTACTAAATCACGTCAGAACGGCTGAACAGATCTTGATGAAATTTGGCACATATGTAGATTATACAATGGAAAAACACATAGGATACTTTTTATCCCGGGAGTGTGTTCCCTTGGGATAATTTCCGGCACCTGGTGTGACATAAAAACAAAAAAGAAGAAATGATTACACAAACCTCGGGATTACACGTAGAGTCGAGCGCAAGTTAGTAGATAACACTTAAATCGACTTTGTGGTGGTCTAGCATAGTAAATAAATAAATAAAGTCCTCCTGACCGATTTTGGCCATGGCGGCCAATCTCAACCGAGACTAGCCAGCGCGGGACATATTACAGTACACATGTGTGTGCGCAAACACTGGTGCACTACCTCTTCTATCACTCTCTTATTCCGATGGGACGGCAACCCGACACGACCGGAGAGAGATCTGGCGCAGGACCAACGGCTTAACGTGCCTTCCGAGGCACGGGGGTGTCAAACCACCAACTCCCAAACTCCGGGCTGTTACTGGGAAATTCCTTTGCCTGACCTGGGAATCGAATCCAGGACTCGACGCTCGGCAGTCGCGCTTGCGACCTCGAGACCAACGGAGTAGTACGAAGTTCCCATAGTAAACGAAGCAAACGTATACTGATTGTAGCATGTGGCCTACTGTACTCTGTATTTTCCAGCCTAATAAAATTTAGGAACGAATATTTTTTACCCGAACCTCGACCACACATTTCATCCAAAACTTTTCAGTTACAACCGGAAAAAAACAACATTTTGTTTCCACAATTTAACGGCACGTCCAACCACCTTGTTGGTAACAATCTCAATTATTCGAAAACCTCTAATTTAATGCCGGCAACTTCTAATTTATTCAGTGAAGGGAACTGTGATTGCAAATTGTTTCCGTTTTGGTATTCACCAACGGTTCTGATTTCACTTTTTTGGTGTGACATCGGACGAGAAACAATTCGTTTCCCTTTACTTTATGAATTTCAACTCTTTCGGTGGCTATCTTGAAAGTATCATGATTGGGTATTCATTGTATTTAGAAGCTTTTTATGAGCTTCATTCATTAGAATGTTAAATGAAAATGAAATTGGTCTGGCTGATTTTTATTAAACTTCGTTTTGGCCTATCGGGTTGAAATTTTCGTATGGTTCGCGCTTTATTCCAATTCAGTGTTTAGAGTTTTGTACCTCAAGCTTAACCAAGGATGACCAAAAATTATATAATATTATTTTTTGTAATTGAGCAGTTTTTTCATCCTATTTCTTAAGCGTTTATTTCTTGGGCATTGCGAAAGTGGCGGAAGTAACTTAGCCAGTGGCTTATAGCCTTTTCGCACGCTATCTGAAAGTACTTTTAAAAGACTACAAATACTTCTACACTGGCCTTAATGAATATATAAAGAGTCAAATTGATTATTGAACTAAATTATTTTCATATTGATGAAACTTATGCTAAAACTATTGACTAAAAATAAAAATAAAGGTTACATTAATTTGTTTGATTGTAAAGGGTAGTTCGTGTCTGTAGTTAACATTCGCTTTTTACTAATAGAAAGATATACAATCGTAAGGCATTTTCCAGGCCAGACAAATAATATTTTCATCGGATCGGCCACCGCGGGAATAGGGAATATGAATGCATTTTTTTTATTTGCAAAATAAAATACTTATTATCTCTAGTAAACAATTATGAAAGAATTTTTAAAATACCTTCATCAGCGATGAAGTTATTAAGCTTCAAAGTTGACAACTAGAAAGAGAAGTCCGATACCAACTGTGACGTCAAATACTATGTCGCCTATACAGCTGCCATACAAAACAGCGTTTTCGCGAGAGGGACAGATTTATTTATACTAAGGGCCTGTTTCACGACCTCCGAATATTTTTATAATAGGTACTAATATTATTAATATAATTTATTTTTTTCCTACTCCTTCGCTTTGCTTTTCGGATTCATTTTGTTCCGGGATCCAAGACAGTTGAAACGTTTCTCCAGGACTCATCAAGTTTCATTGACTCGGCGTTTTTCTGGTGGTCGCCACTGTTGATTCTCGCTTTCAGGAGTTGCAGTGGTTGAGAATATGTAGCGGGCTTGACCTCCGAATAGCCACTAATCGCCGGATAAATTCGAAGATGGAACATAATTTGTATAGAATTATCTGCCAAGTAAATTAACGGAAACTTAATCGTAGGTGGTGTAACTGCCAGGGTCGCGGAATTGGTTCGAAAGAGTCACCGCGGCCCTGGAACGGAAAGGGCTTTAGAAGGAACACGGATGGGTTTTAGTCAGTAAGAGTCTGACACGCCCTTCCGCTCCGCCCAGAGCGGAAGAAGACATTTGATGATTTCCAATCCTTATAAAAAAAAAATGTGGTGAAACTGGGGGTAAGACCAGGAAAAAACAAATACATGAAAGACTTATTCATGAATTTGTAAAGGTTGGATAAAGGTTAAAGATCTTATAATGTGTTGATTTTTATCTGACAGGTTAAAACGATCTGGACGGCGAGCGTTGGGTGGCTCGCTGTCCGATCACCACCAGGCCCGGGTCGATGGCGCGGTGTGTTTCACGCGCGCCCCAAAGAGATGTCAGCATAGAAGACGGGGCCCGTTAGGGCCAGAGCCTGCCAGGGTTGCGGAATTTGTTCGAAAGAGTCACCGCGGCCCTGGAACGCAAAGGGCTTTAGAAGGAACACGGATGGGTTTTAGTCAGTAAGAGTCTGACACGCCCTTCTGCTCCACCCAGAGCGGAAGAAGTCAAGTCCTTAACAAATACATGATAGACTTATTCATGAATTTGTAAAGGTTAGATAAAGGTTAAAGATCTTATAATGTGTTGATTTTTATCTAGCAGGTTAAAACGATCTGCGAAATAGCTTTTCAGTTGCAAAAGGGTACAGTTCAAGTTGTGTTTTTAGGAGAGTTCAAAAAGTTATACTTCATCGTATTTTTCTAATTTCTTAGCTTGTGCTTACGCTAGATATAATAGTATAAATTGATAACTTATTTTAATGAAAAGTGTATAAAACCTTACCTCGAGTAGTCGCTTGCTCTGCTTTCCCAAGTCGGTCAGTATGCTATATGATAACTCCAATAACATACTGACCGAGGTTGAGTTATGATTATTATCAACTATTGGTCTCGGCGAACTTCAAACCGCCTCAGAATATATTTTTGCCTTGTTTTGTTTTTGTCGTGTATCAGAAATGGCGTTGTATTCGAAAATGATTTCTATCTATAATTTTCCAATTGTCAAATTTTTAATCATACTTAACCATATATAGCATTACGTTTAGCTGTCAGTTGCGTTTTGTTATACCATTTTTCGCAAATGAACGGCTAGACTGATAAATAATTTTTCGTTTTTCTGTTTGTTGCGTTTTGTATATAAAATGTAAAACGGATAAAAATTATCCTATGTCCGTCTCCTGGTTCTAAGCAACCTCCCCACCAACCACCACCGCTTTTCAGCCAAATCGGTTCAGCTATTCCTGAGTTATAAATAGTATAACTAACACGGCTTTCTTTTATACATGCAGATTGCAGAACCAATGTCTTATTTTTTTTTTCACTCATGTATTTAGATGAATCACTCTCTCAGAAATTGTCAGTCTACTACTGACAATTTACTTACTAACTTAGTAGCCATTTAAATGAGACTGACACAGTTTTCGGTAACCTTGTTTCTCTTGCGGATTTCATCATTCCTGATTCGATCACTCTGAGCATTGCCCTCTCCATCGCCATTTGTGTGACTTTAAGCCTTCTGATGAGGCCCATTGTGAGCAAAGGTTACCGACATAGCCCGAAAGATCACCAAATTGAAGTTGCAGTGGGCAGGACATATTACTCGCAGAACAATAATTCCTGGAAGGACTTGGGCGAGGTATTATCTCAACAATTGGACACTATGGGCTTATCCCTGCCAGGGTTGCGGAATTTTGTTCAAATGAGTCACCAAGGCCCTGGAACGCAAAGGGCATTTGAATGAACACGGATGGGTTTTAGTCAGTAAAAGTCTGATACTCTCTTCTGCTCCGACCAGAGAGAAAGGAGTTGTTTTATTATTAGTATGGGCTTATAAAAAAACAGTGTTATTATTTAATCCACGTACATTAATCGCGCCAATTCAATTTCTATAAAACAAAAATTTATTGGTTTTCAGTATAAAATCAGAATAATTAAAATGTCAGCTAAATTAACATTTATTTCCTGTTTTGTTTGGAATCAATTTTGTTGGCTTAATTATGTGTATTGCATGCAGTACTTTCCGGTTTGTGATTTGAATAATAATAAAGTTGATTATTTTCAAAATGTCGGTAGAATAAATGTTAATTTTTTGCCCTTTTTTTTCGAACAAAAGCATTTTCTTATAGTTCGTCATTTGGGTTATGATTCATTAGTTAGCAGTCAATCAAGGAAATAACAGTTCCGAATATAAACTCAATGAGTGTAGATGATGATAAATGAAGATGTATTGGCTAAATTATGGCAAAATTCAAATTCCAAACACACAACTTTGTCGCAATGCCACTCCTCTTCTCCTTCGTACTCCGCGTCAGACTTCCAGCCGCTATGATGGTTCCTTCTCTGTAACTGCTGTGCGTCTCTGGAACTCGCTCTCACACTCCCTACGCGTTAGCCCTTCTCTTGATGTGTTCAAGAGGAAAGTTAAAGAGCATTTCCTTTCGGTTTTGACATAATATTCATATAGTATATGAATGTGTACCTATATATTTATATTTATGCATGTAGGTATATTTATGTATCGTAAAATGTGTAGTATTTTAATGTGCACTGGATCCTACCCTCTATTGTGATCTCTCTCTATCACTCAAAGGTTTGCTGGTAGAAAACTCAACTTTGAGTTAAGCTCGCTTTGTACATGAACTTTTCTTCACAGTAAATATATAAGTTACTATGGTGTACAGTAAAGAATTAAATTAAAGAAAAACTTTACATTACCTTATTTTTTTTACAAATAATAAACTAGAGAGCGTTCACAAGGTCCAATTTTCAAGCTATTATAAAATCAAGACATTAAAACGCCAAACTTTTTATCGCCCGACCAAATTATTCGAACAACTGGAGCAACTTTAGAGAAGAACTTTGCTCGGACCTGCATCGCGATCAATACTAATATTTGATTCGATATTTCGATACCATTGAGAAGCAGCCCTGATTTTATCGATAACCGTCATTACCAATACTGACTTTGAGGTGCCTCATTACCGTATCTTCAAAATTCGTAGCGAACTTTCAATTCCTCGTTGTGATTTTTTTGTGTTATTATTTTAATATTTCAATATTGTATTCTGGCCATTGATGTTTGTAGTTTATGGCATTGATATATATCACGATGGTTTTATTGAGGAATTGGCTCATTTTCTAAATTGAATGGATCTCTCCCTTACATAAATACAAGTACTTATGATAAATCAATAAAAAAAATTGATTCGCCATCACGATGCCATTGAAAGGCAGCCCTGATTTTATCGATAACCGTCATAACCAATACTGATTTTGGGATACCTCCTGACCGTATCTATAGGGTCAGCAAGGGTCAATATGAATAGATGAGACTCAATATAAAAGGCTGGTAGCAGAGATTGAAAAAGGTCCGAAGATTGTCACATAAATTTTGTTCTCAAGTACACTCAGGATAAGTAGAGTTTATTTCCGAAGATTTGGGCCGAAGTTCCGTACGTATCTACTAAACGGGTGAGATACATAGGTGGCAGTGGGGTGCGCCAAATGTCGATATCTTGTTCAAATTTGATTACTTTCATTAATTTCAGTGTTCAAATAATCAAAGTAAGAAAGAAAGAAAGAAAATTGCACAATAAAAAAAATGAATAAAAACACCTTACAAATAGAGAATATCAAAAATTAAATACTTATAACAATATTGTGCCAAAAGGGCCTCAGCTCAGCATAATGTCAGGTGGCAACAGTAGGTATTACCACCTAACGCTGATTTTTAGCTGCAGCCCACGGGTACCATACGGTCGAACGCGTAGTAGACATATAATATATATCTGACTGGCCTGTTGGTCGAGTGGTTAGTGACCCTGACTGCTTAACCGGAGGTCGTGGGTTCGATTCCCACCCAGGACAAATCTTTGTGTGATGAGCATGATCATTTGTTCTGTGTCTGGGTATAATTTGTGTATAATATGTATGTATTTAGAAATATATAAGTATGTTTATCAGTTGTCTGGTTGCCATAGCACAGGCTCTGCCTAGTTTGGGATCAGATGACCGTGTGTGAGTTGTCCCAGGATATATAGGATATATATAAATAAATAAAAAAAAAGTGAAGTGATGGGTTCGGAAGTGGTACTTAGTAATCTAAAATGCACATTTGGTAGGTAGGTAGGATTTAGTTTACTTAATCGGACCATAGAATATCTGTTAAATCTTACGCTTTAATTAGCTTCGCGGCTGTATTTATGGATCTTCCAATTTAAATGTTATACCTTAACATGATGTTGAAAGAGAAATATTGAGTCACTGACAGCCCACTCTGCAGAGCCTGCATGGAGGAGGACGAGACAGCAGCACATCTGCTTCTAAGCTGCCCGGTAGTCGCGGATTACAGGGCTAAGTACTTCGGAAACCCAGGTACCCTCTGTGAGATAGTTAGTAACACCAAGGCGTTGCTGGCCTTCCTTGGGGAGCTGAGGTGGATCGAATGACACAATTGTCTCACCTGCACGCAACATACGCGCTTAGTCGTGGAGTTGCGGAAACCAGCCCGATTTACATGCATATACAAGAGAAATATTGGGAACTTTTCCAAGCATATAATTTATGCATTTGTGGATAGAATCACGCACCAGTAGTGGCACTAGCTAGCCAGTAAATTGAAATGGAATCAGATCATTCCAAACCAATGTTGACTGATGATATTGGCTTACGTTCATGGTTGATAAGAAAAATCATGAAACACACATCTAATATAAAGGGTAGATAATCGTTTATCACACTGCTAAACTTTAATAGATAAAGTTATTCGAATTACTTAATGATACTTAGGTACTGAGAATTAATATGACTAAAGTAAGGTATCCATTGCATTTCTGAATTATGTAAAAAAACATCCAAAATTAACAACTGTTCTATATAATTCCTTATTACGAACCATAAAATTAACGTACCAACAAAATAATTACCAACTAAAAATCAATAAATAACTGGACCTTTTTCAAGAACTCCCTAGAAAATCACATTACAGTGAAATAAACCAGCACGATATCGAGATCGACTAAAACCTTTGCCCATCACTATCTCCTCCCGAGATAAGTTCGACAAGTTACCGTCTTCCACTAAAATATGTAGCGACACGGTATTGAAAAGTTCTGCTTTGTAGAACAGGTTCCTTTTATCTAGCGAATTATTAGTTCATATAGTTCATTAAGTGCTTGTCGAGTAAAGTGGAGTTTGATTTGATACTAAATAAACTTGGGGGCTTGTTTACACAAATTGGTAGAAGATGCGATACTGGAAAAATTGACTTGCCTTTTTATTTTGAATAAAGTTGCTAGAATTATTCCAGCAAGTTCAATACATGTTTTTAGTATTTCCTTTATTTGTTTATTAGGTTTAAATATGGGTCACAATCAATGTCATTATATGACGGGTAATATATTATGTATTTACTGGTTGATTGGGTTTTAGAACTACTTTGTCGTTTATTTAGCTGCTGTTTACAGCTGATTTTTGAAACTAAATCTTTTGAAAACCAAACATGAATTCATTATGAATTGTCACTGAGAATTTCTTGGGATGATGCGCTACTGTAACTTTGTGTTTGCTAGAAGATCCACATTAAAATATAAGTAAGAGATAATGTTGGTCTTGGTTGGATAAACTAAAAATTTGTGGTTAAATAATAAAATAGCAGCCACACGTGAACGCTTGCACGCGGCAAGCGTTCACTGTGCATGGATGGGTGGCACTCTTAACATACCGAGATTCCTTCTTGCTTGGGGCGGCACAGACGGACGGCTGTTGGTCCGTACTGACTGTACGTGTAATCCAGTTACTGGGTTTTGGAGGTCAAATAGGCGAAATCATTCATGATGGAGGTAAAATTGTGGCACTCAGCAGCACCCGGCTTTACGGGACGCCGACCCCAACATAGTTGACTCGGTAGACTGATAGTGAGTCCTAAAACATAATATGTTGAAATTCTTATTGTATCAATGCCACCACATGAAAAACTAAAAAGCGAAATTTGTACGGCAACAAAAAGAACCGCAGCGCTATCTACGATGACGTAACAACGAAATCCTGCATCGTGCAAGCCAAGTTCTCCATGCGATTTGAACATATACAACAGTCCGAATATCAACTATCGGGCAGTTTCCCACCAGACACAACAACTGTCTGGTCGGAGCATCCTCCCATTTATCAGTGAAGGTGTACGGAGCTTCACTCACTGTAGCGCATACCCTCCATAATTATCCGTTTCATCTGTTGCACTCTGCGCAACCACACGAGTGAAACCTACATTGAAAACTTAACTGAAAAAAATATACATATATCACAAAATTGCACAGCGGCCGTCCTTTTAATAAAAATCATTCTTTCTCTAACTGCTTGCTTCAAACTGCTAGATAGTGGGAAAAAGCGAAAAATTGCGCTCGGAAACCGGATCTAACCAGTTTCATGCAGATATTACGGACGCCATCTTGTTTCAACCAGACAAAACACGTATAAATCAAGTCCATTTCAGTTTTATTAAAAAGAACTGCAACTGCATGACGCTCTGTGGTCGGAGATATTTCTTACATTTTATACTGTTAAAACACCAAATGTTTTCATACTGTTTTATATAGGGATAACATATAGGTACTTAATGTTTTTGACTCCATCTGACTAAGAACAAAAGAAGCTCGTGGTTAAATAATAACAGTCGAAAGTGTCCGAACCTTGCCGAGGTCGGCCCGTTGATGACTGACTATTACATACCGGAGTTTTCGTAGTTCGGAAAGCACGTTAAGCTGTTGGTTCCGGCTGTCATTTGAAGATCTTTGACAGTCGTTACGGATAGTCAGAAGCCAGAAAATATGACACCAGCCGTTGTGCAGTCGCTCTATATAAATACTGGTATTCAGCTGAATCCGATTACACCGAAAAAAGGGCTTTTACGTAAAGGATTTATCTAAAAGTGAAAAAGAATTTTTTTCGTTCAGAAAATTTTAAAGAAACGTCATTGAATTTACGAAATAAAACAATACAAATTTGATGTATTCTTAATAACGGTGAATAATTTCCCTTTGCCGAATTAATGAATTAAGGACTAAAGTGTTTAAAAGTAAACTTAAAACTTTCAGACAATTTTAATTTGTTTCTTACTTAAATAAACACCAATTAAACAACTTAGCGAACTATGCAACGCGTAAGTTTAAAGACTATGCAAAGATCAAACAGTAAAGTTCAAGTTATGTTCAGCAATTATGCCGCTGGATGTGAAGATTAGCATAAATATGGACAACTTGCTGGTTGCTGTTTGCGGACATTATATTGACTTATGTCCTCAGTTGTCTCTTGCAGCTTGCTCCGGAAGATAAGCAGCTTATGCCGTAATAAAGTACCTACGCCTTGAAGTATTTTTACGACTATGTTTATTTCGTGTAGGATAGAGTTGTCTGAAATAATGTTTTGACATGTCTTATCAAATCACGAATTTGTAAAAGTGGAAACTCGTGAGTTCCTATAAAATTCCTCGGAAAAAGGATTCTCTAAAAGTTTCGCTCACTCAAATGAGTAAAAGACCGAACCAATCAGCTCCACACATTCGAGGGTAGGAACGAACGAGCAAATCGGGAGCTCGCAGTCGATACCCCTTGAAATATTGATGACGGATCTGCCCAAGGGAACGATTATTCGAATGGAATCGTGTCTCGGTGTATCGAGAACATTTGGTTCTGACGATATCGAGACTGTCAATTTTACAAGTTTTTATTGCTGCTTCCAAATGACGTTTTATCTGAACGGAGTGACTCTAACTCTAGACACGGATTTTTTTCTGTCATCGCAATAGAGTTGATTTTCGTATCACGTTTCGGTTTTAAATATGCGGAAGGTGAACACGTATTGTACGATTTTCGACTATGTAAACGAGTATTCTCAACGTTTTTATGAGCCGTGACAGATTGGAATAAATGTGTCGAAGCGAAAGGCTGCTTTTTTACAACAGCAATAAAGAAGGACCAGAATTCCGAAGGAATTTCTTAAGGAAATCGTGTTACGGATTCCTTTTATTATCTGGTCCTTGTAAAAACTAGTGTTAAAACTGGGTTTAAATGTTATTTTCCCCTTTTCAATTAAACACAAGAGCCATTTCGGCATGGCAAAAGTCGGGTGCCTGAATCTTGATTTTTCGGTTTAAACTTTTAGCAATCAGGTAAACCGAACAAGTTTAGATATTCTCGAGACAGTTTTCCGGCCTAGTTATTTCCTAAATTGGGAGCGTAGCAAGCCAAACCAAGAAGGAAGTTCTCATCGATTTAGTTTCTACTTTTGACGGGTTTTAGCAGGAGTGCAACGAAATACTTGGGCTAATTGGCGCCGGCCCAGATTTCAGCCCCTCGAATAATTTATGACGCTATTGCCCTTTGCCGCGGTTTCTCTCGAGAGAATACGTTCTAATTATAAGCAAGAAAAGTTATGCTGCTTTATATTTCGTAATTTTCGAGTTTTCAAGGTAATAATTAATAATTTTGTAAAATCGATATAATTAATGAATCTGTTTCGTTACTAATGAGCCGGAAAGTAAAAGTGACGTTAAATACTCCAGTTTTATTTATGAAAATATTTTGAAAATATTTAAAAGCGGAATACTTTTCAATTATCGACTCGGTCATCTATTATCTGTACGAGTATACGACCCTAGAAGATTGAATTATTTAGCAGGAGAAAATTGTTCCTAATTCTCCCTAGGGAAATTGGAAATGGGAAATTAATATTCCTCATTTTAAGAGGCTTCCTATGATGATTAATTCGGTAACGAAATAATGAGCAGTCTGTGTAATTATATTTCGGAATCCGTTGACTTCTCTGCCGCCCACGCTATTTTGCAATACTTAGGCTATTAACACACGGCACCGTGGAGCGCCGCGGAGGGCGGTGGCGGTAAAGCGGATTTCACCGCTCGACCGCGCGGTCGGGCGGTGTACGTGTATTAGGTATCAACGGATTTTTTAGTGGCCAATGCGACATGACATCCGCTTAACCAACCGCGGCGGTGCGCGGTGCCATGTGTTAATCGCCTTAGGGCCTGTTTCACGACCTCCAAATAGCCACTAATCACCGAATAAATTAAAAAAATGAACATATTTTGTATGAAATAATCTGTCAAGTTAATTAACGGGAACTTAATCGTAGGTGGTGAAACCCAGCCAACATAGGCGCGGGCCTGCGGATGGCGAGTGTTGAGTGGCTCGCTGTCCGATCACCACCAGGCCCGGGTCTAAAGCGCGTTGTGTTCCACGCGCGCCTCAAAGAGATGTCAGCATTGGAGACGGGGCCCGCAAGGGCCAGAGCGTGCCAGGGTTGCGGAATTTGTTCGAAAGAGTCACCGCGGCCCTGGAACGCAAAGGGCTTTAGAAGGAACACGAATGGGTTTTAGTCAGTAAGAGTCTCAAGAATCATTTGTGATAAAAGAATTGGTGTTCGAGACACAACACAAGAGAAGTAATTTTGTATAAGTATCTCAGTGTTATTGCTGCACTATTGTAGTAATTTTATTTTACTTCAAATTTTTTTTTGTTGTTTTTCATTTATGATGACATCTGCCTAGCCTAACTATATTGGGGTCGGCTTCCAGTCAAACCGGATTCATCTGAATAAGTATTTTACGTGGAGCGGCTGCCTACCAGACCTCCACAACCCATGACAGCCAGGACCAACGGCTTAGCGTGTTTTCCGACGCACGTAGGAGTCTCGGTACCTATGTTAGGATCCACTGACCAACCTCGGCAAACGTTGCTTAACCTGGAAGATCGACCCCTGCGACTGTTATTATTTAGCCACGAGCTCCTCCATTTTCCTCCAATTTTATTTTTGCATGCTGTATAGATATTGTGCACTTGGTTCGTATGAACCTGAAATTTTGAAATTTTGGAATTCGCAAAACACTAGCCGGTCGTCAGAAATTTGCGAGTTAGATATAGATGAAAACCTGCCTCGGTGGCGACAGTTGTCTTCAGGTACCCACTGTGTGATGACCATAGTCTATCTGTTATCATCAGAGATCGGAATAGGTAGACTATATTTACCTAATGTTCGTGGAAGCAAGTAACATAGAGTTGATAATACCTCCTGTAAAATCCCGGAATTATATAGATAGAATCATGAAAATTAATACCCGGGATTATAAAAACATGAACTAGACTTTGAGTATAATTACAAATGATTTATTCGAAGAATCAAAAGAAGAAAGAGTTGTGCGAAAACAAAGCTATTTAATTAAACAGTTTTAGTAGGTACGGAACTCTAAAAACATAAAAAAGATCCTTCAATATAATAATTTTGTTCAAATGTATTCAAAGCGCAATAAGTTATTTGTAATTTCCTAAATCCCAGGATACAATCGTCATGTTTATGATTTAAGAGGAGGTATTATTAACTTTATGTTACTTACTTCCACGAACATTAGGTAAATAAGTCTACCTATTCCGATCTCTGGTCATCATGCATCTTGTAAGTGTAACCTACCCAGTACCACGTCAGCCTCGAAGATTGTCAGTTGTCTCGAACATAGCAATGCCTGTCCTGGAGCGTATTACTGTGTTGCGGATTCGGAAAGTCCCGGTCGGCTTGATTTTTAAAATGTCTCGCTCCATCGCTCTTTGGCGAACTTTCAGTTTGGACTTCTGAGCTTCGGGAAAACCATTTTTTTTTGTAGGATAAGAAAGATAGACATGAAACCAACGAGCATGAACTTTGGTGACTTGCCAGAGAAGAAAATACACAAAGTGAGCCGGAATAATAATAATTCCGGAGTAGTAATGAAATACGTAGTTCAACACCTACCGACATCTTCTATTTGAGTCGAAATAGGTAGCATAGCATTACTGTTTATTACTCATAAAATGATATATTAACTAGATTAACTACAAGTAAGTTCTACGAAACTTTCCAAATAGTTCTATTATAGTATACGTGTTAATAGAGGAAGTAATTTAGCTCGTGTAGGCGTTGAATTTAATATGCTCTTATACCTAACCATCTTCTACCTCCGCAGTTGTGAAGTTTCGTATTATGGTTAAATATTCTACTTTAAATAATTAACCAGGTGTCACTAATTTGTAGTCAGAAAGTTAGTTCAAAAGATTATTTTGTAACCGTATTCCTGCGTTAAGTCAGGTTTAAGCGTATTCAATTTGTCAGCGCTAATCCACCGTGGAAAGACGATTTGTTACAGGTTTAAATTGGTTATAGGTTTATCTCAATGTTTTCTATAACATTTCGTTACTTGTGACGAAAGATTTTCTCGATGTTTTTTTAGTCGTGAACAGTATTTCAAATTGCGCGAATTCAAGAGTTTAACAGCTGTTCACTTAAATCATATCTTTCGACTATCTATTTTCAATTTAAATAGTTCATGGCGAATTCGGCTAATATTTAAAATTAGAATAATGCAGAGCGTGTGAAACCATTTTTTTTTAAGGATAGGAAATCATCAAATGCTTCATCCGCTCTGGGTGGAGCGGAAGGGCGTGTCAGACTCTTATTGACTAAAACCCAACCGTGTTCCTTCTAAAGCCCTTTGCGTTCCAGGGCCGCGGTGACTCTTTCGAACAAATCCCGCAACCCTGGCAGAGGGTGTGACACCTGCAAACCTTATAATGTCAATCTCAGGTTTTCGATCGGTAGCCAGAAGTCGCCCGCTTGGCTAGTTGGCAATCAGGCGCTAACTTTTTCAATACTAGGCAGAATGTGAATTTTACAGTAAGGACTAATTTATAATTATTTTAGTTCTTTTCTTACATCAGCTTCCCAGCTACCCCTTCTAATTACATGACCTAACTACTAAAGTAACCACCAAAATAATAAGCAATTATTTTTGGTTCCAAAAGGAATGACTAAATTTGTTGCTAAGCGCAAAACTCGAGAACGACTGGACCAATTGATTTTTTTTTTTATTCAAATATTCGTAGATATCCGTAGAAGGTTCTTATAAAAAGAAAAATTGGAAATATTGCATGAGAAAATGTAGAATCCATTGGGACCCAACAAAGATGAATTTAATCTTAAAATGTCCTTTAATTCTGAAGTTCACGCTGACGAAGTCGCGGGCAGAAGCTAGTAATATAATTAAATATATTTTTATATTAAAGTCCAAAACATCGCGAAATTGAAAAGAAGAAGCAACAAATTCGTTCGCCCGTCCAACCAGTCACGAAACGTTATTATCCGGAACTTTCATAAATCCAGGTAGAATTTTTCCCGTATTATCATTTACGGTACGACTTCTCTTATATAATAATTACTCTTCATTATCAAGGCGACGCGACGGTAGTATGTGAATCCGTGACTAGGGATTTTCCTTTGTTAAATCCTGTGATAAATATAAGAGTAAGTCCGTAAGATGAATGTGGAAGGGATTATCTTTTGTAGGTGACTACTGCGGGTTTTGAAATTTTTCGGCTTTGTTTTAGTCGCCTTGTTCTGTGGGGTCCGCATTAGCTTTAAGAACAGTAATAGGTTTTAATCATGTTGAAATATATTGGTAATTAAGGTATGCGGTACAGAGAGTAAAGTCCCGCACACCTCCACTGAAATGTGAGGATCGTCCGACCAGACGGTTATTTCTGGTGGGCAACTGATAGTTGATATTTGGACTGTTGTATATGTTCAAATCGTACGGAGAACTTTGCTTGCGCGATGCAGGATTTCGTTGGTAGTTCGTCGCTGACAGGATAGATGGCGTCGCGGTTCATATTGCTGCCGTACGAATTTCGCTTCTTAGTTTTTCATGTGGCGGCAATGATGCCACTACAAAGGTCTTCTGGAGTAGTAACCGGATAGGAACCGGAAGGCCTCTCCCAATGAGGATCGATGACCTAGTGAATTCCTTAGGAATCCGCTGGATGCGAGCGACACCTGGAGGAGGCCTATGTTCAGCAGGATATGTTTATCAGCAGTAATTATGATATGAGCAGGTAAAGCTCCTTAGTATTTAAATTTAAGAACACCAACTACTCGTTTTAAACATTCATGATTGTAAACATAGGACATTTCTGTGTGATGCAGTAACTATTTGGATTAAAAAAAAACTGCAGCCGATTTGCCTGCTATAAACTCAACAGTACATTGTAGCTTGTTTCTACCATATTGGTTTATTATTTTAAAACCCGTAGTAGGAACTCGTTATGCGCTGAAATCGCTTAGTGTTTTTCATTCAATTCCAATTGAAAGCCTCACGTTTTATGTCAACATAAATTTTGTTCAATACGGATTCAGAAAGTGTTTGGGACTAACAATATTGTTTATGCAAACTAGGGTGAATATCGTAAAGTACTTCGATAGTTTTCACCCTAGAAGCATGTAAAGTTTGGAATCGATCTAGGCAAAGTTGCCGTATGAGATTCAATTTTGGCCCCTTGAGTCAAATATGACGGAAAACTAATATTATAAGGAGAATCTCATAAGCAGTCGACCGTTAGAAAAAATATCTATCATGTTTTTTCTTCGTCGTAGAATTCTTTTATTGGATGTTAGAATACTACAGGGTAGTTAGGGGGTTTCTCGGTACCAGGCTGAAACACGCTAACTCGTGCTATCCCATGGGTGTCGTAGAACGTGACTGAAAGATTTTATGAGGCCAACCATGGCGGAGGGACCAAGGATTGCATGCAGGTAATGCTGAGCTATACCTCGATTGAAAAAAAAATGTCGTCTTTTTTTTCGAGTACCGATTTGGCAACCAGTGTATAACGCCCATAGATTTTAGTAGCACTAAATCTTGATTTAAAAATTATAGTCTTGCAAAAAAATACATTGCCAATCAAACAGAATTACAGCAGCAGATCTGTCAAACGAACAATCAACCATTTATAAAGTATTTCCTTTCACATAATTATAACATAACTGTATTTATTTACACGATTACTTGTTCCTTACACAGTCTTCCATCACTCTCCTTTCAATATATTTTCGGGAGAAAAATTCAACACTGAAATTAAACGGGCCCGGACCTCCATTGAAGCGTAAAATTCTTCATATTGGAAAAAGAGGCGTATAATAGATGTGCCGTGGGCTTTTACAATAAATTGCGTCCGAACTGGTTGGGGTAATTGGCAGGTGACCGGTACGATTATTCAATCTGGGCATTGATGAATTTAACGGGGAACGCGTGCGTTTACGTAATGTCTCTCTATTGTGGTCCGGTGTAAAATTACTGTGACTATGTTGGGTTTTGAATTGATGTTATGACTTAGATTGAGTTTATGTAAACCAGGAACAGCTATTGATTTTTGTGATATTTTTGTAGTTATATACATAGTTCAACTATAACAAAAAAAAAAAAAAAAATATTTCTAGTTGTGTTTGATTCACTTTAAATGCTCATGTTCCTATGTGTTAGTTCATGCATATTTTGTTGGTTACTTTGCATTTTGTATTTTTTTTACGTACATTTATAAATAGGTTGCTAAACCTATTGATACTATTAAGTACTAGTAGGTATTAGTCTATGCCTTGCTGAAACGTTTACTTACATACAACATATCATTCTTAACTAAGAAAGAGAATAATTTTAATATTCCATCAAGTATTGCTTTAATTTGGTTGTGTCACCGAAAAATTGCAGACTCCGTGAGATTGTAATAAATCTTTATTAAATTATAATTTCTCGATATATTATAAAATAATCCTTTTGTTTAGAATAAATCCAAATTCAATAGTTTCCAATATATCCGTGTCATATAAGAAAAAATCGTTTACAATTTCACGTGATATCACAATCTTACGGCGGTAACAGTTACAAGCAGAAGCAATCCTAACACTGCCCACTGACAAACATCACTTGCATCACATAATGCTGACTAAACCACGTAGCTACTACAAACTAGTACCTGGTACATAAACAGCAAACAACGCACACAACTGAATCGCTTGACCGATTGTTGAATATCTAAATGGCAGGCTAGCACGTGGACCATCACCGGACACTGCTCACTGAATAAGCATTTCCAAACACTAGGTATAACAGACAGTCCTCTGTGCAGAGCATGCACGGAGGAGGAGGAAACGGTGTCGCACGTACTCCTTGAGTGCACAGGCGTCGCCGATATACGTAGACAAACGATAGGGACACCAAATTCACTCACAGACACCCTGAACTCTTTAGGAGGACTGATCTGCTTCTGGAGGGAGGTTGGCTGGTTGGAATGACGGCCGCCATGGCCCACGTACAATGGTCCAACATCAGGACTGAGTGCGGAAACCATACCCCAATAGATAGATAGATAGGAGGCAGGCTAGCACACGATCCAATCTACTATCTTACCTACAATGGGCTGATACTTAGTTCCTACATACATAAAAGATAAAGATAAAGATAAAAGATGATTTATTTGTCAAACATGCGTTTACATAAACTGACTAATCAAATCAGACATGCAAGGTATTAATTACTACGTTGTGAGCGTCCATGTTTTGCCAATAACGGCGTACAAATTTTAGAGGTATAAAAATTACATTTTTTTACAAAACACAAGAAATAGATAATAATTGATGTCAAGCTATTATAGTACGTATAAGTATATTATAGTCAAAAATAAATTAAATTATGTCCAGTATATTCATTTTTATGCTGTCAAATAGTATCACTTAAAGTCAATTGATTTAAAATTCACATTATTAAATTGTTATTCAACCATATATATTAGAAGTCGGAATAGAAAAGTCCTTTTCATTCAAAAAATCTAAAACATTTTAGTAGACTTTATTAACTAAAAAAAATCTCAGCTTATTTTGGAAAAGTGACAAGGGTAGTTCTCTCCAACTTTTAGGCAATTTATTAAATATCGTTGGAGCCATGCAGAAAACACTTTTGCGCATGAGGGATGTTCTCGCAGTATGAGAGACATACACATACACTATCGTCTTCCTTCGGACAGAAGCATTGGTGCAAGCAACCATTCAAACATACAAACAGGAAATCAAGCAGTTAATGTATGTGCGTTAACTGCTTGATTTCCTTATCATAGGTAGAATGTATTCATTATTGATAGTGGATTCGAATTGATTAATTAATTGTATTGTTCTGTTAATCTTGATTTTGAAAGTGATTATTGCAAATGTATTATTAAATATGTTCTGTATGAAGTCGGGCGTAAAAGAATGCCACCATCCCATCACTTTCCGTGGGTGTCATAAAGCTAAATGATAAATGATATTTAATTTTGTAAGTAGGTTAAACATAAAACTTTAAAACGTCAATCTTTTTTGGTAATATATAAACTAGATGAGGCCGGTGTTTCCTAGCTGACTACCCTTAGAAGAAACACCGAAACAAACTCAGAGGTCAAAGTCTCTTTTAAAGTCCATACAATCGTACTTTTCAAATCATATGAGAACCATGTAGGTGATCTCTCTCTATCACTCAAAGGTTTGCTGGTAGAAAACTAATTTTTGAGTTAAGCTCGCCTTTGTACATGAACTGTGAATTAATATAACTGTTATGGTGTACAATAAAGAATTAAAGAATTACAGAATTAAAGTTAATGTCTGAAGTGGTCTTTTGAGGAAAGTACCACACGGATTTGAGTTTACCTGTTCAAACAGTGCAAGCATTTATCAGTTATCGTGTAGCTCAAATTTAGAACTTTAAGGAGCTCAACGTTTTACCAAAGTAAGGACATTTGGGTAGGCTGTATAAAGAACTCAAACTGCCAGATTAACATGAAATGAACCCCTATTGCGATCTACATGGTCCTCACATTCACAACACGTTATATGAGGACCATGCAAATTAGTGTCTGAAATGGTCTTTTGAGGAAAGGCTATTAAGGGACTCACCAGAGACGGGGCAGCAGCATTATCTGTGTATTGCAACAGCTACACTACGATCGCCAACCCGCCTGCTTAGCGTGGCGATTATGGAAAAGCAGTAGTAGACGTCTTTCGGCTGAAATGATGATTAATATAAATGTGGTGGAGCGAAAATAGTGTCCCTCTTTTGGAAAGTTCGATGACCAGTCGCTTCATTGTACAAGACTTCTGTAATTACCATGATGAAATGCAGTGTAGTGAAGAGACAATGCGACACGTAGTGTAATACGTGTTTCATCAAATAGTGGAGTGCCTTTATCGCCTATAATATGAAAACCTGGGAATGCAATTATTGTGAACGTATGATCATGAAACCTGTTGGATTGTATTTATTAATAAAGTATACAAGGTGGAGACGACACAGCCTAAATGAAAACACTGGCAATATTCGTTGCTTTTTATAAAAAAAAAATATTTTAAAAGTATTCTACTTACTACTAACTAAGTCGCCTACCACGCTCACCCGGTGTAGATATATGATACGTCTTATTCTTTACATAAAGTCAGGTCTGTCTTGCATAGGGCATTCTCACAAAAGTGAAAAGAGAATATTGTGGTTTCTTCTTTTATTTTATTCATAAAAAAAATGTTTGTACTTTATCATTAATCGAACAAAACCCGCTTTAATTAGTAAGTTTTCATTTGCATTTGTATGTCTGATTTTTGCAACAGTAAACTGTATATTATGTGACAATCTATCTAAGTAAATAAGCAAAATCTGTCCCTACTAGGAGTAGGGAATACAGTTATGAAATACGTTTAATACGTCCCGTTTCAGCCTTTAAAAAAGGCTACACTATAAAATGTAAATAGAAATATTATGAGTACTGTAACATTATTCTTTTGGTATATGTTTAATAAATAAATAAAAAAGAACAGAGAACTATTCATTACATTTAATCTGATGCATTGCAGGTTTATTGGAATAGTTTTGTACGAATAACCATTCTTATTTTATAAATTTAATGTGAAAGTTACTCCGTCTGTTTATTACCTATCCACGTCTCAACGGCTGAACAGATTTGGAAGAAACTTGACACTAGGGAAAAGCTTAGAATTGGGATCATGATACTTTTCAGGCTGGGAGGATGTTCCCTTGGAATAATTTTCAGGCGCAACCGCTGGTAGAAGCTATCTTCTATAATATGAAAGCGAAAGGTCATTCAGTGATTAATCACGAAATCTCGAAAAATACTTGACCTATGGGGATGAAATTTGAAATTTGGGGATTAAAAATAAAAGGTATTAGGAAGCCCTTTTACATAGTGTTAGCCTCAATGCTATTGTTTACACGGTTAATCGTCAGTTGTCATCGTGCATCGTAATCTGCCTGTGTAGGTTTATACAGTACAGTACCAATATTTCAAAATTGGAACATAAAGTGTTCGTTATTTGGTTTATCTTAACTCGTCAAGAATGTGTATTTACGTTAACCCAAATATTTCAAAAGTGGGACACAATCGACCTCAGCTTCTATAACTAAAATAAAGAGCCTAAAATACCTTTTCAGAAAATATAAAACTTAACAAAACATTGCTAATGGATACACGGACCATTTTTTTCTCATCTTCGATTAGACAAACAAAATAAAGAATCAACAAAAAAATGGTAAGCATTTTAGTGTTATGTCTATAAAACATAATTCAGAAGGTTTTACGTTAATACATTCACAGTAATTAGATTCCGAGGTCAAACACCCCGGGCACTCCAGTCAAATTGTTCTGTGGATAGTACAACGGAATAAAATGTAGGATAGTAGAGTCGGTGAGGTCTGCATTATCTGTTTCTTGCGTCTATTGAATAACTTCAACGAACATCGGATCCGATGTTCGTTGAAGTTATTCAGTATACGTTAGACGGCGTGACAACCTCGTCATGCTATGCAAAAATTTAAACTCAAAAACAACTGTACCGATTTCAAAAATTCTTTTACCATTGGAAAGCTACATTATCAGCGAGTAGCAGAGGCTATATTTATCCCCGTATTCCCACGGGAACGGGAACTAGGTGGGTGAAGCCGCGTGACGTCCGCTAGTTATAGATACAAACACACAATATCACATAAAATTACACAGTAAAATATTGTTCAGTTTTAATTTAAAGTTCTAATTTTTAATTACTATTTTTTTCTCTAGTTTAAGTCTTTATCGTTTAGTTTCTGGCCCTACCAGGCCTCTTCTTCTATGCTGACATCTCTTTGAGGCGCGCATAGAACACAACACGATCCGGGCCTGGTTGTGATTGGACAGCGAGCCACCCAACACACGCCGTCCAGCTCTAGAATTTATAGTCGCACTTCATTATTATTATTATTTTTTTTTTTTCCAAATACTTAATTTATTTAACATTGTTTTTTGCCATCTGTGTGCTGACGAGCCCAACATTTTATTTCTACATGTTGAGTTACAGTAGAACTTGCCTGATAGTGGTTATACAATAGGTCTATGTGTAAAGAAATATTTTGACTTACACTTGTAGCTTTTCGAACTCGTTTTGTATAATGTTTGTAAGTCTTCTGGTAGTTTATTAAGAAAGTAAGGTACTAAATATTCTGCAACCCTAATTCCGTAAACATTGTTGGTTTTCGGTAGATGGTATTTATTTTTTAGTGTTATGGATCTCACAAAGTCAAGTCTTGTAAGCAACTCAGGCCTATTGACTTCAGCAAGGGTGAAAAATTCAACTTTATTGAACACATTCATAACATTACAGTATTTAAACAGATCATCATCGTTGTATTTAAATTTATTTTTTATATGTTTCGGTGTAATGACTTTTAATATTCTTAATTGTAACTTATAAATATCTGATTAGTATGTATGGTAAGTTCTCCCATAGCTGCTGAGACCGTAGTTGATAACCGAGTCTGCCAAGGCCATATAACATTCTTAGTGTTTTATAAGGCAATTTATACTTCAAGATGCTAAGTTTACCTATAATAGACCTCAGTTTGTTGCAAACGTATTCTTTGTGGGGACCCCAACAGAATCGGCTATCCACTAATAGACCGATGTACATGTGTTTATCGACTACTTCCAGTATTGGGCATTTGCAAGCCTTTGACACGCTATGGAGGCAAGAATGTTCATGAGCTATAATTGTCGGTGTAGTGGTACATTTATTGTGTGATGAACGTATGTGAACAATTTTTGTTTTAGATGCGTTTATTATTAATCCTACGTCATGAGCCCATTTACACATTTGATCGAAGTTAATTTGTAGGGATTTTTGAGCATCGGAGATGTTTTTACTGGCGACTAAAATACATGTGTCATCTGCAAACTGGTATACGGATCCCGAGTTAATAGCGTTACTCATATCGTTTACATAAATCAAGTACTCTGTTGGTCCTATTATTGATCCCTGGGCTGTTCCTTGCGTGGATGGAACCTGTGTACTAAGCTCATTTTCTATTTTAACAGTGGTGTATCTATTTGTATGATATTTTTTAATAATTCCAATAGGGGTCATTGAATTCCATTTCGTGACAACTTATCATAAAGTATATCGCAACGGAGCATATCAAACGCTTTGCTAAAGTCTATAGTGTCAATACATGTTTTTTTCAATTAACTTTGAAGTTCAGCTTTTATTAAGTTCAACTTTAGGCCCTGCCTGTTTAATATTCTGAATAAATAAACCTTATAAACCACACACAACCTCAGAAGTAGAATATTATATTAAGATTTGCTTATTCCAATCCATTGCCCAAAAACTACAAAGAATATTTATTTTCTGACTTTGATTTTTCTTCAAAATCATTTAAATAAAGAAGAGCCTCCAACGGTTTTCGATAAGTTTCCATTTGAAAACTTTTTCTTCTGAGATTGAATAATATCATTTCTTAGACGGCAAAGATCTGATATTGGAAATCTGGATGATAGGATCGGTGGTACTTAAGTTATTCAATATTTAACTTTAATCTGTGGGAGATGAGTTTTTTTTAGAAATCTCATCTAGTTTATAGGCAATCGTTGGATTGTTATTCAGATTTGTGTGTGCCTAGACGTATTTTTTTAAATAGTATGTAATTTACTTGAGGATAAAGAATTTATTCAATTAGGCAAGTGATGACGTCACACAAAATTATGCTTTCATTGCTTGTTTACATTATATTATTAATGTAAACAAGTTTAAATCAAATTCCGCCAGGAGAAAATTTCAACGAAAAGTATTGTTGTTTTTTTTAACCCCCGACGCAAAAACGACGTGGTGTTATAAGTTTGACGTGTCTGTCTGTGATATCGTAGCTCTCGAACGGATGAACCGATTTTGATTTTGTTTTTTTTTTTGTTGTTGTCAATCAGTGTTAGACGACATGCCACCGGTATAACCATAATGTATTTTGTCTATGGTGTGACCAATGAGAACGAAACAGCTGAGAGCACCCATCCTTGAAGTGGTATGGTGTTTTTGTAGTTTTATTTGTGTTTCTAATTTAACTATACCACTATTATGTGTTTTAGTTATTATTTTGTATGTAATTTCTGGCAGAATGAACATATTTTTTTTCTTTTTTTCACTATCATACACCATGTAGGTAGAACGATAGGTGGACGTACTATACAATATTTTGCCATTAAAAATCAACCCTCTTTGCTTATTGCCAACTAAAAAACGAAAAGATATATTTTTTCCAATAAAACACATGCAAGCAACGATAGTGAATTAATACAGTGGTACAAATTAAAATTTTAATTTGTACCACTGTACTATTTCATTTACCTGCTACAATAATGGCATCTCAAAACCCGAACCAATAAAAATACCCAAAACCACAAATCCTAATTTAAACCGTGAAAGATATCCGAGACTCATTAACGTTTAAAACATCAGTCGACCGCAGTTACCACAAGACTTACGTGTAATCCTAAAAGGGTAATATTTTAAGTGAGAATAGCCTCCCCCGGTGAAGTGCACTCAAGTGTTTACCTCAGCCATTAACCCCATTAACTAGATAGTGTTTCGACCACAAAGCTAAATAAAATCTCAATTCTGACAGCTTTTTAGCTTTTGCTGGAAATTTTCCCGGGTTGTTGGATGTGAAAAGAATATGTTTTTTGTAACAGTTTTCACAGACAGGCGTGACAAGATAATGCGACAGCGATGTGTCGACCTTTTTACTATTGATTGGCTCGCATTTGACTACAACTTCAAGTGATGGTAAGCGATGATGTGGCCGACGATGGAGCACGCTGGCATGGAAGTAACCTGTTCACACAAGACCCGAGGCTGGAGCCATCAGGATACACAGGCTCGGACAGCGAATTCTACTCTTAGTATAAGTCGGTGTTCTATGATTAGTCTATTAATTTATTAGTTTCTACTGAACGCGTCTTCAAAGTCACTGAACCAAAAATAAAAATAAAACTGTTTTCGGAATCCTAAGAGGCTTTATCGCTTTTTGGCGCAGTCGCGGGCCACACAATATAATTGTTTTAGAATTAAGTTTTATTTTATTTGTACCTGTATTGTGTGTATCTGTGTGTGGCAAATAAACTGCTTTTCTTTGTTTACATAAAACTATTTTTTTTTGGCTACAATTTGGAGGCGTACCAAGTAAAATATGTTATCTTCAAATAAAATAAACCCACTCTATACCGAGGTGCCTAAGGAACAACGTTTTAAGTTCCAACAATTATACACTCATCAAAATAATTGTATGTGTTGTATTTATATTCTTTTTGCCTACCAAAATGGATAAATGGTTACCAAATCTTGTTTCCCTGAAATACAATGTTACTTCTGTTACTAGGAGAACTTGGATGCAAGAGCGAGCTAAGCGAGCTCGGGACTTAGGACACCCCGACTCGGACAGGTTAGGTTAGAAGGGGATGGCGGGGTCTAGTGAGCGAGCGAAGCGAGCGAGTCAGACCCCGCTATCCCCTTCGTGGTTGTTTTTTTTTAACCACGTCAACCGAATTTGATTTTGGTGAGCATTTATCCATTCTGGCAACTATTTCGATTTTTTTTGTAGTAAATAGGTACTTTTCTGGTAGGCGTTTAAACACAAGCCTTTTTTTTTTGTGATCTGAATGCTCTTCATTGAATTCTAATTTATAGAGCCTAAATTCACATTGCATAGGTCTCATGAAAAGCAAAAAGTGATCCCATAAAGCTGGGTACTGCCTCTATGTAACATTCGCAGTGAGCATCTTATGTTACGCCATGTCCTAAAATCCGTGTAAAACAAAACACATACGTATCATGTTTATTTATTTATTTAAACTTTATGTACAATAGTGGTACATGGGCGGACTTAATGCATCAAGGCATTCTCTACCAGTCAACCTTTGGGTTATAAAGACTATACTGTGGTAGGTGTACAATAAATAAAATTAAGATACAAAATTGAATTATAACATTTCGGAAAGAATATACAGATAATATATATAATACTAATAAAATACATATATATGCTAAAATAATAAACTAATAAATATGATATATAATAATCATACCGATTAAGAGAATTCATAGTAATCATGACGAAGAACGACTAAGAATGACAAGCTTTTAAGTAGTGTTTACGGATTTTACGCTTAAAGGAAAATTTTGACTCCGCCTTCTTGATGTCAAGGGGAAGCATATTCCAGAGTTTAATTCGTGCTCGTTTCCACGTACTGACTGCACAAATGCTCGCTTTGTAACATGTTACATTACGCCCCATAACACCGGTCAGTACCCACCTATAAGGTTCAATTTTCCTTTCAAGATCGGAACTACAAACACACTCCCAAATCTCCGCAAAAACCTGTCAAACAGGATTAGTTATACGTGGCCCACTCAGGCCGACACGTTAGTTCATTATAAGTACGAGGGAACCTCGCAAGTTGTAAGCAATAGGCCATCCAACTTGGTGTTTGCGAACATAATTACGACCTCAGCCTGCTACGATTGGACAAACTCCACGTGAAATTGGTACACGCTACTTGGGAAGTGCGACTAAGATGTCTTTGGACGTAAGACGTAAAGGTATACTTAAAAAATACTCTTTTTAGGGTTCCGTACCCAAAGGGTAAAACGGGAGCTGCCAATTGCCGTCCACTGCTGAACGTAAGCCAAAGAGAGCCAACCATCCCGGTCTTGAGCGGTCCGCATCCATCTGTAATACCTGGACTTTTACCTGCAACGTTTGCCCATGATCTACAAATGACTGGTAAGACCCAACTAGGTAGATAGGGGTCTATTTGTGCCTACCGAAGTACGGAGTAGTCTCAAAGCCTATACTTCATTTTGTCGTGTCGATTTACTCAAATAAAGCAAGCAGTATTGAGCAACTTGTACGGATCTATTATTGGCCTCGTTTGAATCCTAGTACCTATGTTATTCATTACACATCCACCCCAACTCCGGTTAAGGAGTCGACAATCTCATAGGTTGAACTGCGAGACGCCACTCAAAAAAATAATACATCCACTAATTACCGTCCTCTTTGCTCAAGATGTGTTGATGAATCGTCATTAGATTCTTCAGTCAAAATACGTTCAAATCATCCAAAGTAAATCTGTGAAGTAATAGACGTATCAAAATCTAATCAAAGAGTTTCAAAGTCTTAGCAATCGCTTTATGCGTACCTCCATTGGCGACCACCGATCAAACATACGAACTAATTCAAACTACCCGTGTTTGCTCAACAATAATTTTCCTTATCGCTAATTAATAAAGTCCAGGTTTGTTTACGTAGATAATTTGGGGATAAGACTTTTCTTTCGTGACTGTGATAAGTAGCTGCGAATGTGAGAATGCCTTAATGCAGTGTTAAACTTAGTAAATGTGTATATTTTATCTATGGGCCTTAGTTGCCTGATAATAAAGAATAATTATTATATTATTATAACTTCTAGAAGTTATAATAATAATAATTCTTTATTCTAGAGTGAAAATGTATGGAATTGATTTTCATATTTTTTAAAGCAACCATATACAAGTATAAAAACAATAAACTAATAGGTACATATTGTATGCAATAAACTTAATAAAACCGGCCAAGTGCGAGTCGAACTCGCGAATTTTTTTTTTTTTTTTTTTTAGTATTTGTTGTGATAGCGGCAACAGAAATACATCATCTATGAACGGACAGGCAGGGGAGTCTTAGTAACAGGGTCCCTTTTTACCCTTTGGATACGGAACCCCAAAAACTTCTGCACACGCACTGACGGCATCGTGATACGCTGCGAGGCGTCGCATAGACGGCCGCGGAAACGCCAATACAGCACACCTTTCGGCCAAAACTCTTCCATGACGAAGGTCACTAAATGATGAGTCTGAACACGCACCACGAACGACTTAAAATTGGTGTTATGGCGCGCTTTCAACTTCTCCAGTCTTAAGGTCCAGTTGATCTTCACCCGTATGTACTCTACGATGTCCTCAGTGCTCATAGAGTTGTGCTAACGGGACACGTACAGCTGCGTAAATGAAATGACAAGCTGTCTACTCCATACATCTTGGACTTTTAACAATCGTTAGGACTGATAAAATGTCGTATCAATATTGTTGTGACAATTTTAAAAGCTTTAGGCAGAAGCTCTTAATATTGTCATGGAGTCATTTAGCTTTAAATTTTGCATTATTACAACAAACCAAAACATCATGTCTGAATTCATCATGTCTCGAGGACCTTTTTTTTTAAGGATGGGGAATCATCAAATGACTTCTTCCGCTCTGGGTGGAGCGGAACGGCGTGTCAGACTCTTACTGACTAAAACCCATCCGTGTTCCTTCTAAAGCCCTTTGCTTTCCAGGGCCGCGGTGACTCTTTCGAACAAATTCCGCAACCTTGGCAGGCTCTGGCCCTGGCGGGCCCCGTTTTCTATGCTGACATCTCTTTGAGGTGCGCGTGAAACACAACGCGCCATCGATCCGGGCCTGGTGGTGATCGGACAGCGAGCCACCCACCGCTCGCCATCCGCAGGCCCGCACCTACGGTGGCCGGGGATCGCCCTGCGACTCCCGACATGTCTCGAAGACCTGAAATGGACAGACGCTTGGCCCTTCTACATTCTATACTGGATGCATGTATAAATAAAACATGATAAATTTGATTGATAAATTGTCTATAAGCTAGTTACAAAAACGATACGAATTTGTAAACACTTAAGCCAATGCGGGAATCGAACCTAAGACTACAAGTTCAGCAACCTCACTAACATTATTTGCGAATTCTTAAACCATAAGCAATGTCGAAATGTCGAGATGATCATAGGTCCTAAAATAGGTAAATTATATCGCTAGTGAGATATTTAAGAAATTTTTTCTTTTTTTATATATTTTCTTCTTTTATGTATTGTTTATGCCATGCATCATCTCAGAAAAACTGAACAGTTTTAAAATTAATGATATCTGTACCTAGTTTTTAGTAGTTGTTATCTACACTAACCAGACCTTCATAAGCATTATAATCTAGATGATTCACAAAGGACGCATTGACCCTTCTTTCATTCGAAGTTGTGAGCAAAGAGAATGAATCAAGTTCAAACCGGCGAGATGCGTGATAATAAATGGTGACAGGATCGGATTGAATAGAATCTATACCTAGAATCACACAAAATTAAAAAAAGAGTCATTGTACCAAATTCATTATTATTAACACCAAAAAGGAGGAGATTCTCAGTTTGGTAGGTATTTTTTTCTTTATTAATGTAATTTATGCATTATTAGCATTTTAAAATAAAATGGGTACAATTGTACATGGTACCCATAATGATTGCATTACTGTTGCAAATTAAACACAAGATCTTGAAATTATCCTGAACTCTCACGAAAAACATTAGTAGTCGAGTTCATAGTGTCAAGTTATGAAAACAGGTGCATGGCCGGGTTGGTTTCTTTTTGGAGATTTCAGGATAAAAGGTTAATCCACAGTAAAAGTTGTCCCGCACGGAACAAATATTTGTATGACCGATACAGATAGTTGTTCCGGGTCTAGCTGTTTGTGTATGTGAGTTTATATGTTTGTAAACGCTCCTAGTGAGAGGCAACGTTTTTAAAATAAATAATAGAAAACCTTTTTAAAGAACAAGCTTTAATTTAAATGCATTAAAAAGAAAAAAAAAGTTAACTTTGTTGTTGAACAGTGAATATTTTTCATATAAATTCCAAATGTAGGAAGTGAGAAGTAAGCCAATAAAAAAAAATTGAAGCAGACATATTTTATTTTTAATCTGTATGTTAAATAAATTTAATTAATCTAGCAAAATGTTTAATCTTCACATTGATTTTAGTACTTAAATTGCAATAAAGCAATAACGTAAGATACACACAAGCTCATAAAACCTAAAACTAAGTTAATGTTCAAAGGAAACCCGTTCCACAATGTGTTTCCAAGTAAACTGGCGTCGATATAATCCAGGGCATCTTCTACAGCTAGTTTTAATTTATAATCTGGAAATGTAAGAAAAAAGACACAAGTTTTTCAATTTTATTACGAAAAATATAATTTTGAAACAGTATTTCTAGCCAGACATGAGAATTGCACGTCATATAATCTGATTTTAAAAGGCGATCAATTTATTTATTATTTATTTATTTTATACTTAATTGTACACCGACAATTACATAAAAATAAAATTACAAACTAAAACACATGGACAATGGGCGGCCTTATCGCATTCCGCGATCTCTTCCAGGCAATCTGGAATGGACAGTAATTGCCTGGACATAAAATGGGGCTGTCATAGGCGCAACTTCTTTACTACTTTAATAATAATATATACACAGATAAATACATATTCTTAACAATAGATACATATATACTAAATATATAGGCATTTAATAAATGACGAACATCGTATCAAAGCGACAGGTAATGTTCCTTCACGATTTTAATATTTTTATTGTATAGTTTATTGTACACCTCTTATTAAGAACAGGACAAACATTTAAAAAAAAAGTATACAATGAGCAGTCTTCCCGGACAAGGCCATCTCTTAGGGAGAGGCCACACAGTGCGCTGCGGTGTGGTACCGTTGTAGTGTACGCGTGATTTTGCACCCATACATGACCCATGTCTACATCTGCGGTCTGCGACGTCGGAGCACCGCACCATGTGGTATACCATGGACATTTGTATGTATTACGCCGCTTACAGAACACCGCGCCAGAGCCGCATCGCATCGTGTGGCCTCTCCCTTACAGACTACCTTTGGGTGAACTGAACAAAAGGAGATAGATATAGGGCTGTCGGTGTACAAACATTCTGAATAATATATATAATATATATATATATAATAATTAGAAATAATAATAAAAAAACATAAATACAAAACTATTTAATATACTAATAAATATCAAATTTATAATTGGGAAAGGCACAATTTCACAATTTTTTTAAACGCTGATAGCGTTTGAGCACGCCTCACTTTTATGGGTAATGCATTCTACAAACGAGCTGCTTGTATACTGAAAGCGTGTAACTGAAAGAATTTACAGTAAAATTACATTAAGAATCAAAATTCTTAATGTAATTTTACTGTAAATTTTAATTCGAAATAAAAGTACAATTAGTTGGCCACTAAGATGTGTTGACATACATGGGCACATAACTTATTAAAGTGCTCTCCCTCTCTCTACTTTATAAAAATATAATTTATATATGTAATTATTTCATGTTTATTCTACCCATCCTAACCTACGGTGCTCAGACCTGGTCCCTCACCGAGTCGCAAAAGTTCCGCCTTAAGGTATGCAACGCCAAGGGCAATGGAGCGCAGTATTTGAGGTTTAAAAAGAATTGATACAGTACGGAATACCACTAGCCAGAAGATGGACGGCGTCGCCGAGGCCGGCCCATAAAGCGGTGGCGATACGATCTGGATGCACACTGGTTTTCATTTACCAACTGTGTAAGACGAAACCTAAGAGACTAAGTTATTTTTTAAGTTGAATATTATTCATACGTAAGTAATTAGTATTTGGTTTCTTTTATTATATATAGTATATTATATTATATATATTTATAGTTACTTAACTATAATAAATAAAAGCCTACCTATGGTTACTAGATTAGTTATTTTATTACACATATTAGTTTTCGTATTAGGTTAAGGCCTGTAATAAATATATATTATACATTTTTGTTATATACACTAGCTGCGCTCCGTTACCCGCGCAGCTAGTATATTTATAAAAAGTAGCATATGTGTTAATCCAGGGTGTCAGCTTCCTACATACCAAATTTTATCAAAATTGGTGCAGCCGTTTGCGCGTGAAGAAGTAACAAACATACACACACACTCACAAACTTTCGACTTTATAATAATAGTGTGATTATGGATTGCAATAAACGATTTGAGATTTAATTGGTTTCCTTTACAAGTATAAACTAACAGCATACTTTTATAAGTTATCAGCTGTTCCGCCAAAATCTTCTTGATCACATCTAGTTCACTGAGAGCCCATTCCAACACAATGATTGGCATGCACAAAGTTATAACTTGACTTAATATTTCGATGAACCACGGCAGCAGGTACCAGCCCTGAAACAGTAACAAGTCAAATCATTAAAAACCAAAAAAACAAAACAAAATATCTTCTGCAACAAAACAAAAAGTCTTTGAGGCGCGCGTGAAACACAACGCGCCATCGACCCGGGCCTGGTGGTGATCGGACAGCGAGCCACCCAATGCTCGCCTACGGTGGCCGGGGATCGCCCGACTCCCGACGCCCGGGATAAGACGTCACATACATAGTATTTATTTTTATTTATTTACATATATAGCCAATATTATCATCTATATAGTCTTATTTTTGTATTGTTTGTCTAGTGCGACTAATTTTGTACGCCATAAATGGAAAAACATGTAGCTACCTTATTTTAATTCTAAGACCTGATACTAAACTCAAGTTTTACAAAATAAATTTCTTATCTTATCTTATATCTTCTGGTCATAAAATCTTACACAATTCATCCGTTTTCTTTGGTCATCTGAACTAAGGATAACCTGTTGTTCATAATAATTTTACAATGCGATTAATCATTTTGGTATCTTTACTTCTACACTCTAAACTAAACTTAAAAATGTATGGATGGATGGATGGATGTATGTTACTCATACACGTCATTACGGCTGAACGGATCTGCATGAAATTTGGCACTAAGGTAGATTATAGTCTGGAATAATACATAGGATATTTTTTATCCCGGTATTTTTGACATTCATGCGGATGGAGCCGCAAGCGGAAGCTGGTTATTTATAAATAGCTGATGAACGCTTTTGAAAAATTAATGCCACCAATTATATTTCTGGCGCTATTCGGAATTTTAGTGGCGATGTGAGAGGCAATTCTAGTTATTTTAAAGCAACACAGATACGAATATCTGTCTGCCAAAAAAGTAGGAAAAATCAACAAACATGTTTTTCATGGATTACGACTGAGATATGAATGCCTATGTTGTTTAAAAAACTATTAACAAAAAAATACAACCGACTTCCAAATAATTAAAAAAAACTACCAAGTATTAAATAACTTTAATTTCGGAAGTTGGTGTTAAAATACGAAGAAACAACCAAAAACACGTCGGTTACATTTTTTTTTTGTAAAAAGTTTTTAATTTTACACTTCTATGGGGTTACCCCACACCTAACAACACCATTGGAAAGTCACAGGAAAGCAAAACACGCAATTTCGTTCACTTGGATGATATATTTTCTATTTCCTCCAGCTATTTTAATTTAAAAACCAAACTATTGAACCGATTTTGATAACATTTCTATGGGACCAATCGGAACGTACATCCTTTCATATGAAAAAATATTTTTTCATATCGCTTCGTGAATTACGGAGCTATGAGGTAACAAACATTAAAAAAAATACAGTCGAATTGAGAACCTCCTCCTTTTTTTGAAGTTGGTTAATTAGTAGAATTGGCACTCTGACCACTTAATACTTTCAGGTGGTCACTCCTTGTTGAGTAATAAATAACAAATATCATATAATCGAACACCTTCGTTTGTATACTTACATAGCTGTAGGCACATACGGTATAAAGGATTTCGACCAGTTTAAACATATCGCAGGCAAAAGCAATCATGATCTGAAATTTAAAAAAAATGCCTTGTCAAACTAGATTTTTGTTAAAAAGTAATCGTATGGAAAATGGGAATATTATAATATACTAGTGGGCAACCCCGGCTTCGCCCGGATGTACATTACTTTTAAAAAATTTCTTTCATAAGAACTTTTTCCTGAAACTAAAAAATACAACAGAAAAAGAATTATCGTAATTGGTCCAGCCGTTCACGTGTGATGCCGTGACCAAGGGATCATTTTTATATTTAAAGAAGATGGTTTCTTGACTAAATCATTTCATTCATTTTTATTACTTTTATCGATCCAGATTTTTTCAACTTTAACTTACCCTTGCTCGCATAAACTTCAACGTAACATTCAAATGGTTTGACAATTTAACGTAGGCGCTTGTAAAATCTTTTACGATAAATAGTTTTTGGCCGTCACTCTGAGTATTCATTTTAAACTCCTCCAAAGATTTCCTCAGCAAACTCATTGTATTTCTGTACCCTTCCGCTATGTAGATCAATGATACACGGCCACAATATACAGTCATATATTTAATATAGTACATGATGATACTTCCCTGTGAAAAGCGCTCCCAACCAAGTAGCAATACCTGTATTGGTTGTATGAGGAGTGCAATGAATGTCATATAATATGTGACATAATATTTAGAAACCGCTTGAATCTCAGGAAAATCATCGTTCAATTTAAATGAGAACTTTAGAAGATATTCTTCTCCGTATGTAAATGAATGAATTGCATTTAAAGTTATTTCCGTGAATGGTACAAAAAAGTTGAGTGTAGCAGTCTGTGAATAATCGTATCGTACTACGATCAGTATATAACTATATACAGTGATGAATGTATATAGGACTGAACAGTAAATCTTTGCCAGAAAACGAACGGTAGCTGATGCACTTAAATTATAATAATGTCCAAATAATAATCTGAATAAAGAGAGACTCTTGAGTGACAATGTATGATTGAATTTTATTTTCTTTTTAAATAAATTAAGTGACGGCATATTTTGCTTTGAAATGTGAACTTGTGTGAACTGCTTTAATGAAGAAATAGAAAGCAACTGAAGTAACTGATATCAGTTGTGATCTATGGTTTCATTTTGTTGATGAATTTCATATAATATACTGAAATACTCTTTTAAGCTCGAGTGACCATTATACTTATGAGAATTAATTGTAACAGTAGTTTATTTTTACACAGACGATTTTTAAAATATCAATCGACAGTTTTCTAGAATAAAAACATGGTTAAGCGTATATAGAATACCCGAAGAGTAACCAACGGAACCCTATTACTAAGCCTCCGCGAGCATTGGGTGGCTCGCCGTCCGATCACCACCAGGCCCGGGTTGATGGCGCGTTGTGTTTCACGCGTGCCTCAAAGAGATGTCAGCATAAAAGACGGGGCCCGCTAGGGCCAGAGCCTGCCAGGGTTGCGGAATTTGTTCGAAAGAGTCACCGCGGCCCTGGAACGCAAAGGGCTTTAGTCAGTAAGAGTCTTACACGCCCTTCCGCTCCGCCCAGAGCGGAAGAAGTCATTTGATGATTTTCCATCCTTAAAAAAAAAAAAAAAAAGAAGCCTCCGCTGTCTGCCCTCCGTCTGTCTGTCAGCGGACTGTATCTCAAGAACCGTAATATAAATTTTCACCGAGTGTGTATTTCTATTGCCGCAACAAATAATTTAAATTGAATCGAATTAAATTGAAAAGTAAAGGACACGAACACGTTTCTTGTATGTACAAGAAACGTGTTTTTTCAGTTTGTGGTACAGAACCCTTAGTGTGAGAGTCCAACTCGCACTATATCGGGTATTTTGTTTTTTTAAATGTAACTGTTTATTAAAAACATGACCCCACCTCCTGAAACAGTCCTATTAATAAATAGAATAGCTATCTATTCTATCTAAAGTATATTATATCCAAATAGAATATAATTCATTGTACACCAAAAATAGTGACACAACTCTTTACACAAACTTAATTCTATGAATACAATGGCGGCCTCACCACTGACAGTAATATCTACCAGACAATCGTTAGATCAGTGGTTCGGGCCAAAATATGGTCCGTAAAGTTTAAAAATTTAACTCTTTTTACCTCAAAAATGTCATTGATGCAAACTAATTCTAAGTTTCTTTAGAAATGTGTCTTCTATGACAACACTTTTTAATTTTGATTTAAAAGCATAGTTATACTACAAGTTTTGAATAAGTTTATAATATAAGTTTATTTTAAGTTTAATATAGTTTTTTTTTTTCTTGATTCCTGGTCCTTGCTAGCAACAAAGAAATCAAAGTGGTCCCTGGTCAAATAAAGGTTGGGAACCACTGCTTTAGATGGACTGAAATAGTATCCACATTCACATCTACACAAATATCACTTCCAAATTCGATCCAGTCCGAGCAATTTTCCAAATCATAAACCCTATTACTCGACCCCCTATGTTTCCCAGCCTATCTATTCAAAGCCGCCGAATAAATATTTGTATCTAGCGAAGTAATATGTAGCAAGCGAACAGCTGTTACGATACTTGTTAACTTGCCATATTGCAAGTACTACGGGTAATTCCGAGACAAACTTTGCCTTAGGCCTTTATATTGCGAACCGCAGTATTGTGACGTCAGAGATGATATTGTACGATATGGTTGGAAAATAAAGCTCGTGGCTAAATAATTACAGCCGCACGGGTCGATCTTCAAGGTTAAGCAATGCTTATCGAGGTCGCTGCGTGGATGGGAGACCATTTTGTCGTCTGTCATTTGCGTCTATCTTTATTTTATGGGTGGGAAATTATCTAGTGAATTCTTTCGCTCTAGGCGAAGCGGAATGGAGTGTTAGACTCTTACTGACTAAAACCCATCCACCCGTGTTCCTCCTTTGCGTTCCAGGGCCGCGGTGACTCTTTGTCTCAATTTGTCTAGCCATTTCCAAACTATTTTAAGATCGCCTTACAGTGTAACGGGATTCAGATTCAGTGGATCCATGTCGGGCGTGATGTTTAATGTCCATGATGTCGATGTAATAAAACAAACCATCTGTTTCATTTTGATTTGATGGTCGTAATGCAATACGAGCAACAATGTAATTGTGCTGTAGTATAAGTATTAGTTACTTAGTATCAAATAAGGGTGCTAATGAAATAGAATAGGTTAGCAATTTGAATAATTATAATTGAATTTTAATTTCCTAACTTGGTTGGTGTGTGTCCATAGAATGTCTATAGAATTTATTTTTTTGCTGTAGTGTATATTACTGTTGTTTTAGCTGTTAGTCTTCAATCATCATCATCATATCAGCCGAAAAACGTCCACTGCTGGACATAGGCTTCGCGTAAGTGTCGCCAAAACATCCAGGCTGATGCGTCTCACATCCATCAGCTGCCCGCGACCCTTATCATTCAGGTCCTTGGTCCACCTTGTGGGAGGCCTTCCAACGCTGCGTCTCGAACTTTTCGGCCCCATACACCATCTGTTCTGCGAGCAATGTGCCCTGCCCAATGCCACTTTAGTTTGGCGATCCTTCGAGCAAGTCTTATATAGTATTTAAAAAATGTAATAAAATAAACGTTTAAAATAACTTTCCAAATTTTACATGACCACCAGTTTCCTTCTAGGGTCCAAACTTTGTAGCGCTACAGGTTTTGCAAAAAAAAAAAACAAGAAATCATTTCACCATCCTGAATAAAACCCAACTTGCAAAAAAAATACAAAGCCAATCTCCCTAAAATTATAATCCATAGAATTCATCAATAAAACGGCGTATTATACGCCTAAAGAAAGGTCGATATCTGAAGCATTGTGCCAGTGATGCAGGTCGTGGCACAAAACGTTGCCCCGCATCACGGTGCCGACGCGATATAAACCATTTGTTACGCATTCAATGCGCGCTGTGCCCAGCTATTTATCTCCCAACCATTGACTGGGCGATCGTCGATCAATTCTAAGCGTTCCTATCGTCGATTAATCAAACGGTAAGTCGGTGTTTAATCTTAGTGTCGGGATGGTGTTGGAAATATTGTTATAATCGGGTGTTTTGATGCGTTGTGTTAACAGGATAATTGCATGTGTTGGAGTACAGCCCGCGTAGTTATGAGGTCTGTGGTTTCCCGTTTTTGTTTTACTATCACCACGCTGAAAACGATGAAAAAAGATATTGTAAGGAAATCGATATAGATCGGTTTGGCTTCTATGATAGCATAGAAGCCAAAATTTTAAAACATGACCTATCATCTCACGCTGGGTTCGCGTTGTGAACTCCCTCTCGGAAACAGGTCCCACCGGTGCAAGAGAATATACAAAAATTATTACTGATTATGCTTAGATATGCTTATTCGAAGTGTACTTTTGAAAATACTGCTATTCTTTACCTGCCCTTTCAGAGTTTTTAAGCGAGATACATAAAACCCGCTTTAAACGTACTCGTATAAGAATCAAAACAATGTTCAAGGACACAAATATTAATGAAATCCTGTGTTTCTTGTATATCTCCTCAATTTTTTTGCCTATGAACCTATGGGGTACACGCGACATTTTTGACCTACATATGTGCATATCCATTGAGCTGACGACAGTGCGAATTAATTACATCGCGATTGAATGGTGACCGTGCTGGTGTAGAAAATAACTGTAAACACCTGAGCGTGTTACCTCTTCCCATGTTATTACATACTAGTGACTTGCCCGGCATTACATGGGTGCATTAACACATTAAAATCTCCCTCATTTATCGCTCTTTCAATTAGAGACTAAATTATTATACGAAATACTAACATCATAACTTTTCCAATATAGGGCAAAAACAACAGAACGCCGCCAATACAGGAGTATTGCTGAAAAAAAAACTAAATTTTTTTTTTAATATTTTTGTACTAACATAGCTCATAAGTTTGTATAATACTAACAAAATATGGATCAAAGTCTGAATTAAAGATTTTTTTTTTTTTATGTGCTCTGACATCATCAGCACAGGTTTTGCCGAGATAAAATATGGCTTCTGTTAAAAGAGGGTGACATTGCGAAGGGTTTGGACAAACTTTCAAGTTAGGCACGTAAGGTCGGAGTTTATAGAAAAGTTAACCTATATAAGCTGTTATGGTGTACAATAAAGAATTAAAGAAGCTTAATTCCTCAGCTAAAAAGAATTATTTTAAACTACAGTTTAATAAACACTACATAATATATAGTCGATGTGTGACTTTATTTGCCAATCAATAAGTCTTAAATAAAAATAACAGCCTTAAGCGTGGCTTAAGCAATCCAGAAGATTTTAATTCGGTCAAACATCGATCGCACACCTCTCCACGTAATCGTGTTAGTGGCCGTAGCGAGCTTGCTACGCCGCGCCGTAGTAAACTTGCTACGCCGTAGCAATTTCGCTACAGACGTAACCCGTCATACATGTAGGAATTTGAATACTGAAATTGAAATGATGTCATGACGAATCCATGTAGCATGACGTATATACATATATCTTGTAAACGTGAATGTTTGGTCAATACATAAGGATGGAGATTAAAATAAAATATAAGTAATAGACTGTAAGCATTAATGTTGCAAATATGGTACTACTCATGGTAGCACTCATATTTAGATTTTTGTTTTTGCTTATAGTTGTGTATGTATTGCTGTTGGTGTACCCAATAATAAATAAATAAAAGTTGTATTAAGTACAACCTATATTTAAAAATGAAAAACACGTTTAAAAAAAACATATTATTTTGATATGTTTAGCTTCTAGCGTGCTTGTTAAACTTGAGGGGTATTTTTAGTACAAAAAAGACATGTTACAACTCACACCTCAAGCTTTATAGTATAACTATAATTTCGGGAAATCCTCTCTTAGTTTTCCCCTACACTCTCCAAGGAAGGTTCCTTCAAAATATTAGCTTTCTGCAACCTGTAGTATCGGCTGTGCGTTGTCTGTCAGCCACTCAATCACTCACGCAGTCACTGAGTCAGTATTTTTATTTAATTTTAAAATAACTTTAAATTCGGAAGTCGGTGTTTTTGGTTGTTTCTTCGTAATTTAACACCGACTACGAAATGAAAGTTATTTTAAACTTTGTAGTGTTTTTTTTGTATTTGGAAGAAGATTGTATTTTTTTGCAAAAAAGTTTTTTAAGAGCTGGTTTTGTTTTAACCTTGTTTAAACTAATATTATAAATAGGTAATATTTATTTGTTTGTTTATTTGTTACGATTTGGCTTAAATACTACTTAACGAATTTTAAAAATTCTTTCGTCATTTTAAATAGCTACATTATTAACTTAAAATATATATTTTTTTACTTTATTTTCAAAAAAATATAGATCCCTACGAAAATTGCAAAAATGTAACCAAATTAGCAAAATATTATCAAATAATACTCATTATTTGGCGTGCGTTGAGAAAACTATTGATGATATATCTTTCGACATATCATCAATAGTTTTTAATGAACTAAATTATTGAAGTACTCATTATTTATAACGTATAAAATAGTGTACGACGTTATATGTCTAACTATTACGTTTAAGTCACAATTACCGCTTTTTGTTCAAATTATTCAATTTATATAACCTGGGTGGAATGGAATAGTGGTGGTTTTGGTATCATGATATTAGCCCTTATCTATTTAAATGGTTTGATAATTAAGTTTGATTATTTTCAATTAAAATATATTTTAAATTATTCAAATCAGACTATTCGTTTAAAACTTACAATGTAAACGTTGCGATTTGAGTGAACTGCCCTACATTTAGTCTATTAATAAGTAATTTACACATTTACGTTTTTGTAAACTAGTAAAAAAAATGAATAATATTCAGACATTGGAAGGACCAAGGACGCTCATGAATACATGATGCAACCGACAATCATAATTAAACCAATACAAAAAAAAAAAATGATCATTGTTTTTTACTGACTACCCAACATTAACACCCGCTCCAATTCCTCTAAAGGGTAGGGATTGGAGAGTGTAATTAAGTTTGTAAAGGAAAGTACGGATATCCGCACGGACGAAGTGCTAGTTTTTGATAAATATGATGCATAAGTTCATATTGTGTAAGTTGAGACTCATTTGGAGATGTCTAAACAATAGCAATTTCTAAACCCAAGCTGCCATAGGGATTTTCGAACATAAATTAATAATTTCTACTACATTTTATTGGTTGCGGGTCGCCGCGCAGTGGAAAAATGAACAACGTGATATTACGCTAGGTTACTTTGATATTTAATATCAAATGGTGTTTCATCACCAATTGGTTTTTGCCCAGGAAATCATAAATTATACATATAACTAAACGTTCTTCAAGCTCCATTGTCATGGGAAATTGTAATAAATAAGGCATTATTTGATTTTCTCCGACAGGAATTTTCAGTAGCAGCTTTGAGTCTAAATTTGTGCCTAAACGATTTTTTTCGTTTTTAAAACATTTCCTCACTCTAGGAATTTCTCATGTATCGTGGATGCGTTTACAAACATACAAAATCACATACACAAACAGCCAGACCCGGAACAACTATCTGTAGGCCATACAATTTTTGTTCCGTGCGGGGATCGAACCCGAAATTCAGAACGTGGGTGAACTAAACATGGTGTTGTTTTTTTTTACTACGGATGGGAAATCATCAAATGACTTTTTCCGCTCGCTAGGCTTAATATCCTCCCACCGGATTTTGGACACGGCGATCAATCAAAACTAGGAACCAAGTAAACAGGAAATATGACAGTGTAAAAAAACGAGTAGTACTCATAGTTCGCTGGAATGGCAGTATGACAGGACCGAGAGATTGATAGAGACCCGACGTAGATCAGGCGCAGGATAAATGGTTTAGCGAGCTTTCCAAGGTATGGATATGTCGCCGAACCAAATTCTGAATTCCGGGCTGGTTTCTGTGACAACCTCAATAACAGTGACTCCGACCTCGGAATCAAATTCAAGATCTCAGGTTCAGCAGTTATGCTTGTGAGACTACCGGAGTTATTTAAACTTAACTGGGTAGCCTTTTAGTGAATACAGGTACAGTAAATCAGTATCAATGATGAATTTTCAAGAAAAACAGAATCAATTTTCGACATTTTATTGAGTCACATGTATTAAAAAACTGCTCTTCCCACAATGATTCGTTTTAGATAACCGACAACTTAACGTATCTCGTGCTGTTACATTAAATTCTTTATATTTCTTAGAATGAGCAAATTTTTATTGTTTTTTTATTATTATATTTACAACCAGTCCGGGGAAGTTTAACATGGTAAAATTATATTATCATAATATAAAACTTAATAATGTTATCAATATTAAAATAATAAATAATAATAAAATATTATTGTAATTTTAATTGATTTATTATATTTAATTCGTGTATTTACATGATCGATTAATTTTGATATGTTCTTGTTCAAATTATTTTAAAAATATTCTGATATTATAACATTGAAACAAACGCAAAATGGTGATATGACAATCATTAACAACTTTTTGTTGTTATACAAGGCATAAAATTACTTGAGTGACTTTTAATCATTAAATTAAACTTATCTACATATAATTCATATTTTACAATTATTTACAAATCTATCTATTTATATTCACAAACTTCTATTTTAAATAGTATAGAACAATCGGGAACATTTTGGGTACCTTAATATTTTTTTGATATCGATATATTATCGGTATGTTAACTTTTCAATCCAAGGTGAAATTCTCAACCTAATGATGGGACATTTTTTACACCTTGTATAACAATCTTATTTGCTCGGCTTTATTGGCAAGTTACAGTTTTTCATCGGTTTCTACTCTCGGGCTCTCGACATAGAATTCAAAATTCGATGTGCATTGGAACATAAATGTTTCAAATATTTTTCTGTCCAGTATGAGTTGCCAGTGTTAAAATTCGTGTCAAACTGTGGAATAGGCTTTATACCTACGCCAAGCAGTGGGAAAAATATTTAAATATTTTTTGCTTTAAGTCCAACCATCAACAGATAACAGGTAGGTAAGGCTAATTAATAAATATTAATTGACAAACTACTTAATTTTCAACAACGTAAATAAATAATCAATGTTCTCATAACAATGAAATAAATTGGACTGGCTTATTTAATGCAGGTATTACATTTAATTAATTATTTTGGTTGACACTTATGACGTTAACTTTTTACATTTAATTGTAATAATTACATTTAAATCGTCTATTAGTGCATTGCGAAATGAAATTTCGTATGTGAATTCTTGAAACACAATCTTCAATAGGAATTTATATTTACAGTTTTAACTTACTTTTCTAAGATTTATACTAGAACAGCTTAGAGCCTTCCGTCATTTCTCTTAAAGAGTATCTAACTAACATTAGAACAAGTTATTTTAATAATTTTATATTAATCTTTTACTTAATAATTGTTCATCAGTCATTGTCTTAATTTTACAACTGCTAGAACGCATTACTGTTATCGTAATTATAAATTGAATAATAAAAGAAATTAAATAGTTTTTAACAATGAGTTTTTCTTTACTTTTTGAGAGTTAAATGGTATAAAATAAACTGGGTATGGTTTATACGCAGCTCTCTTGATGGGCCGCTAGCAATGGAGTCCTTGTCGTGACGATCTCTCGATGCGATCTCATTGCCCCGTTGATCATACTCCGACCGGAATCATTCTGTGAAAATATTATTTTTATTAGTTTTGTAGAAATGAAAGGGGTAGAAAACTTTGTATTTTTGTTGCACGGCTGTAAATTATATACAAAAACTTTTTCGTTTTTCTTCCATCCAATCACTAAGCTTTTCCAAACGTCTTTAATAATTCGCAAAGCAAAAGAGTGGAACTTTCTGCTTTCGTCAGTGTTTCAGAACGTATACAACCCTAATCTCTTCAAAGTTAGAGTGAACAGGCTTCTTCTGGGTAAGCTCGCTCCATCGTCGACTTTGTCTCTGTCATCCCTGACCTAGACTAGAATCAAGAGTAAACCCATCCCCAAGAAAAAATAAAAAATATTGAACTTTATGAGCATTTGAGATCCGTATTATAAAATACTTGTTCACAATATTTTATGACCAATTAGTGATATTAACGATCGGTCAATGTCCACAGTACGCTTCAAACCACGTTGAAATAAACCGAAAATAAATCCACCGTTTACCGATTCGGCTTGGGTGTAAACATTACTCCGGACTGTTAACTAAGCGAAATGTTCAATTACATTCTGCCAATAGTTTGCCGAAACCCTTTGGTGAAACTTCTCCAATAAACACTAAATTATTACTGCAATTATTTGGTACAGCCTTGTATCGCAAATTAAATGCGAACATCGGTTTGCTATTCGGTTACTATGCAAGGGATTCCAAGAGGGTGGCAGGACTGCAGAAATCATTATTTGATGGCAAGGTTTTGTTTTTTGCATCGTATGGATGTCTTGATTGCCTGGCCATTTCAATAGCTTTTTATTGGGATTGCAAAGTAAGTACATACACACTTTTACTTTGGCCAGAGGCTAAGTATTGCCATTCAACGTGGCAATGCCGCCAATCTCTTGGGCACATTACCCGCTGACAGCGTTGAGGACGAATTTTTTGATGCTATATTTTAGTTTGTTGGAAGTGTCAGTTTAGTTTATGTATTTATAGAGTTTAATGAAAAAATATCTTTATCTTTTAGGTCTTGGATGATTTGGATATTAATCCAAATCTTTCAGTATACAAGCGGCTCGTTTGTGGAATGCATTACCCATAGAAGTGAGGCGTGCCCAAACGCTACCAGAGTTTAAAAGAACGGTGAAGGAGCATTACCTTTCACTTTAACTTTTCCGCTCCTGTCTCAATTATATATTTGATATTTATTAGTATATAAATTGGTGTTGTATTTATGTATTTTATGTTATTATATCTATTTAGTATTGTTTAAAACGTTTGTACACTGACAGCCCTAAATCTATCTCCCTTCGTTCGATCCATCCAAAGGTTGTCTGGAAGAGATTGCCTTGTGCGATAAGACCGCCCATTGTGCACTTATTTTATGTATGATTGTCCTGTTCTTATTATGAGGTGTACAATAAGGTATATAATAAATAAATAAATAAATAATCTTTCGTTTGCAGTCAATGCATCCGTTTGAAACCCTGTGGAACTAAAAATAGCAATATAACAAAACTAAATAAAAGCACAGTAAAAAGTGACCGGTTGTTGTGGCGACACTTGGGGGAGGCCTATGTCCAGCAGTGGACGTATTTTGGCTGATATAATGAAATAATGAAATTGGTAGAATACTTTGTAGAACGCACTGGTTTATTTGCTTAATTAACCACTGATTTTTTTTACAGTTTAATTAAAATGTGGATGTGTGAGATATTTTTGTATCAGTTCATTAGTGCGTCGTCCATATCAACTTTCAAGTCCAGTAAAAAAGATAGCGGTGAATATTGGTGCGCCAGTTTTAATTTATATGTTTTAATGGGGAAAGGGAGCCGTTGATTTGCACAGATACCGAACTAAGCTGAATTGGCAAAATCACACCAAAACTAAACCGTGCAACCATGGGTGATTCCGTGCTGAAATTATGATTAGGAAATCAAACTAAAATAATTTTGACAGATCGAAATATTAGTCTGCGCTCAGTTATGTTTCTATATGTTACACTAACTGCCGGTCTCAATCTATCTTTAACCAACTGTCAAATTAGCTACCAACAGTTACGTAGCTGAAATGTCATGTTTGCCTTTAAAATATGACGTTTCAGCTACTGTTGGTATCTAATTTGATAGTTGGTTAAACGTAGATATTGAGACCGGCCGTTTAACATGCACCTGTTAAACTGAACTTAAAACACATGCACCCCAAATGAATTAAGAAAAGAACAGTACAAATGTTTGTGTAGTTATTAACCTGCATATCAGTGTAATGCGCATGCGACGATATCGGCGTCACCGGCGTCTGCGTGCGAGGCAGGCTGTGTGCGCTGCTCGAGTTCTTCGGCTGAGCTATGGCGGAGTACAGTGGCGGATCCGGAGGGGCTTCTGTTACTCCTGTGTGCAAGAAAAGTTGGTTGTTAGTGCATGCAGTTGTGAGCTTGCTGTTATTTTGTGATCTGCTCGTAACATTCTATTTCACAGGTACAGACTATTTCTTACTTTAGAAAAATATCCACTTTATCATCATTCTCATTCTTTATTGCACAACCAAAACATAAAAATACATCAATATCATTTCAACCGAAAGGGCACTTGGAGTAGTGGAACTGGGCATAGTACTCCTCCAAGTGTCTCATTGACCAGTCTTGTACCGCTCGTTTCCAGCGGATTTCTGCGGATTTCACTTACTACTGGAAAAACTATGTATTTACTTGTTGCAAAATTAAATTATTATTACAGTCAATATATCTAACTTAGTACGTTGTTTAAAGTTATTCTTCGGTTTTATAATACGGGCTTGCGCTCCTATATCACAAAAAAAAATAGTGATAAATGTAATTTTATGGTATTTTTTTGACCTCATAACTACAAATTCGAGCGTTCTAGCAGAGCACAGTATCGATAAAAACAGTAGGACAGGATAAGTATATAATGTTAATATGTCAAAATGTCAAATGCTTACAGATAAAAACAAATTGCTATCATTTCATTTTGGTCCTTATTTATAATTTCCTGAATTAACAGATTCTGTATTCTCTATTGTAGAGAATTTAAAATCTGCTTATCATTATTTATAGCAGGAATGTTTGCCGAAGCACATACTGATGGTTTCAACACCATACTGCGAAAAAGGATTGCGTCCATGATGCGCAGAGTGCGTGGGAGCGTCAACGGCATTCTGGGGGTCATAAGTAATAAGCCGTGTTGCACCATCATGGCGCATTGGGTGCATATATCCGGTGCGTCAAGTGAGTGCAACAGATATATAAATTAAAAAAAAAACTTTTAATATTTTTGTACTAACATAGTTTATAAGTTTGTATAATACTAACATAGTATGGATCAAGGTCTGAATTAAAGTATTTTTATTTTATTTTATACTAATAATATGGTTGGCGAGTTTTTATAAAAAACGGCTGTTCAGGTTTTCCGAAGTCACCGCGCTTTTATTTTTTTCTATTTCAGTGCTGAATTTGCCTCGCCTTTAATATGAAAATAAAACTGTTTGCCTGCAACTACACCAATACATTTCCTCTTTTTAGATCTCAGTTTATTTCCTAGACTTATTGTAGCCTATTGTATTCTTGTAATAGGTTCGTGCCGAGTTTTCTCTGGAACTTTTGTTGTGTGTGATCTTTTGTCCAGTGCCATAAGCCTATTTTTTTTTTGTAGATTGCGTATTATACGGTGGTTGAACTGGGGTATCATAGACCAAATTAAAGAGAGACCATTCTGTTTTACATGCCTTTTTTGATGTCTAGTGCTGGATATCATTCCACAAAGCACCGTCACATTGACCAGCTGGTCGATTCTGTAAACATGTCGAAGTGAAAGCTTGGGTGAAGTGATCACGAAGTGAGCTGTCATTCCATCTTGATTACAAGAATTGACAGCTCACTTTGTTGATCAGTTCACCCGAGCCTTTACTTCGACATGTTTACAGAATCGACCGGCAGCCCTGTGATTATCACATCACGCCGTCACATCGCAACCCTAGCGAATGCTTCATTTTCTCGGACATGGTTTCCACTCCAAAACCTTTCGGCCCCATCGTGTGAAAAATGTAGCCTGCCCACTGTCACTTAATTTTTCGGGTTAACTTTTTCTATTATTAGGTTCCTATGAAATTGCCATTATAGTAAACGAATCACTTTGAATTGTGATAACTTCAGTTTAAGTTGGAATTGTAAGTCAAATAAATCTTTACTCTATACTTCCTACTATCCGTACTAATATTATATACGCGAAAGTTTGTATGTATGGATGTTTGTTACTTTTTCACGCAAAAACTATAAAACGGATCTTGATGAAATTTGGCACAGAGGTAGATTATACTCTGGAATAACACATAGAATGCTTTCTTTCCCGGAAATTATCCCAAGAGGACATACTCCCTTGGGATAATTTTCGACATTCACGCGGGAGGAGCGGGCGGCAGCTAGTATAATATAATTTAAAGCATGTCATTTCTTATTTAATTTAGTGTTTTTTGGATTTTAGTTTTTTATTGTAATTTCGCCATCATATATCTACCTGATTGAGATGGAAAAGTTTATCTTCAAACATTTTATAGGGTTCTCTACGACCACAATCAATTAAATAAAAATATAAATCAACATTACTATTTCAACCAATAATTTTAAGCACGATATCAATGAAAGTCATCAGATTTAACCTAACATTATCGTTGCGAGCAATTGGAATTCAATTACGACCACCACATGTAATCAGTGAAATGATCTTAATTATTGGTCATAAACTCATAAATGACGCGTAACGTTATGCTTTTAAAAGGTACCTACGATATTTTTCCGTAGCCGTATGCGGTTGTGGTTCTGCGGTTTTGTTTGAAATCACCCGATGGCGTTGGTGATTTCGCGGGATTATTTGGTTGGATGTTTGCAAATTTGGAAGAGAATGAAGTTTTTTTATTGTTATGGAAAAAAAAATGAGCGACACCCGAGTTTCACGGGATACCAGCATGTGGCTTATGAGAATGCCCGCATACGATTTCTATTTCACGTAAAAGTGGTTATCATCGTATGACTGGACTTTACCCATTTTGGAAACGAATTCAATATTTTTTTTTGCCAATGATAGGCACGCGTTTGACCACTTTCTCGCCTGTTGGTAAGCGACGATGTGGTCGAAGATGGAGCACGCTTGCCTAGAAGTAACCTATTCACTCTTGACTTAAAGACTGCCAGGTTGTAGCTAGCAAGAAACACAGACTCTGGCAGGGAATTCCACCTCTTAGCTGTACGCACAATGAATGTGTTCTTAAAACGTTTTGTGCGTGTGGGTGGAATGTCCGCCATGTAGCGGTGTAGTTTTAGTTTCTGGCCAGAATGTCTCATAGAGATACTACCTACCTACCTATCTGATCACCACTCGATTACTGACTACTACAGGTAAAACTACGCCCTTAGTAAAGCAGTATCTTTAATCTATCTAATACCTTTAAACGAGCAATTCTTGTTATATATAATCTGAATCTCGGAAACGGCTTCAACGATTTTCATGAAATTTAGTATGCAGGGGGTTTCGAGGGCGATAAATCGATTTAGCTAGGTTTCATTTTTAGAAAACGTGTGCCAAAAAAAAACGAGCAAAGTTCGGTCATCCAGGTAATACTTAATAACTCCTTTGATATCAGCCGTCGTTCAAAGTCAAGCCAGCCGGTCGAAACACGCCACAGCGTGATATTTTCCTTTGAAATTCCTAGAACTGTTTAAAGCCATTTGCAAGGTAAATAAGCCGCAGAGCAATTGCAGTGATGGTGACAATGCGGTGAGTGAGTGACAGATTATAAACCCGAACTGGCATGCAGTTAGTAGAACGGTTTTGGCTTCTATATTTGGATGAAAATCGTGGGCTTTGAAGTGAGTTAACACAGTGGCCATCAGATTTAGTGTACCTTACATAGTGTGCTGTAGACCGGTGAAATTTCGTTTAAGGTATTTGTGAACGTCCCTATGAAAATACGGAACTCATGTAGGACCGTCGTGTGTCTGTTTGTTCGTCTGTATCAGCCACTTAGTTCCAACGGGGTTCGAACATTTTTCTATGGCAGCTGGCATAGCCCCCAGCCGCCATTTTGTTTTTTTTTTCAAAATCGCAGCGCATGTTGCAATATTTTGATGAAGATACTACCCATATATTATGTTAGATTGAGCGCCGCAACTTTGAAACCATAGTGGCCATCAGATTTAGTATGCCTTATTAATGTGCTGTACATAGGTCAAATTACGTTATGGTATTTGTGAACGTCCGTATGAAAATACGAAACTCATTTAGGATCATCGTGTGTCTGATTGTTCGTCTATATCAGTACTTTGTTCCAAAGGGGTTCGAAGACTTTTCTATGGCCTTTGTGGCATAGCCCTCCAGCCGCCCTTTTGTTTTTTTTTTTTTCAAAATCGGAGCGCACGATGAAACATTTAGATGAAGATACTATATATGTTTATGTATGTATGTGTCAGATTAAGCGCCTCAACTTTGAAAAAAACAAAATGGCAGCGGGAGGACTATGCCACAAAGGTTCTATCGCCTTGTTGTTGTACCATATACAAATGTGATCTGTTCGCTCTGTCAGTGGTATAACCAGAGAGTCGCAGCTAATGGTCGGCCCTGATATGGCCTGACAATGAAACTGGTTTTTGTTCTTTTCTTTTGGTGTAGTTTAAAAGTTGTGTTCAATATAATTTTTGTACGTCAATTCGGGCGGAATAAACGTATTTCTTTCTTTACTAGATCGATTTAATTGAAATTTAGTACACATATGATTCTGAACATGGACGCGTAACAAAACTACAAACATGTGGAGTATGGGATATTTTTGGAGGACAAATTAGAAAATTTTAAAATTAGATGTGTTTCTCTATTTTAGCGGACCTTTGCCAGGTCATCCATTCACCTTGTGTTTAACATCCTAATGTTTCGTTCTGCCTACAAAACCAAGGTGGAACAGAAATAACGTTTAACCTGAAAGGGGTGATCGAGTTATGTAAATAATAATATTTATTATCGATTATGTACTACTACTACCTATTACTATATTTACACCTAAATAAAAAAATAACTAGGTAACTAAAAATAAGTCTAAAATAAAATATGGTGTCAAAAAATTTCTCCGTATCGCTGGCCACTGGTAATGTACCCAAAAGGCTGGTAGCATTGCCACGTTGCATGGCAAAGTTTATCCTTTGTCCAAGGTAAAAGCCAGCCCTTGGGTCACGCGAAGTGTCAACTAAGCGTCTGGACAGATCTTTAAACAAGTTATGAGCACTGAGACCCCACGACCCGAGAGTTTCAACCCCAAACGGCTCAAAAATATAACTACCAACGTACGTAATGTAGACACAAATAATAATAATAATATCTCAATAATAATATCTTGGGACAACTCACACACGGTCGTCCGATCCCAAACTAGGCAGAGCCTGTGCTATGGCAACCAGACAACTGATAAACATACTTATATATTTCTAAATACATACATATTATAGACAAATTACACCCAGACACAGGACAAATGATCATGCTCATCACACAAAGATTTATCCTGGGTGGGAATCGAATCCACGACCTCCGGTTTAGCAGTCAGGGTCACTAACCACTAGACCAACAGGCCAGTCAATGTATGGTGCAGTTGATCTTTTTCAACAATTTCAAGATTTAACTCACAGTAAAAATTTGTTCAGGTTTCGCTTTATTTCTGTCACATTCTGTATAAGCCAACATTCACGTTATCCTATCAGGACGCTATTAAGTTATAGTGATATTGTTGTAATTCGTTGATACGGCTTATGTCCTATTAAAGCAATCAGCTTTGTGGTGAATATACACGTATACTCGGTTGAAGATGTGGTCACGGTCGATCGAGATCGTCCGGTCAAGGTTGTTCACGCACTGTAGATAGATTAGAAGATAATAAACTTAGGGTCGACGAGCGAACAATATGTTCTATTATATTTCTATGTATATTTTTATATGTCAAGCAAAGCTGATGTTTATTATTTTGCCAATGTCTTAGGTAAATTGAAAAAGCAGGTGAGCATATTACAATAGTATGATATTAATTTTAGTCATATTTATGTGTAGTATGTTATATTTAAAGTTTTTTTTGTCTTTTTATGTTAGCATAACTTTTAAACACGATGTCTACATCTCTTTTATTCGACTCTCCTTTCGCAGGTATGCTGGAAGAGATTTCTTTAGAAATAAGCATTACCTTTGTACCTATTTTTCTGTTCCCTTCTTCTTATTTATTTGTTAAATGTGTGTACATAAACTATTAAATAAACTAATAAAATAAATAAATAACAGAGTATTGTTTAAAGTAATTTGACATATGAAGATTCCGTTTCACACAAAACAAGGGTTCTCTGTCACACTCTTACATAAAAGTCGCATTTAAAAGAACAAATCGAGTCGAATTTACTTAAATAATATTCTTGACTAATTTTGAGCGACGTATTTTTCAAATAAAGTGTCAATTAATTGTTATTGAAAAAGTAATTCACGCCCTATTTTTGTTTATTGTAATCGACACTCCTTACTTAATTAATTAAAGTAATAATAGCGGTTGTTTTGTTTAATTTCATCTCGTTTTTGGGAATTACTTTGTGAAAGTTACCTTTTATTTCAACATAATGATAATAATTAAATAATATCCGTCTGGTAAAGAAGAAAAAAGCTTACTACTATGACTTCTACCCATGTCATTATTTCGTTGCGAGAGAGAGACGGAGCTTTGAATTTTTTACGACGGAATCAAGGAAGCATTGGATCCGCCACAGTAAAATGATAATAAAATCCTAAAGGTTAATTTGTAGCGGCATCAATGCCGCCACATGAAAAACTAAGAAACAAAATTTGTACGGCAATAAAAAGAACCGCAACGCCATCTACGACGAAATCCTGCATCGTGCAAGCAAAGTTCTCCGTGCGATTTGAACATATACAATAGTCCGAATATCAACTATCGGGCAGTTGCCCACCAGACACAACAACCGTCTGGTTCGGATGATCCTCCCATTTATCAGTGAAGGTGTGCGGGACTTTACTCTCTGTACCGCATTCCACTATAAATCCAAAACCGTCTAATTTATAGCATTATAAAAAAACCTCACAGTTATGAATAAGATATTATGTAAAGTACTAAACTACAAATGAGATTGCCTCGCTGCAGATTTGTCAGCGGACACACTTGCGGTATGCATTTGCAAGATGCATTGGTAGAGAGATAGAGTCATTAAATTTTCTCGTAACAACGAATTTGCATAGTGGACACATTTGTTGAAACGAGATTGTAGATTCTTTCTAGTTGAAAAATAGACACCGGTGTTTTTCTTTTCAGGAATGCATTTAATTTGCGAAATGAAAGCATGGTTTTGTGTAGGTATGTTGTTTGTAAATATGTTTTTTTGCTTCGGAAATGTATCAGGTAAGTTGAATATTAGGTTTTTTTAGTTTAACTCTACATTTCTATTAAATTTTCTTTTTATTTATACTTTTTAGATGTTATTTAAAACAAGCAATTATAAGGAACAATACTTAGCCGTACACACGCGTACTTAGCGGCACATTGCTTAATTAATATTTCTACACCAGCAATGTTAGTATGTGTGAAACAATGTTTAATGTAAAATCTAAATGTACCATATACTGAGAAATATCTTTTTTTTTTATTGCTTGCAGGACAGATGGTCCATGGGGTAGAAAAGTTCTAGAGTGGCGTCCGCGCACGCGGCAAACGCAGCATTGGAAGGCCTCCCACAAGGTGACCCCGATGACCTGGAGAGGGTCGCGGGTAGCCGATGGATGCGAGACGCACAGGAACAGTTGTTGTGGTGACATTTGCAGTGGCCTGTATCCAGCAGTGGACGTCTTTCGTCTGATATGATGATGATGATGATTTAGCCGTAAATATTTTCATATTACAATCAGTGCCAATTATACAAATTATTAATCATCGTTTGCATTCGCATGTCAGGTGCAATCTGTCGAAAATGTATGGAAATTGAGGATTTATGACACATTGCTACTGAGATACGAATACTCGTACCGTTGCTTCAAAATCAATAGAATTGGCACTCAGCTTTCTGTCACTCAATACAAAGGTAAAAGATAGACCTATGCGATAAAACTGCTCATTGTTCACTTGTTTTATTAATGTTAAGTTATTATGTGTTGTGCAATAATAAACAATAAACACTGACATTCCGACAGGTTTTGCAAAACTTAAAAAAACTAGCTAAATAGAAGAATGTTGCCGGTAATAGTTAATTTATGTACCCTTAGTTGGTGTTTTTAAATCCGCTGCCACCTGAGATGTATAATACTAACAATAAGAGCCAAAAAACACCACAAAATGTTAAGAAAGATTTTACGTACATGCACACTGCATAAACTCCCCAACTGCACTGCAACGCGCAATGAAACCATAAAAAAATCCTCACAACTCTACATAAATTGTAGCGAAACTCTTCAACTAATTTATTTAGTAACTCGCTGTCGAAGTAACGTTATTTTAAATCAGTGGTTCCCAATCTTTATTTGACCCGAATTTTGATTTCTTTGTTGCTAGCAGGGATCAGAAATCAATCATAAAACTAAACTGTGTTGATCTAAAAGTAAATTTATGTCATAAATATTTTCCAAACTTGTCGCTATTCTTTAAACCACAAGTAATGAGCATTGTTAAAACCTTAAAATTTTTCAACAGTGTCATTTAAGAGGTGAAATTCTAAACCTTTCGCGGACTATTATATTTTGGCCCCTGCGAACCACAGGTTGGGAACCACTGTTTTTAAAAAAAAAAAGTGCAAAACATAAGCTGAAACTACGCTAATACTTTGAGCTGGGAAATAAAAATGCCAGGAATGGATAGTTTGTTCAACTAATAAGTTAAGTTAGGAAGTGAGGCTGCTGATGGTAACAAAACCGGACGCAACGTTTGAGTTTTAAGTTTTCACGTTATTTCGAAACAGGCAAACTTTTGGAGTAGTAGTCAGTATCTAATAAAGATGGACGAAGTTTAAATCGATCAAGTTGGGTTAAAATAAGCCAGTGATGTTTGTGCCAGCTAAGTTTGATGTGTGCATTTTATTTTAGAACTTTCAGTTTAATTAGGATTCCATATTTCACAGATGCTCGATGGGGCCGAAAAGTTCCGGAGTAGCGACCGTGTACCGGAAGACGCAGCGTTGGAAGGCCTCCCTCAAGGTGGGCCGATGGCCTGGTGAGGGTCGCGGGTAGTCGATGGTTGCGAGACGCACATGACAGGTTGTTGTGACGACACTTGGGGGAGGCCTATGTCCAGCAGTAGACGTCTTTGGGCTGATATGATGATGATGATGAAAGTAATCCTTTGCACACAAAGAGTTGCTTTCAAAATGCGTTAGCGGTTTAACCAACATATGGGAAAAACCGCTGGCAAGAACATAAATAAACATCTCGTAATAAATAAACATAAATATTTCGTATTTACAGTACACTGTGCAGTGTCCTTTTTTACGCAATGCTGTAATAGTGAAACTTGCCATGTTCTATATTTTTTTCTAAACGGACAATAAAACCATCTTAAATCTACAAACGAATTAAGCCACATCATTCAGCAAAAACTCAACTCCCTACAGATAGCCCGGAACCGGAACTCTCCTAACTAAACATCAGCTAACAAGCGTTTTCCGTTATTAATCTCAGAAAAACAGTTAAAAGAGGAAGTAACGTACTTTATAAGGGCCGCTACACACTTATGCGAGCTGGCATTAATTAAGTCAGGCGGCAAAATCGAATACATAGTATGACAATAATAATGCTTCAGTTTTGCTCACAAAAATAGGCCTTGAAAACTACACAGGTATTAAAATAGGGGCACAAAAAATTATGTATGTAGATGTAGATACATTTTCAGGAAAACGGCTGCCTGGCTATGCCAGTTGGGTTTTGGCAACAATACAACGTGTTGTTATTTAATAGACTACCTGATCGGCACTGGCCGTATGAAATACAATATGTCTTGTACGAGTAATTGATTCAGGCCGGCCGTTGGCTTAAGATAAGCGACATTCAGTTAGCGGCAGCGTGGCGAAGGCAATTGCCTAAACGACAAAAATTCATGAAGACAGTCCCCCAAAACGCCCGCCCGTCACCACTTACTAGTGTGAGATTAACAAGCGCTGTCAAAACGCCACGTTATCAATCCCTTCTATTTTGTCATTTCGATAATCGCAGTCACTGACAGAACAGCACCTTGACTAGAGCAGTAGTCGTCAAACTGTGGCTCACGACCTAAACAATTTGAATAGGTAATGATTTCAGTAAACTCCACTTCACAGTTTGCTATTACATTAATGAACATTATATATAATTACGTTTACACAGCTCACAAAATACGTCAATTGACCAGTAGTGTCAACTACCTAGACCACGAATGTGCGCCCGCAGTGATACGTTACATTGTCCTATGTGGCCCTTTATCAGAAAAGTTTGACGACCACTGGACTAGAGAGCTTCTTGTCGTTCAACAAATATTGCCGAATCGTTTATACCTGCCCTGACTATGTGTGTAGCGTTTGCCCTTACAGTTAAAATTCTCAGAAAGAACATAAAATGCGCTCATATATTCTAGCTGGGCAGTTGTAAATCTGGAACTATGGACTTATGCACAGTAATCTAGTTAATTTATTCTTTCCGTAGTGCAGGCAATTAATTTGTAGAATATTTATTATCTGGACTTTGCACGTAAACGTTAGCACGTTATTCATCAAGTTGTTTCCGTATGTGTTAATTAATAATACTTTTGTTGCTCCCTTGATATTTATTATGGTTTTAGTAGGCTACGTATGAGTGGGTTTGCTAAGAGAAATAGTATCATCAACTTTCATGTAACGTGTTAGTTTTGAATTATTAGTGAATGGTATGGATTTAGATTAAAATAAAGGCATACATAATTATATGTGCAGACGTTTTAACTTTGACTGACACTGTACACTTATTTTAAATGTACAGCTGTTAACGTAAAAAGACAAAGTTTATCTACGTGCCTACATCATGTAAGTTTGGTTTTTAGCTCTCACGCCTAAATCGCTGAACCGATTTTGATGGATTTTGGTACAGAGAAAGATGGGGCCCTGGAGACGGTTAAAAGCTACTACTGCGAGAATCATTACTAACGCGAACGAGGCCGTGGGCGAAAGCTAGTACATATTACATTGGTTTATTTGGTAAGGTGGATAGTGTGAACACTTCTTGGTCCGCCAACTATCTACCAAAAGGATTTTTGATAAGTACCTATCTAGGATATATTATTGTCACTCAGAGGTATTTGATTCTGTTATCTAAGACAATTTTCATCCACACACGGTTTTGCCTCCATCAAAAAAACATGACATACCGAAGAAAAATCCAGGTTACATGAAAAATTAAATTCAGGACCATTTTTTGCTGGAAGCCTTCAGTTATTAAATACCATTCATTCTGATTTTATATCTCGTATATTTGTGCTTTTCGTTTATAATATTTTTCCATTGAGCTGGAAATTCAATAACGCGAGCTGTAATGGGTTTTTGTCAGTCATATTATTTTACTACGGGCGAAATTACTGTTCAAATCATGACCCTTTTGGGGTGACCGACGCCATGTTTGAGTTAACTCACAGCGTTACAAAAATATGGATAATATGGGCACAATATTAGCGTATGTGCAGTTTTAAATTTCGAACACGACTACTCTATCTATTTCTTAGTTTGAAATGAAATAGAGAGCGTCATGTCAATTCTAGTCATTGTGTCATCCACCTGATTATTTTACATTCATTCGTTAGCAGCTAGCGTACCCTATGTCACGTATACCATATACGTACCATACGTGTATCAAAGTTCGGGAATCCTATGCTGTACTGGTACACGAACTCAGTGTAGCTCTTTGAGCTCTAGTACTGGGCTGTTGAAATTATTGTGTTAATGCTGAGGAGACCGTTAATGAGTTATTAAAAAAAAAGATTAAAGAAAAAAAAAACGGCGTATTGTTCATTGTTGTCGTTTGTTCTGCCTCATACGAAAAGATATCATGGAAAGAATATTGCTAATGTCATGCTAAAACGAAATATCTATAGGAACTCGTGACAAATTGGGAAGAATGTATTTATTAAAAAAAGCAGAATAAGCACAGACAACAGTTCTCAACCCATTTCAACAATACGAGACATCTCGATCGTAAGTTTCCGCCGGTCGATCCTGTACATGTCGAAGTGATCACGAGGTGAGCCGTCAATTCATATAATCAAGATGGAATGACAGCTCACTTCGTGATCACGTGACGTCTTGATTAAATAGATAGACAGCTCACCTCGTGATCGCTTCACCGCGACATGTTTACAGAATCGACCGGAGACCATTATATTAATGTGAATGCTTTCAAGTCCATTTCTAGACTTTAAAACGCTAACCGATCTTCTTCAAGAAAACTAGCAACGTGTTAAACTTTCTGTTTTAATGAAAGTGCTCATTTTGAAGTGTTCCGCATAATTGCCTTGTAGGGTTGTTTCGTGATCGCTGAACCAATTAGATTAAGTAACACGTATGGGTGTTATCAAAATGTAAACTTAGTTGTAGGTAGTTTCGGTATCATTCATATGGCATTAAAAACAGTGACTGTGGTGGCCAGGCCAAGTGGTTGTCGCAAATTATGAGCTGTTGTTTGAGTTCAAAGCCGGTGGAGTCTATTCTGTCCCGGTGCGAGGTCTCCCTCAAATTTGCGTACCAGTCCTTGTGGTAGGTGTCTAGGTCGTCTTACCACGACTTTCTTGGCCGACCTAGGCGGCACCGTTCACCCTCAGGCACCCACTTTGTGGTTACTTTTGCCCAGCGTTCTCTGCGCATGTGGGTGACGTGACCCACCCAATCCCGTTTTAGCCAAGTACGCTACTGCAATTCAATGCTGGGAAGAGCTTGTGAAGAAACGGGTGCCTCTCTTCCCACAATTTGATTAACCTTAGGCTATTTGTCCTGGGATCGCCTGTGTAGATTGTAAGTTCAGTCTTCATCTACATGACGATCTTTTTAAAGTTTTTAATTTAAATGACATAGACATACCACGTTTTTCGACATACTACTGACTACTGTTATAATTGTGATTTAATCAATGTATTTGTGAGCTGGTTTAATTTGACATGCCATATCCAATTCTATTGTATTTATTTATTGTGTGATTTTAAAGTGTATTCATGTGATAATTATGGGCTATGCCTGATTTTTTTAATTTTTTTATTCATAGGAACATTAGCTGATATTATTTAAGACACCCTAGAATAATGTGAATTATAACTATTTTCATTTACCTTTGCTTAACGGGATAAGATCTGGATTCTTATCATCAGCTGCTTGTGGAGAGTTCCTCTTCTGTACAATCACCTTCTGGTTCTTTATCGATGGTAGTGTCACTGCAAAAGAAAATCAGTACAGAATATAACATACAATGTCGATACGACAACAAATGAAAACACTGGCAATACTGGTTCATAGGAATATTTTTAAACTATTATAAATCCTGTTAACGAAATTAAAAATCAACTTTCCAATTACATAAAACGTCAATAAAACTCAAACTAGTGAATGATAGTAACAACTATTCTGACAAAATATTCCAAGCAGTCTGTTGGAGTTAGTGACATCAAATCTGTGATAGAAGACAACATATTCGGATGAACTAGTATTGCCAGTGTTTTGATATATTTTCGTATCGCCGTCTCCACCTTGTATTATACAATGTGCCAAAATTACTTGAAAAATGAAATTTGATTCAGTACAATCTACTGCTTACACCTTAACAACTAAAATTACCTTTTCTGCCAAATTAAGTCTAACTGTCACTTTTAAGTGGTTACCAGTGATGAATGGTTGACTGTACGATAGCTAAATTTATTTAAATCCATTGTTCACTCTTGGAGTTTATGCCACATACGTCAATGTGACAAGGCAAATTAGATATTGAACATTTTAAACTTCTTGCTATTTTATTTTACAGAAAAAATATTTTTAGTCACTTTTGTAAGCATTCGCAGACAAAAAAGACGCCACTATGCGACAACGGAGATTTTAAAGATAAAAATGCTTTATCGCTATACCTAACTGTGAGAGTTTTCACATAGCAGGACCTTTTTTTTCAAGGTTGGGAAATTATCAAATAACTTTTTCCGCTCTGGGTGGAGCGGAAGGGCGTGTCAGACTCTTACTGACTAAAACCCATTCGTGTTCCTTTGCGTTCCAGAGCCGCGGTGGCACTTTTGACCAAATTCCGCAACCCTGGCAGGCTCTGTCCCTAGCGGGCCCCGTCTTTTATGCTGACATCTCTTTGAGGCGGCCGTGGAACACAACGCGCTATCGACCCGAGCCTGGTGGTGATCGGACAGCGAGCCACCCAACGCTCGCCGTCCGCAGGCCTACGGTAACCGAGGATCGCCATGCGACTCCCAACGCCCGGGCCGTCTTTTCCTGTAGCGGCGTTTGGGACGAAGGCCTTGCCTTCCCCTTGCATGGCCCGCCTCCTCCATCGCTAGCATTATTCCTCGCTCCGGATCATGGATTTAACCAGAGCCGGACGCGAGAGGAAGCCGCCACCGATCGCCTCGACGAAAACATGGCGGAGCTCAGCCCAAGCAGGGCAGACTTCCACCGTATGCTCCACCGTATACATAGCAGGGCTTACAGTCCAAAGTGTGTTAGGCATTCCAACCATAACCAGCCATAAAAATGTTTACTTTCCATTATAAAGCAAAAAGTCTTGAATCATATATCAATATTAATGTTCACATACAAATAGCTGTCGTGTCATTAAAATCATTCATCGTCTAATGGGCCACACGGTCTTTATTATTTATATACAATGAGACATCCCCACATTAGGTTTGATTTATGATCTAATTATACCTATACTTTATCGGTATAACAACGATGTATTGATTGGTCATAAATTGATATAAAGAAATTAAATTTAATGCAAAGCCTATTTTTTATAACCTATATGGTATAATTAGATTTTGATTCCCCCATGAGATCAAAAAACGTCGTAATTTGAAATGTTTGTACCTAGTATATTTTTGCGATGTAGGTAATATAAATATTTAATAAATAAACACCAATGGAAATAAGTCTTTCGCGGCTTAAACTGAGTCGTCAATCTGTACTGATAACAATCTTAGGTAAGTCAAGTCAAGGTAGGTGAAGTGAGCTATCAATACCTTTTTTTTCTTTTTTTAAGGTTGGGAAATCATCAAATGACTTCTTCCGCTCTGGATGGAGCGGAAGGGTGTGTCAGACTCTTACTGACTAAAACTTAGCCGTGTTCCTTCTCCCTCTGCGTTCCGGGGCCTCCTTTCGATAAAATTCCGCAATCCTGGCAGGCTCTGGCCCTAGCGGGCCCCGTCTCCTATGCTGACATCTCTTTGAGGCGCGCGTGGAATATAACGCGCCATCGGCCCGGGCCTGGTGGTGATCGGACAGCGAGCTACCCAACGCTCGCTGTCCGCAGGCCCGCGCCTACGGTGGCCGGGGATCGCCCTGTGCCTCCCGACGTCGGGGCGTCTTCTTCTGTAGCGGCAGTTGGGGCGAAGGCACTGTCTCTCCCTCGCGCGGCCCGCCACCTGCTTTACTAGCATTACTGCTTCGCAGACAAAGGTGACCGCTTCCCAAGCCTCCTCGCTCCGGGCCATGGATTTAACCCGGGCCGGATGCGAGAGGTCGCCGCCGCCGATCGCCTCGACGAGGACACGGCGGTGCTCCGCCCAAGCAGGGCAAACCAGCTGTTAATACCTTGCATCAATCGGAATGACAGCTCACTTCACCTAACCTTCCACGTTGAGTATTTTTCCAGAATTTACCGGTTGCTGGGATTATAACTTAACCAAAGTCAAGAAATAAAAATTTCTCGGCTGGTTTTGTACTTCAACAAAACAAGATAAAGCTACTTATTTATAAACTAACCTTCATAATCCCTAGATCTATGTCGTATCCGAGACGCAATGAGGGCAAGGCACAACACTAAAGCGATGGTCAATGCAGCTCCGAGAAATACGCCAACTGCCCAATTGACTTCCCACGCTTCTTGTGGCTCTAAGGACAGAAACACCGTATTAATCAAAACAAGAATCAAATAATGCTTTGTAAACAAATATAAGGTATTTAACTGAAAAAATCAAACTATTCCGTCAGATAGATTTCCAAAAAAATATTGGACACGTATTTTGTATTTTTTGACGTAAACAAAAAATGAAGACGATACAGTTGAAAAAAAGCATGACGTCACGTTGCTGGTAAAAATTGTACCATCTTAGTGACGTCACACATTTTTTGGAAATCTATCTGACGGACTAGTTTGATTTGTTCAGTAAAATACTCTTTTGTTCCACAAAGTATTTTTTAAAACCGAAATTGCTTAAAACTGAATTGTTTTTTTAATATATGAATGAAAGCGATGGACGAGGTCTACGATGGAACAAGTGTGCCTGACTTGGCTATATAATTGAGACCTCTGTCAAAAAATGGTATTAAAGTAGGAGTTTGAGATAAAGTATGAGTCTGAGAAAGCATCATTTCATCAGATATGTGACAATGTTAATCTAAAACTAGATTTGGCAGTTTCATTTGCGGAATATTTCTCTCCCTCTTATTGAGAGAAAGTGGTTTCTTGACTAACGCTATTATTACACAGCTTGTACTGGATAAGCTGTGTATCAATAGTGTATCACAACTCACTAACTACTACCGTTGCAAAGCCCATTCATTCATTTGTTATTTCAGTAACAATTTAACAGTTTACATCGTAGAAATTGTACCTACACTAAAATATAAAATTAAAAATAATTACAATATAAATCACTATAACAGAATTATCAAAACAGATAAAACAGATTATTACTACACTAACAAAATTAATTAATTCTAAATAGCTTGTCTAGTATGTACAAGCTACGGTAAGTATTATAATAAGCAGTATAATTTAAAGTGATTCAATTATAAGACTTACCTGTCCTCGGGGCTAATCGCAGAGCCGTTTCAACAGTGAACGTCACATGTTCTGATCTCCCTCTCGCATTGGCTGCATACACTATGAGTCTCAGTTGTCTGTTAGACCCGAGCCTTCTGAGGTTCCATAGAGCACCTCCATTGCTGGCGTTGACAACTAGACCCTCGGCTGCCCAGACTTCTACCACGTACACACATTGGAGACCACCTTCGTATCCTGGGAAGAGAGAATATTGTTAAGTAGACTCATAATGCCCTGTTCATCATCATCATCATCATATTAGCCGAAATTTACATACGTCCGCTGCTGGACATAGGCCTCCCACAAATGGATGGATTTGCCATAATCGCCACGCTTGGCAGGCGGGTTGGCGATCGCAGTGTAACTGTTGCAATGCATAGATAATGCTGTTGCCCATTCTGTGGTGAGTCCCTTAGTCACCTCTTACGACACCCACGGGAAGTGATGGGATGGTGCTAATCTTTTACGTCCGACACCATAATGCCCTGTTAATCCAAATGATTTAGACCACTACAGGAACTTTGGGCTGACGTACACAGCGTTTTTAAACGTACGTTTTTGTCACAAATGCGCATCGCTTTCGCATTTTCTACCATGTAACAGTATTATTTCATGAATACACGCGTTAACTGCGACTAGATACGATGTAATGCGCGGAACATCAGTTGCTGGTCGAAACAGATGGAGAAGAACTGTTGTGCGAAGAAAAAAATGAATGTTTTTGTAGCTTGTTGTCTTTTGTTCTTGTTACAGAAGCATGTGCTCCTGTAAATACTGTGAATGTCTACTGACATGGTTGTTAAGTTATTATGTTACTAATATATTTGTATTTTGACTTAGTTTTATAAGGAGCGATTGTACTAACAAATATGTATGAATATGGAATTAATTCTATTATTTTTATTATTGTTAAAATGTTGTTTATATCTTTGAAAGGATTGTCTGCAGTGACAGAGCGATGAGGAAAAGAGACGGCGCTTTAAAGGGTGCTTGAAATAAATAAAGAAAACTTTTAAATTGTATGACAGCATAAATGTGATGTATGCGTTTGACTTAGATGATCAAAGTTTTCCTGTTGATTTTAAATCTTTTATGTTTCAAGCAATGCTTCATTAAATAAAAAAATAGCGCTAAATATCATTTTCTGAATATTTTATTAATTTCCGAGTCAACCACAATTATTTTAACTACAATCAACAATACTGGACTTTTACAAACAGGAAATGTTTTTGCCGTTTCGTGTGTCGTAAAAAAAGTCATAGAATTCCTAAAAAAACATTCAATAAAAACTAAAACCTGAAACGAAGTACCAGGAATGCAGAATTTGGCAAGCGGTGAAACAGCACCGATGACTAGACAACATGTACAATAACATGTGTGGTTTAAAGTTCGCAACAATAAGTGGTGTCAGCTTGCTAGTTCGCCAACGCGCATCCAATTTCTGTTAGCTAAATTTTACGACAGGACAAAATATACAGCTGAATTTATTATAACGTTTAAGCTTTACGTTTCTGTCGCTTTATGACTATGTTGCTTTTATTAAACTTTGTCAATCCTAATGAGACAGGACATATCGCTGGTCTTTTTTTGCGGTCGTAACGGCTACAAGTTCGAAAAAATTTTCTTAAATCTGTGATTGAACTAAAATGAAATGCCACCAACTGCATGAAACTGCTTAAAACGTGATTTGTTTGGAACTTTTTCGATTTGTTTTGCAATCAGGTTTTTTGAAAAGAGCCTTTTTAAAATTTTTGTTTTTGTCTCCGGACAGTTTATCAGAAACAGAATGTCACCCATAAATAAAATTTCATGACATCTTAGGGGAAATGTTTATTTATATATTTATTTATTTATTCATTAACAGATATAATTATTTTTACTGGCAGAACCCAAGGTAGTAAAAGTAGTCATACAATTCATGTTCATATACGTAAATTTGATAATGTTCCGTCTCTAGAAATTGATTGAAAGATTTTTCCAGGAAACGTTAAATCAATCAAAATTCAATTAATGAATTCGATCAATTAACGTAATGAGACTGTCATAAATGTTTTGAGGACACGTGTGGGAATGAGGTCAAGTCGTTTCCTTATTTGTGATATTAAAAGTGGAGAATTAAAGCTTTGGTCACTAATTAGGGTTCCGAACATCCGTAAGAAACGGAACCCTTACAGGATCACTCAGTTGTCTGTCTGTCTGTGAGTTCGACGGTCACAGCCAATTTTCTCCGAATATACGGGACCGATTCTGTTGAAATTTTGTGCACATTATGAACTTCTGTGACCGAAACACGAACGCGTTACGTAAATAAATATTTTTTGAGTATGGAGGTCACTTTTAGGGGACAAACTAGAAATTCGTAAGGACTTAAAAAAATATCTGGACATTGTGGCACCCCCCTTATTTTCATTATTTATTTATATATTCTTAAACATTATTTATATTCCAAGTATGTTCCTATTTTATGTATCCACGTCCGTGTGTCACTGCGGGGTGCCAACTAAAAACCAGCGTTGGGTGTCTGACACCCAGCATATGCTGAGATGGTAACCCTTTCGGTATGGGCACGCTTAGCACAGCTTTACTGTATCACTTTTATGTTTTTTTCTATGTGTTTGTTGTTGATGTGTTATGTATGTGTCGAATAAAAGTATTCTATTCTAAAATAACAATAAAAAGTTTTTCAAACTGTACCGTGCGACATGTATACTAAAATAATAAAACTGAAGAGTTTGTTTGTATATTAACGCGCTAATCTCTGGAACTTTGTGTATGATAGCCATATTCATGATGAAGGTTATACAGGAATGGGGAAAAACGGGAAATGCGCGTACGATGTCGCGGGAAAAAGTAAGTATCAAATAAAAAGGCTTCTTATGAGAGCTTCAATTTTATTTTTTCATCATTTTAAAATAAACATTTTTGAACTTATTCAAGAATTGAACCGAAAAATTACCTCCGAAACTACTGAGCCTAAAATTAAAAAAAAATGCAGATGGTTTTCAGGAAACCCTATAAAAAGTATATTGTGTTAAAATAACATGTTTCAGAAATGAAAATCGTTCGGAAGTCTTTGCACGCGAGTTCGACTCGCACTTGGCCAGTTTTTTTTACTGGCCTAGAGGCCATGGCCATGAGGTTTTAGCAGAAATAAATTTACAGTATGATTATAAACTAAATTAAAAACTTTTACATGTCAACAAGTAAAGTGTATCATCAGCACAATCGCCGACAGACGTCCACTTTTGGAGATAGGGCCTCACCAAGTGAGGCCACACTGACCACAAAACCAGAGGATAAGTGGATTCAAGGCTCTTCACCAATCATGGGTTTACCTTGTTTGGAGACTTTCCAATGTTAAAGAATTAATTAGTCAAGTAACGTCTAAAACTGAATGACTTATGAACAACAGCTAATATAAGCAATAGTTTGAACAGCTGAAACATTATACCAATAGTCTCCAAGAAGTACTTCAAACCATCGCCGATAATAGTATCTAATCATGTCAGCGAATTGCCGTCCACTGCTGAACGTAAGCCTCCCCCAAAGATCGCCAACCATCCCGGTCCTGAGCGGTCCGCATCCATCCGCTGCCAGCCACCTTCTTCAAATCATCGATCCATCGTGCCGCACGGCGTCCCGCGTTTGCCCATACGCGGACTCTAACACATGTCTGCTCCATCGACCATCTGTCCGTTTACAGACATGGCCGACCCACTTCCACTTCAGCATGCTCATTCTACGCGCAATGTCGGTGACTTTAGTTCTCTGGCGAATGACTTTGTTGCCAATTGCATCCACCAGAGAAATCCCGAGCATTGCTCTCTCCATTGCACGCTGAGCAACCTTGTGTTTGTGGACCAGGCCTATGGTGAGTGTCCACGTTTCGCCTCCGTAATTCATTACGGGAAGGACGCACTGGTTAAAGACCCTGGTCTTAAGGGATTGTGGGATCGAAGATTCAAAGATACCACGTAGCTTCCCGAAGGCCGCCCAGCCAAAGCGTATTCTTCTGGTCGCCTCCTTCTCAAAGTTGTGCCGCCCCAGTTGTATAATTTGGCCTAGATATATTTGTATTCTTGCACAAGCTCGAGATTTCACCAAAACTCCATTGAAAAAATATTATTTTACTACCAACGTTTTGTACAGATACCATTTATTTCACAAACAACTTATTCCGCAAATATTAAAAAAAACACTCGTTTAACATTTATTTGGCAAACACTTCTTTTAACAAATTATGAGATAAAATGAACAAATAATGAATTGTTGGTCAAATAAATAATACGAAGTTTATCGGATAATTAATTTTGCTAAGTGAATTATTTGGTAAATTTGTTGTTGTTAACTAAATGACAAATATTTTTTTTGCCAATCATGCTTTTCAAGTAAAAATTCTAAATTTATTTTTAGTGAACTGACAGTTCGCCTTCTAATACACCAAAAATTTATTCATACGGCCTCGAAATACTCAGAAGTTGAACATGAAATTAATGAATCAACTTCTAATACTATAGGTAGAGAATATTGATAAACTAAGGCAATTACAATTAGTTAGTCGCCGGTTCGTTAGGTTAATGGTTTAAGTGCCTAACATTGGACTCTTGGTCAAGTTAGCCGCAGCGTTTTGGAAGATTACCTGCAATTACGTAATAGTTTTGATATTCATGATAACTAAGCACTTAGTTTAGTGCTTTGAAGAAAAATATTTTACTGAACTGTAAATGATGACGTTCAAAAGTGCCGTCTAATGGCCTAATTGAAATAAACGTTTTGACTTTGACTTTGACTTTGAAGTGTTCATTTTATTTTGATGATATGACAATCACAAAACACGCGTAAAACGTATTGGGAACACATTCAATGTGCGTACAGCTAAGGAGTGGAATTCCCTGCCAGAGTCTTTGTTTCCCAATAGCTGATGATAAGAGGTCACCGTATTCCATGAACATCAGTATTGGAATAGCTGCCTGGCCGTTGGAAAATTGAAAATGCTTTTTTCTATGGAATTTCGCATAAACTAAGTGGAGCCTTAGACCGTGCACAGACTAAAACAAGGCTGCCTTGACTCATTGTAAGAAAAGAAGAATAAAGAGAGAAAAATGTTTATTTGGGACTCGCACAAGACAAACAAACCAGTAAAATAAAATTAATAACTAAACAGTATAATAAAATAATTATCGGTGCGAGGCCAAAATGGTCCCTATCTCAGCTTATGCTGCGATATCTAAAAATTATAAAAAAATATAATAACGCAAAAATAAATGTATGCACAGCCTTAGTTCATAAAATTTGTTATAACGTAAATTGTTTAAGCTGATATTCAATTACAAATAACAACAAACCCAGATTACGTTTAAATTAAATGTTGACATCACTTGTTCGCATTTTATGAATTTCTGAGAAACGTTCTGAAGATGGCTTATCTAAGCTTTATACTATACAAGTAATTATAATCCTTTTGTTTAATCTTGTAATTAGAAAAGTAAGATTGAAAAAATCGTAAAATGATGTATTTTTTTGACTGTCTTGTTGGTCGAGTGGTTAGTGACCCTTACTGCTGAACCGGAGGTCGTGGGTTCGATTACCACCCAGGACAAATCTTTGTGTGATGAGCATGATCATTTGTTCTGTGTCTGGGTGTAATTTGTCCATAATTTGTATGTATTTAGAAATATATAAGTATGTTTATCAGTTGTCTGGTTGCCATAGCACAGGCACTGCCTAGTTTGGGATCGGATGACCGTGTGTGAGTTGTCCCAAGATAAAAAAAATAAAATATTTAGTTATTTTCTTATTAACGTACCAAACTATTTATTTTTTCCACAAAATTGTAAAAAGTAAATGTTAACTTAACTTATCCCCAGAAAAAGCAGAGTTGAGTTATAAAAGTTAATTAAAAGTGCTAATTTTAATATCTTCTTTGATCTTAAGTTTGAAATGAATAAAAAAAGAAACATGTAGAAAATTGATAAAAATTTATATACCTAGTAAATTTTTAACCTTTATGACTCCAGCCGTCATGACCTTAAAACCTTCATACAAAATCGATTTCCAGGGATTACCTTAGTATTACACAATTTAGCGGTTTAATTGCTGTGGGCAAATTACGAATTAATCACATGAAATTACTTAAAGGATTACGATGATTGGAGTGAGGCAGACGGTCGTGTGTGAGCGTATGTGTGTAAGGTACCTGAATATTGGCAATATGGCAGACGACAGGAGATATTGAGGGTTCTGATCAACTCAATTGCGTAATCAACTAAAATATGTTAGGGCTGGCTCAATTTCGTTCGAGTTTTCGTACTTACCAATTGATGTTATTGTACAAAACAAAACTATTCACACATAGCCAATACATACAGTGAAGTAAAGCTGTGGATTGATTAATAAAACCGGCCAAGTGACGGTTCGCGCGCAAAGGGTTCCGAATGAATCATGTTTTATTTAGATGTCACTTTGAAACCGTAGACTTCTTACTGTTTTATTTAATCTATAATTAAAGAACTATTACTGTATTATTCTTTTCAGAATTTTAGGCTCAGTTCTTTCGGAGATAAGGGGAAGAAATTATCTTTAATAACTTCATCATTTGATGTTTTCAAATGATTTAAAACTACATTGGACACATCCGTGCACATCCCTGGTGCGCAGGGTTCGGACTAGTTTCAACGGCATCCTGAGGGCATTCGCGCAGAGGTTCGATTGTCAGTACCTGAACCATTGCTGTATGGTTCACTTACTGAGCAATCGAAACCAGTAATATGTATGTTTGGATTTTTACGTGTTTTTATGTATGTGTGTTTTTGTTATTATTTTGTTATGTGTAATTATTATGTGTAATGTTTGTGCTATGATCCATGTTGGTCGAAATAAACGTTTATTATTATTATTATGTACGATGGGCCTTTTCGATTGATCTGTCATATATTCGGATAATATTTATTGTATAAAAGCTTTTGCCCGCGACTTCGTACGCGCATTTGTCTCGTTTTTGCCGTTCGCGTAATATTTCGGGAAATTCTCTCTTAGTTCTCCCCTACAGCCAAACAGCGTTCTACGGCTAATCTGACAATTCTACAATTTTGTACGTTTATTTCATACATTCTCTGATTTATTAATTAATACCTGTCGTGCAAATGCCAGTTTTTGACAAATTTGTCACACTGTTAGCTATATAAAACAGGGCCCAGTAGTTACGGCTGTGCGTTGTCTGCCAGTCACTCAGTCAGTCACCAATAAGGGAAGAAATTATTAAATTAAGTTACGAGTTCGTGTTTGGGTCATACAAGCTCATTATGTTCAACTGAACCAGCGTTGTAGATTCAGAGAAAATTGACTGTGACAGGCGGACATATAGACACACAAGTGATACTTTAAGGGATCCGATTTCTTACAGTAAACGGACGTACGTATCCTTAAAACTTTAAATGGAGTTTACTCCTTAAGAAATGATTTTCATATTTAGCCCGCGGTATAAAACTTTTATGAGGAGTAAAATCGAGCGTTAATTAAAAGTGAGGCGTTACGTTCCTTTGCGCAACGTACTTTGCGCACCTTTCACTACGATATTAGGTATGTGTGTATGTACAAAGTATACTCAGCTTAATAAATTACGTTATATATTTCATTGGAATTATGTAGGTAAATAATATGAATAAATATTGATATATGCTTTGATTATTTTTTAAAATGCTTTCATTTACCCTCTTTTTATACAAGAGTAAACTCAATTCGTGCGTCCGAGCTGACACACACAATTTTTTCGTACGAAACCGTGAGTCCGACTCGCACTTGACCGATCTTTCTAATGTCAAATATAGATCTTTTTTCTCCGAAAATTACACTACACAAACAATTTTCATCTATCCCCAAAAAACCAACTCACACTTCACATTAATAAAGCAGAGCTACTTATCTCATACCGTATAGTTTCCAACATCTAAGCAAGCCCGAGTCGTAAGTAATCTCAGTGATCTCAAATATGCCACTTGCTTTAGTAGCAGACTTACACTTTGACTACGTACATATGACGTCAGTAATACGTACTGGTTTAATTACAAACTAGAATTTGGCGTTAACTAAGAGATATTGTGGTTGAAGCGGTAGGATTGGTTTAAATTTTGGACAATTTTTTTTTTTTAATGTTTAATCTCATGATAGACATATCAACTCGGAAAGGAATCGTCACCTTTATCACCGTATTGCTCTGAAGCGAGGCGATTACGTTACATTTCCGAGTATATAGTGTGCATTGCAGTAGGGAGTTTCATACAAGGAATAATGCACGGCTCGAGTTCGGCTCCTTTTCTGAGTTGATATTGTGACGAGGATATCCTTGGCTCCAGGTCTCTGGCAGACAAGGTAGCCCTTTGGAAGCGTCTGGCGAAAACAAAACATATTTTTACATTCCTATTTCAAATTATTTTAGTTTTCGCCAACCTTAATACTATCTGCTGAATCTGGCTGGATTGATTGAAATAAAATCATATATTTAATTAACCAGCTTTACTTAAAAGCATTATTTTAAGCTCCCCAATAACATCATTGACAAAATCAATATTACAAGGTCATTGATTTGTTACTAAGGCTGATTATAAAGTTACCCTTGCTGGAAACGTATGATTAAATGAAACTACATTTCTCCGATTGGCTGTTGAAAATGTATTCAACCAATCACGTCGTGATTCATGTTTGATTATTTGTTACATTAATTTTCATTTCCAGAAACAGGGGTTAAAATTATTATATTTGTATATGGTTATTATTATTTTCGCATATTATTGTTCTATGGACACAATGTAAAAATAATGTTTATTGAACCAATTACTTCTAATTACATATAATAGCTAAATAGCTAAACAATCTAGAATTTTAGGTACGTAGTTAATCTGTGATCACAATCTTGGGTACAAAATTGTTGTGTATTTTAAACTATGGGTTTTAGTTCAAATCGCAGAACCCCAAACTAAACAAGGAATGTCTGTATTTTGGGAGTCTATTGATTCCTCATAAATAGCAATGCATTACTTACACTAATTAATAATAAATAATTGCTAATGTTGGTGGTACTTAGTATGAAACATTCGTCAAAAACTCCTTATAACACTAGCATGGCAAGCGAAAACCTTGTCTGTGGTTTTTTTTTTTTTCTTTTTTGGTGGATAAATTCAAAAGCCTAATCCAAGCTTAAACTACACAAGATTCCAAAAATATTTAATTGGAATTTATGCAAATCTTCTCTTTGAACTGTTACAATAGAGTTACGATAGTCCGGTTGACATTTATCACTGCCGAACTCCGCCTTACTTGTGTAGAAGATTGGAAGGTATTCTAAATTGAGCTAAAATGTTTCCCATGAAATTCTTTTCTCACAATTCAGCTTAACGTTTTATAAAAAGTAAAAAAATAAAAAGCAATTTATCGATAAATCAAAACGTATTTTTTTTTAACGTTGCCCCACACTAGGTATTTGTCCTGTATCGTGGGTGCGTTTACAAACATAGAAACCGATTACTTATAGATGATTGTCACACGCCAGTTGATCTTGTTGAGAACTTTTTCAAGAAAGAGTTTTGGCTGAAGGGTGTTATAGTTTGATTTGATATTGTTTTTATGCTTGAGTTTGTCTGTTTATGCTGGCATAATGGAGTGTGCTAGCTTACAAGTAGCGAATTATTAAGTTTTATGTTTTTACGTGTTACCTTTGTTGTATTGTTTTCTTTGTAAGAATACTGACTACTTACATACCTTTGTATAAGTGATAGTTCTTATAACTCAACAGACAGATGTGTTGCTGGGGAGTTTGTTGCGCCACTTCTTCTTCCCAGCTAAAACACTAGGAAGTGGTGACGGGCGGGCGTTTTGGGGGACTGTCTTTATGTAGAACTTTGACGTTCAAAAAGTGCTGGCACTCAGCCTAATTTGAATAAATGACTTTTGACTTTGACTTTGATAATGTATCGGCGATTACGCGGAAGGCTACGTGACACCACGCAGCGCAATACGACGACGCCGTCACTTCGTGTACAATAGTTTATTAATATTTTTGTGGCTTTTACAAATATGTATAAGACTGTAACGTATGTATGTTATGGGTCTTTGTTACCCGAAATATATGATTTTTTATTATTTAGCCGCTTATCTAGAAAGATAAGAGGTACAAGTCTGTGGAATAGAAAAATCCCAATTCACATAATTATCATACTAACATTATAAATGCGAAAATAACTCTGTCGGGCTGCCGGTTTGATACCCCTTTACGTCTTAACGGTTGAACGAATTTAACCATGTCGTGGATTGAGACATACGATAGTTGTTAATCCGGTAGAATGATGACTTAAGAAAAGGGGATAAATTATGACTTTACCTCCAAATATTTTTGTCTCACATTATGACTTAACTTCCAAATGGAACATGGTGCTCCATGTTCCAAACATGATTTGTTTGTTTAAGTGGCCTACATACACGTTACATAGTGTGCCGTGATTTTGAAAAATGGAGGCGGGTGGCTATGCCAGTTCCCATAGAAACATTTTCGAACCCCTTTTTGACTTTCCCGCGGGCGAAGTGACTGGTAAAAGCTAGTTTGTTATATTCTAAGTAACAACTGTTCTGCATAATAATAAAAAATCCAATGAGCTGCATCTTGAAATGAAAACAAAAAAAAAAAAAATTAAAAAAGGCCTATTAAAATCTTGTTACCGCTAATGCTCCATGAACCGTTTTTACAAAATCCGCCTAATGGCACTGTAAATAAACTTTTATTTACAGAGGAAAGTCGTTTTTAGATCCCTGAATGAAGGCAGAAGTTACGTAAATATACCCCTTTTGTTTGAAAAGTTTTTAGCGAATCTGTTGAAAATCTTAACGTTTTTTATTCTTTTTGCATAAAAATCTGAAATTCATTTCTTTTATTTGAAAAACTGAGAAGCTTCCTAAGTGGAATTTAGTGCCCGACTTACTTAATCATTTTCATTGTAATGATTTAGCAAAAATTAATTCAGTTTAATTAATTGTAGACGTTCTGTTCTACAAGAACTTGTTTGTGTGTGCATATTTTACAAAGTCAACAGTTTTGATTTCTAGCTGGCACTTTGAGAGATCATAACCTGGATTAGAATAAATAATAATTATAATAATATATATATTTCGCAATAAATTACTTGGTAAAATAATTTTTTTATTACGTGAGCGAAGCCTCGGGCAGAAGCGTGTGTTTAGCATAAATTGATTTATCGTTCCGATCATCTGAACAATACAGAATAAAAAGTTGAAAACAATTTTTTCTTAATAAGATACGAATATATTGGAAACTGTCGAATTTGGATGAGATTTATTGTATACAAAACGATTTTTTCATAAAAAATATATCAAGAAATTATAATCTAATAAAGATTTATTACAATCTCACGGAGTCAGCAATTTGCCGGTGACATGTACATGTACATGTACATCATACTTAACTCAAAGCAAGATTGCTAAGTATAATACTAAAAAAAAGATCCACGAAGGAAGCTGTTACAGTAAATGTAAATCAGATCAATTTCATATCCGTATCGTTTGATTTTTTATCTCCCCAGAGATTATGCAGGAAGATAAAGCGGGTGTAGATTTGCCTGTTATGCGTACCTTCCTATATTACTACGCAAGACAGGTATATACACTTAATCAAGTGTCAAGTTGCGTGTCATGCATGATTCATGCTTAATCCCCTGTATTAACAAGTAGTTTCCTAGTTGAAGTAGAATGAGGTAGGTACCTAAAGATGTTCTGTCCGTGTAGAATACTGAATTAGACAAGCTTCGCTTTCTGAATAAAGGCCGATTGTCGAACACAGGGTGTTCTAGAAGTACGTGATCATATTTAAGGGTGGCGAGAACACCACTTTTAAATATGATCACGCACTTCAAAAATTGTTAAAAAGTGTATATAAACTATTATTTACACTTGTAATTGTTTGTTTACACTTTTTAACAATTTTTATTGTTATTTAAACCATTGTTTGAGTTAACTATAGGTATGTAAAGAACTCGCCCTTACTCTATCAGATGGCAATCAATCACAATCATCACCATCAGTCTAAAAATAAGTTGAAATTAAGTCAGATAAAAACCTTCGCCTCTCGAAGGAAACGTTTCGTCACCGCCAGTCTACTTTTAGGATTAGGGCCGGTACTATTCAGCCAAAATGTCACGTTCGGAAATTCAATGGCCTTATTAATTGTAACCAAACCCATACCTGAGTGTTTAAAAGAACCTTAAAATAACACCTATACTTTGAAGACAGGGCACATTTTTCTTCCACTCAATTAGTATCGTTTTATAGAATATAATTATTAACAAAAACATAACATGTATTTTATATATTTGAAGAATTTGCATTACGTATCTCGTTGTTTGTGTTTTTGTTCGAACGTTTAATGATCGATCGGTACGTAAAATGCTCTGCCTCCGAAGTAACCCTGTATAACAGACTATTAACAATAAAAGTGTTGAATGAAGTAGACCGCGTTGGACTTTCTACAATATATTTTGCATTTTTTTACAATATAAGGAAATATTGTTATGATGATAAATTGTCTTGTTTGATTGGCTCATCTGTTTATGAAATCAGCATCGTGATTATCATAAACAGATGAGCAAAACTTAAGATCTCAGTAGTTGTTCACCAAATAACACAAATCAACAGAAATACACATTAAAAAAAAACTAACTTCAAAAGATTTGAATAAACTACAAATATTTTCGAAAACTCACCTGGCAAGCACATTAAATCCAGCGAGTCATCAGTCAGGTTATACACGGTGCAGTTGGTCGGCGGATCGGGCCTTGTCGCCGGCAACAATGTGTAGACACACGGCGACATCTGCTGCCCGGCTAAGTTGGTCGCGCGACACGATAATGTTCCGTAGTCGACATCTGACACCGGTGTGTATGTTAGTAGCGATTTTCCTTCTTTCGCTTCAACAGTGAAACGGTCCTGTGGAAAGAGGTTTATTTTGTTAAGTTGTTATAGCTTTTATCTGCATAAGTGTTGTTTATTACCATAGTTCGGAATAGGTAGACCATATTTAACTAATGTTCGTGGTAGTAAGTAACATAGAGTTGATATACCTCTTGTAAAATCCCGGAATCATAAATGAAATCATGACAGTTAAAACCCGGGATTATAAAAAACATGAACTGGACTTTGAGTATAGTAACAAATTATTGATTTGAAGAATCAATAGAAGAAAGAGTTGTTCGAAAACAAAACTATTTAATTTAACAGTTTTAGTAACAATAAGATTTTTCAATATAATAATTTTGTTCATATGTATTCAAAGCGCAATAAGTAATTTGCAATTTCTTAAATACAATCGTCATGTTTATGATTCCAGGATTTTAGAGGAGGTATTATCAACTCTATGTTACTTACTTCCACGAATATAGTCTACCTATTACGTTTGATCTATTTGGTCTTTACCTACATTTATTCATACAAATTTTCTTCGAGTTCATAATAATAAGTACGGCACTGCAGTGCACAATAGAAAATATAAGAACTACAGAAACAAATAAATAACTGATTTAGGATGAAAAAAAAAACATGGCCTAAATGTAAAGATTATTTCAATTTAAAATTCTAAGTGCAACCGGAACTATCATAGTGCAAAGTGGTCCGGAAAATAATGAATTTCATAAATCCCAATATCATGGAAGTCGGAAAAACACATGTTGAATTTATTTATTTAATAAGGCACACCAACAGCGTATTTAAAAAATTAATCACATAAGTTATGGCATCGAGGGTCCTGTAAATAAGCCACTTACAGGCATGCACAACTTTCTTAGAGCGACTGGTTCATTGTAATTATTAAAAATGGTTTAAACAAAAACAGTAAAAAATAATTATTATTAATTGAGACTTAATAAGATTTAAATAGTTGAATTATGAAATTAAAAATCAATATTAAATTAAAAAACTTGAATTAAATTACGTAAAATACTAAAACATTACTCAAAATACATACGACCCTAATCTCTTCAAAATTAGAGTGAACAGGCTTCTTCTGGATAAGCTCGCTCCATCGTCTACTTTGTCTCTGTCATCTATGACCTAGACTAGAGTCAAGAGCAAACCCATATTAAATAAAAATAAATAATAAAATAAAAAATATCCTTAACTGGTATATAATTAATGGTATTGTAGAGGCATCAATGCCAACACATGAAAAACTAAGAAGCGAAATTTTTACGGCAGCAAACGCCATTTACTACGAACTAACAACGAAATCCTGCATCGCGCAAGCAAAGTTCTCCATGTGATTTGAACACATACAGCAGTCCGAATATCAACCATCGGGCAGTTGCCCACCAGACACAACAACTGTCTGGTAGGAGGATCCTCCCATTTCAGTGGAGGTATGCGGGACCTCTATAGTATTTCGAGTGAATCAATTATTGACATCGCGTGAAGATGGTATGGTAGCTTGAGAACCAACGACTCACAAAAACAGTTTTCACTTTTGGACGTTAGGCTTTAGGAAAACGCCATTGTATTGACAATAGTGATTGTCAAGATGCCAAAACGTTCGGGATGGACCATGTGACGTTTCGATAGTGCTTGTCAGTCAATCCCATTCACTTAAAGACTTATAACTCAATAACTTCTTGAAGCTTGCTATTCAACTTTAATTTTGATAATAATCATCATCTAATAATATAAAACAGTTTTAAGTACATAATCATAACAGTTCTAAGTATTGTATAAAAAGGTGTCATAAGAGGCGACTACGGCCCGTTTCAATAACATATCTATCTTTAACCAACTGTCAAAATAGCTACCAACAGTAGCTGAAACTTCATTTTTGCCTTTGTAACACGACCTGTCAGGTACTGTCGGCTGATATGATGATGATGGTGATGAGTTCTAAGTTTCTAAGTTTTCCAAAGACCAACACTATTTCTAGACTATTTCTAAGAGTTTAGTGTTTGTAAGAAACTATTTAATATTTAATTTTACAGTAAGTATTTACCAGATTTTATTACTTTTCGCAAAAATAAAATATTCATAAATTCTGAGCATTCCTAAAACTGAAGTAAGATATCCGAGAAAACCATGTTTATTATGTTACTAACGGAACGTTTACAATAATTTCTCAGGAGAATCACACGATCCCCGAAACTCAGACGTAGAGTCAAATTTTTCGACAAAAATTCTGTGTTTTATTTTTTATTTCACACGTACCTGGAACAGGGAATTCTTTTGACCAAGAAACATGAATTTATAGGAAAACTGATAAAGAGAATAATATTTTGAAAAGAAAATGTGACTATAGTGATGACGAATACCAACTTCGCAAACAGAACATGTTTCTGTCTTCACAAGTAAATACATAAGTAGGGCATGCAGTTATTCGGTCCATTTTACTATACGGATAATAGGGATACTACCACAACACTATTCGGATCCATCCGGATAATTCTTATATTTCGGATATCATCGTAAAAAGTCAATTAAACGAATATAATTAATCAATCAATTATTTTTATTTCAATTAAATTGTTGATAATATGAATAAATTCATATCATTGTCACACTGTTTTCATGAAATAGTTTATGAAAAGATTAAACGTAAGAAAATAAGATGGTGGAACATGTAGTAGTTACAATGACTGATTCAGTCCGTTTTAGTGGATCGGGGATATACCTACATTCGGTTTAGCCAGCGTAGGCGCTAGTATGGTTATCTCCCCAAATGCCTTGGTGCATGAGCCTGATGGCAGCTAGTGCTGCCCCCTGATGAATGTATAAGTGAAGGGGAGTTATTTGCACTCTCAAGCAGCCGGTGAAACCGGAGCAGGCTAGTATTTGGAACCGTTGATTTTTGGTGGTCGAGTGCGCCGTCCTCGTCCACTAAATTAAAGCGACATAGACCAGCACTGGCCTGATTGCGACTGTGTGGCCACAACGTTATCTTTGAGGAGAGATGCCATGTTTTTTGCCTAAAATTTGATGCATTGTTAAATTACGATTGTGTTTTTATTGAGTTTGTTGTCGACATGACTTTTTCAAAGCAATTTGCCTTCAAAGACCACTCAAAGTACTTGGGACTAAGTATCCGGATAACGTGAACTACATATAGAATTATTTGGATTTAACATGGCAACAGCCTCGGTTATAATTATTCTCGGAAATCTCGCCATAGGAACTCGAACAGAAATCGCGGTTGATAGTGTTATAGACGGCTATACGTCTATATTTCTATTAATAACATTAAGAATAATTAAGTCTTAATAGTAGGTGGTTCAATGACCGCTAATACCATGCTCAAAAGAAAATAATTATAGAAAAAAAACTAGTGTCCAATAATTGTACAGTAGCGAGCGTCTTTCTTATCCGACTGCCAGAAGGTAATCTTCACCGTCTTACTTTAATTCTTACAGTTTCATTGTTTTATGCTACAAGCAGTTACCTATAAACCTACATATTTTTACTTCAAGTTTCACTTCACAAACCACAGTCCAATATTAATTTCTAACGTTTGCAGATAACTGGGATCAAAGCGCTGGTACAATGGCCCTCTGGTTATCCCGTCAACTGTCACTTGACCCCTATCGCACGTCAACCACTATTCACATCCAAGCCGTCCAAATTTAATTATAGACGAAAGTCCTACTGGACTGGTAATTGGTTATGGAATCAAAAGTTAGTGTTAAAAGGGGATTATGCGATAATTTTGAAATATCTCTAGGTATAAGTATTTTCTTTTTCAGTGTAGGTTAAGATGCTGTTTAGGGTCCCATACCCGAAAGGTAACCAATGGAACCCTATCACTGAGCCTCCGCTGTCCGTCCGTCCGTCCCTCTGTCAGCAGGCTGTATCTCAAGAACCGTTATTGGTGAAATTTTCACATAATTTATATTGTTCTATTGCCGCTGTAAAAACAAAAAATTAAAATAAAATTGACAAATTGAAAAATAAAATGGTACGGAACTCTTCATATGCGAGTACGACACGCACTTGGCTGGTATTTTTGTTTTTAATAGACTCGCCTTTGACGACTATCTCACCTGATGGTAAGTGATGATGTAGTCGAGGATGGAGCACGCTTGCCTAGAAGTAACTTATTCACTCAAGAGTGAATTCTAGGCAAGCCAAATCATCATTATCAAATTTTAATCATCTTATACATGGGGTCTGTAAGTGCTGACTTAAAGACCCCAAGGTTAAAGCCACACAGTACATACCAGTCGTATTTTAGTAATAGTAATGATTTTATAAATTTTATTTTATTTCGAGATAAAAACCAGGAGAACAATTAAAATTAACACATACCGTCTTACTAGTTAAACAAAATACTTATTATACTACTAGCAACATTATCCACTTATCTATACTAATATTATAATCATAGATTAATGTGCGTGCTTCATCGGCCTTCTGTATTACCCATCATGATAATTATATCACAAGTACTTACAAAAAACATTGAACATAAAATCTAGTCGCAACAAAGAAAAGTATACGTCAATAATCATAGAAAACAGCCACAGAAAATAGCACTTGAACCCATTCAATTTTAACGTTCGTCCGGTTACTCCCCTTAAGCTCTTGTGCGTCCAAATCTATGGGGACATAAATCATTGCAGAAGGGCTATCATTATCTTTTATTATAACGTATTAAATGTTTCCTACGTTATGTGGTTTGGGCTGTAAATACACCATTCCATGGCCTTTCGCGGCCTTCCGTTTGTGTCAAGAGGCAGCAAAGGGATTTATGTCAGAAGATGGGTTGTGTCATGCACCTGAGTATCTACTTGTGTATGTGTTACGTTTGTTGTGTCGTGGGGAAACTTTCTTGAAGGCGTTCCGTTGGTATAATATTATTGTTGTATTGTATTAACTTGTTTTATATATTTTGCTTTGTTTACTAATGATCTCATACCTAGTTTTAGTAATTTTACTTTTTCTACATCTGCATGCTTCGTCATTAGACGAATAATAGACGACAAATTTATGTTAAAATTTAAATCTCATAAAAGTGAACTGTATCATTTCTCATAAGAAATAAAGATTCTTTAAACCTATTGTCTTTTTTTTTTCTAGCATGGGAAATCCGCTCTGGCTGGAGCGGCAGGGCGTGTCAGACTCTTACTGACTAAAACCCATCCGTGTTCCTTCTAAAGCCCTTTGCGTTCCAGGGCCACGGTGACTCTTTCGAACAAATTCCGCAACCCTGGCAGAAACCTATTGTCTAAAAATGATATTTTCTTTCTATAAAAACTGTAGAAAGTGAATAATCTAAATTGCAAAACGACTACGTTTCTTGATCAGTGGATTTTGCAGATAAATGTTTGCCACAAACGTCAATATGGTGAGAATGACCATGTGAAAGTGCTTGACATGGTAACAGCGTGTTATGCGAAGAATTGAGGAAAATGTCGTGATAAAAGTTTTGAGTATGAATGTACAATGTACGATTTATAGAAAAGTACAGAAGAAGACATGTACCGCTGACTACAAAAAATTGAAGTAAGGGCAACAAAGATGATGAAGGATATTAAAAAACATGAATAAAAATCTTTATTTTTAACCCCCGATGCAAAAACGACGGGGTGTTATAAGTTTGGCGTGTCCGTGTGTGTGTGTGTGTGGTGGCATCGTAGCTGTCAACCGGATCAACCGATTTTTGTGAGTAATAAATATACTTTGTCTCCAGCCAGTGAAGTCTAGAATGTAGTAAAAGGCACTAGGTATTTTGTCTATTAAGAAAATAAACTAAAAAGGTTTACTTACAGGATCAACCTTGATGGAGCCTGCTGAGTTATTGAGGGTCCACTCAAAGGTGTCTGGTGGAGGGAAGGCGTCAACTTCGCACGTCACCGTCGTTGGCTCCTGTAGGGCTGCCCCGATTATCTTCATCTCTTTCCTTTGGCAGAGTGGCCTATCTGTATGAAAGAGAGATCAATAAGTATCATACGAGGGTGACGTTTGGGAGGATTAGAACCAGTAGAGGCTGTCTTTGGCTGAAATAATGATTAATAACGTAGAGTTTATTAGACGAAACATTGGGTAGTATCTTTGTTAAAATAAGGGCCAGATGAATTTTTTTTTTAATTTGACCTTAGGTCGATTTCAAATTGATTTAGCATTGAAAGGGGGGGACCAACACCGCACAGTTGAATGAAACTTAATGCAGTGTAATCACAATGACTTCCTCTGCACAAAATCAGAACAAAATAATACAGAGAACATCGATCTGTATATATGTTTATAAATATACGTATAAACAGCCGTGCATTAATAATGCTGCTTTTTAAAAATACATAAATTCCGAAACAGTCAATTTTAATCATTTGAACTGGAGGGACAATAAATAGTCATAGTATGCTGCGAAATGTATTTCTTGAATAAATTATTGTTCATTTTGATAACACAGCATTCATTATTTCATCCTTATTGACAAGGCTTTTGTTTTCAGCTTGGCTTTCCGGTTCAGAGCATTATTTTACTGCCTCGCAATGACACATTTAAGTTCGTATATTACGTTAAGTATTTCGACGTTTATATTCAATTAATGTCTATTAGGAATAAAATTGAAAATGTCGAAGAGATGAGGCTAAGGAAAAAAGATAAAATATATTATTTTTAAAATTTCACTTTTTTTTGGTTAAATAGAAGCTTGCCTTATCTTATCTTGGTACAAAATACCCGTGGCTGGGTATTTCGATACCCATATAATTTGAACGAAACCCTCAAAAAAACTCTAACTTTATTAATAAAAAAACAACGTCGCATTTTCCCATACCTACGAGTATACCCAACACAATGACAAAACTAACTCCCGACACAACCATAACCGGTATACTTTAAACAATAGAGGATCGACTGATGTGAGTCGTAACGATAAAAGGTTTTACGTTCTCCCCAGTGAGGAACAAAAATAAAGTAAACAAGCTACTGAAATGGCTGGAAAGAGACTTGGAATGAGCATTGCGTGCGATGGAATGACTCGCGAGAAACTGAACGTAAACGTGACGGTAACGTAAACCTAACGGTAACGTAAAGTTTAAGGTAAACTTGGGTTGGGACAGTGAAGATGATGTAGTCATAAACGAGGGTGTTACTGTTTTAAATGCTGACAATGTGATACTATGAAACGGGTTTATTGGCCCGAGGTAAAGTTATGAGGTATATGTTGTTAAGAAAGTCTTGGAAATGAATGTGGATGGCAAACACATACTGGCATAACGGCATACTGAGATAATAGCTGAAGAAGAAGAATGGGAGCACAAAAAAAAGCGCCAACTGAAATTAAACAGGAAGAATGTTATCGAGCTGTACAACGCTAATGTATTTAGTTGAGTATGAGATTGAAAAGCAAACTTGAAGAAAAATAACGTATCCTGAATAGCAAAACATTTACACAGACAATAAATCTCACGTACAGAATCGGAGCAAGTATCTGTAGGGCACACAAATATTTATTTTCGTGCGGGAATTTGCGTCTCGTAGCGTAAAACCCAATCACTCAGTCATCACTCAAAAATTAGAAACTATAAAATATAACCAACCACTACTCAGACTAAAATACGTTTAGATTAAAATTGGAAAAAACATAAAAATAAACCCTGTAACACACTAGCACATTTTTTTTTTTTCTAAAATGCATTAGTCTAGTAGCCAAAGAACGTGTATGTATGTGTTACAAGCATATGTGCATACATGTTCTTGTAAAACATTACCCTTCTTCTGGGGCAGTCGGACAAATTCCAGTTAAAAAGTTCCCGACTTAATGAAACCTTAGTATGTTTTGCCAAGACTGGATAATTAACGTTAACCGACATCTGAGAGACTCACTTAAATCCTATAACGATAGAAATTAAAACCACAATGCACCACCAGGCCATCGGTTCCAAGCACCGCCCACCCATTTTACCCGCCTGTTTTTATATCCCGGTATTCCCTAACGATGCTGTAATAAAATAAACTTAACCTACTTTCTTGAACGCCCTACGTAGACCAATATTTACAGTGTAAATACGATGGCACTTGGTTAGATTCATCTAAATCTATTTTGGAAGAAATTATCCAGAAATAGTCTAAGGGGAATTCTGGAAAAGTTAACTTGGAAGGTTTATGCCAGACAGTCAAAAGTCAAAAGTCAAAAGTCAAAGCATTTATTTCAAATAAACCATTATCAGGTACTTTTGAATTGTCAAAGTCAGTCCGTCAAAAACATGAAGCTATTTGCACGTTCGCAAGCGTAGATCTCTATGGAGAAGAACGTGCAAGAAACTCCACGGACACTCTTTTAAATCATTTTATGTTTACAAAAATCCTGGTTACATAAACCTTGTTGCTTCTATATATGAGAACAATGTAAAGAAAGAAAAAAAACAATTTATAGTATGAAATATTAAAATGAGGCAGTGGCAACCAAGGGATGACCAGTCTCCACTGACGGCGCCCGTTCACGAACATGACGCGTGCATCAGCACCATTCAGCTCAACCATTTTGAAGGGAACTGAATGATCCGATACACGCGCCACCATCAGCGAGACATTGGAGTGAGCATGACACACCCTCAACTGCCCCTGCTATTTCATGTCAAACAAGGAAACTATCTATTAACATAATGGTCCAGGGTTCTCACATTTACAGAACTTGAAATAAAAATTGCTTCTAAATTATATAAAACTATGAATAGTGTGTTCAACCTTCGTTTTGAGGTCGGTGAACGAGAATAAGAACTTGTTTAGAAATCATTTCTTGTGTCACTACAGGCTGATACTAAAAGCCTCACTAATTTTCTTCGAGTTCGATAAATCGTACTCAAGAACTCATATTTGGCGTGATTTTAGAACCCTTTTACTTAACTACCACTGTCTGTTCGTCCGTCTGTCAGCGGGCTATTTCGCAATATTTTTTGTATTTAATTATAGGGATTTTCTTTATACCTTTATAAAGAAAATGGGTATAGGTGGGATATTAAGTGGTCGAAAACTGACTTCAATTGAAAACTTGGTACACTACCATCTTTTTTTATGTTTTTTGCGGCTTCGTTATTTTCACAGTTCAAACCAAGCAATATATCTGTCTCCGTCAAAATATAAACACATTACTCCAAAAACCGACTTATCTAACTAATTATACAGGCAGTTTATACTGGATTTACTTACAAACAACTTGCATATGCAAATGTGGCGACTTGCCGTCCCCCTCGACGTTTGAAGCGGTGCACGTATATCGGCCGGCCTGAAGTCGCGACACGTTTCGCAGTGCGAGGTTGGTGTTGCCCGTCACTATAACCCCGTTCGCGGGATTGTGTTGGAGTAGAACACCCTGTGGATAGATTGTTTAGGTTTTATTTTAGATGGAATGGTTGGCGTGGGTTGGCGTAGAATGTTGGCTATCAAAAAGCTAACATTCATTTGGGGTGAAGAACATTAGAAACATCGAAAATTATGATGAGGCTACTCAGCAGTGGGTGAAGTCGGGCAGTGGGTGAAGTCGGGTAGTGGGTGAAGTCGGGCTGTGGATGATGATGATGAATCGACACAATATAATTTTTTGTGGCTTTTCTGTTGTCTAGAACTAGAAGTATAGACGTGCTTTCTGACGTCTGTTAAAAGTATGAATTTATTCAATCTTGTACAAAGAGAAGAATGAAGAAGAAATAGATGTCCTATTTCCATTTTACAGGAACATTTTGTTAAAAGACAAAGTAATGACATTATTAGAGTGATATCTTCAATGAACTAACGAACTTTCTCAATAATTCATTTCAATTAAATTCAATTTTATTTAATCAAGTAACCATAACTCCATAATAGATAAAACATTTATTTGGTACAAGAACAGAAAACACAACACACAAAAGCACACTTAAATAATACTTACTAGAACATAAAAATATGAAAAAAACATTAAAAAAAAGAAAAAGACAGAATTTATGGCAATCTGTGAGTGCAAAACTACCTACGACATAAAAAATATTTGACATAGAAAAAAAAAGCTTATCCTATGTTAGTAATTAATATAATTATGTCTACACCCTAAATAATTCCTCTATGTCCTGTATGTACACAGCGTGCCATGTATACACAGCGGCAGTACCGTCCGACGCTTCACCGCGGCTGCACCATTTCATGTGAAATGGCGCAGCAGCGATTCATGTACGGACAATCCAGCCTGCTCGAAATCAGGGACAAAGAGAGGGACAGGATAATTGCGAATCTACACTTAATAATAATATAAAGAGAAAAAAAAAAATATTTTTGTGTGTGTGTATGTTTGTAACGAATAAACTCAAAAACGACTGTGCCGATTTCAAAAATTCTTTCACCATTGAAAAGCTACATTATCAGCGAATAACATAGACTATATTTTATCCCCGTATTCCCAGGGGAACGGGAACTACGCGGGTGAAACCGCGTGACGTCCGCTAGTCTAATATAACCTTTAAACTTACCCCCTTATTCATACAAACTTTTAAACCTACTTAGTTAAAATACTGTTGAGATTTTAAATTCAAATTCTCCATCGAAAATTTTGAATAAAGAATCTACTTATCAGTATTTTAGCTAAATAATGCTTATAAAGACGGTTGCTGTTATTTGATTGGTTAAGTTGAGTTGGGATGACGCAGTGGTCGAGTGAATGGCTGCTGCGCTGCGTGTCGCATGTTCGATTCCCGCACGACACAAATATCTATATGGCCTACATATAGTTGTTCCGGCTCTGGCTGTTTGTGTATGTGAGTTTGTATGTTTGTAAACGCACCCATGATACAGCAGACATACCTTTTTTTAAATGGGATTTCTGCTTTATCATGCTGTATCATAATATTATGTAGTAACGTTTTTTTTTTTTAAAAAAGAAAGAAAAAAAGATTCTATGAATAAGGATGTTGGTGTTTGTTTTAAAAATCAAAAAAGTGTTTTTGCTAGACAGGTAAACACCGAACGCACAGGTTTCCTTTTACAAATATTAGCTAAAAATTGAATACCAAAAAATACGCAACCAATACCACACGATAAAGGTAGTGCTACACGAGATATCCAATCAGTATAAAACCTGGATATTACAGAAATACGATACACGTTTTTTGGCCATCGTTTCACGGTTCAATACGTTATTTTCTGTCCCGTAATTGATATAGTCATCAAATAAATTCACATTGGAATATTTTTGAGGCGGAAACTGCGTCAGTACTCTGAAATTATGTTACAATTAATTTCTGACTTAATTGGAAAATGATTGGTAACAATATTTGATTGAATAGAGGGTCCAGAGCCTCTAGATGGTTTTTTGACGGTAGTACCCCTCTTGGCATAAAATTTTATGGCATAATATAGTTTGGCATAACGTTTTCGCATAACTTTTATTAGCATAATAATTCTGCTGCATAATAATGCTTTGGCATAATGCAAAGGTTAGCATAACTATCATTTAGTCTTATATGTTTTGGCATAAGTTGGAGTTGCATACATTTTAAAGGCTTGGAATAGGTTAAGGTGCGGCAAGGGTGGCCCTTGGGCCACCCATGAGCCGCGAACATGTTTGTTTTTGTATGAGTTATATCAACATAAACAGTAAAAATTAAAAACTTACCGTTTATAAAATTATGCTTTATAAAATTATACTTCATTATTATTATGCTAGCAGTATTTATGGCACAAGCATTATGCACATTTATGCCTAATAATATTATGCGTAATAATCATTATGCTGAATTTCATAATGCCAATGTAAATTGTGCCAATATATTTTATGCTTATCATTAGTAAACCGTTTTTGAGTGTCGAAACGTCAAAATGTAAGGGATTGACGTCATGACGTATATAAATCTCATAGACTTATCACTTTTTTTTACAGCCTTAATCGCTGATGGCAATCCGCTTGAGAGGCTCAGAGCGGCTTAGATTGGTCACAATTATTAGTATTTGGTTCAAAAGACGCTTTTCATTTCAAAATAACTTTAACAGTTCGACATAATCAAAACCCTTTTGGTACCTGAGCTATCGGATCAATATCAAAATTGTTGCACATTAGATCTAATATATCTCACGCTGTTTATAACATATAAGAAAGAAAAAAGAAAAAAAAACTAATTTGTTTGGCACACACATATACACACAATGTTACATATATAAGAATACTTAATTTGAAACAATTATACTGTGCGCAAAATAAGTCCAGTTCAGCAAAATGCCAAGGAGTTTAGTTAAAAACCAGCATCTGGCAACGCTGGTTTTCAACTAAACTCATTGAAGTGTACGGATGTAAATCAGTTTTGTTCGGTGTTAAATATACAGGTAAATAAATAAATGTTAATGTACAGTAAACGATAAATAGTACTAGTGATAGATAAGTTTATAGAAAAAATATTCATTTAATGTAAAAATATCTAGACATGATATGATGTGTGTATTTCTCAAAGCTGTAGGCAAAAGTGATCTAGTATAGCTGAATTAATGAACAGACTTTTCTTTATAAAAATCATCATAACCAGATTAAGCGTAATATAACTTGCTACGAGTACCATCACTAAAATCAAAATGTCCTTGACATCTAAAGATTCAGAGACAAAAACATTAGGAAACTTAATTTACGAAAGTTTATCATAAAAGCTTTTTGGGTTACTTATTTTTCTTTTGAGCTCTTTATACGTATTTCTAATATCATATCATAACATGTTCATTTTATTTATTTAACACTTTAGGTGCCAGAGGATGGACGGCGTCGCCGAGGCCGGCCCAAAAAGTGGTGGCGAGATGATTTGGATGCACACCGCGAGGGCTGGTTCGAGGTGGCGCAAGAAAAGAATGGTAGAGAATGCCTATGGCATAAAGCCCGCCTCTGTACATTTGTGTGCGTAAAGTGTAAATAAATAAATAAATAAAAGAATGTCTGGAAGGATATGAGGGAGGCCTTTGCCCAGCAGTGGGACACACAGGCTAAGAAAAAAAAAACACTTTAAGCGCACACAGACAGCGTACAAAGCCGGACTTAATGCCATGGGCATTCTCTACCAGTCAACCTTTAGGTAATGCAGTGAAAAGAGCTAAGTGAAATTTGGAGAATGGCCATCGGCCTAGCTTAGGCAACAGTCCCCACAATATTTACATTGTTGTACTACTTGACAATTAAATATTTAAATTTTTCTGTCTAATATTGTGGTGAAAATAAACGTATTATTATTTATTATTAGAATTAAAAGCGATTGAAACAGGCATACTGAAATAATTATCTATTTCTTCTGTGTTAGGGAAATAAGAAGTCAAGATGGAGTATGAGAGGTTAACGCAATGTTTTGTCTGAATTAATCATTGATCGACGTTGATCCATTGCTATGGTAGCTCTGGCTGATCGAAGTATACCGGGCTATAAACAATAGATCGATCGACAATCGATGCCATCGATCGATGCTGATCGATTGGTGTGTTAGCTTTGGCTGAACGAAGAAACAAGTAGAAACCATCAATCGTCGTCGACTAATTCATTCTACCATCGATCGCTGACATCGATTGGCGATCGATCGATTGGTGTGGTAACATCCTTACTGGATTTTGGAGGTCAGATAGCGGTTGGACTGGTAGCCGAACCCAATCTAGTTGGGAAAAGGCTGGCCAGATTGGACTTTCTCCTTTGTCATATAAAAGATATCATTTAAAAACATATGTTAATTTTTCTTATAATTTCCTGACTAAGTTTCTATTTTGACGTGACAACGTCTAATAAATCGATGAACGCCGGCTGCATGCACGAAAAAGGATGACTTATTGTAACGTTACGATCAATTCATCAATGTTTTGTTATGACGTTGTCACGTTAAACTATCGTCCATAAACCGACTTTACAGAAAACCAATTTTTTTTTTCACATTATTGATTCTAATTAATTATATTCATGTTTTGCACGCCGTAGGGTCTAATGTAGCTGATCTCATATATTTCTTTATGTTATTGCCAGCAACGGAAAATTTGAAAGGGAACCGCTTATCTTGATATGGTCATGTGAAGAGGAGGGATGAAATGCACGTAACTTAAAGAGTTATGAATATAAATGTGGATGGATGGATAGAGAGGGGAAGGCTAAAGAAAAGATGGATGGATTGTGTTAGGAGGGATATGAAAGAAAAGGGAATTAGTGATAGCGTGACGACTGACAGGACAGAATGGAAGAAAAAAACGTGTTGCGCCGACCCCAAGTAACATGGGATAAGGGCAGGAAGATGATGAATCTGATACTGTACCAGACTGTGCCTGCATTTAGAGCAACAACATTCTTATTCTAATTCTGAAAACATTTTTTGTAGCTGAAACACAACGCCAACCAATCCGATTTCTATTCACAAAACATTATGACATGGCAGCTAACAAAATCAAAATCCCTAAATAAACAAGTGATTTGATTACCCTTACCGATGTGACCGAATGTACTGCCGATACGCGGCCATCATTAAGCGTGTCAGTCTGGTAAAATGACATTATCATGACATTAATCCCGGTCGGTATGCGGGATGTAAATTGTAACGATTTGCACACGTATTCACTTATTGTGGTACCCTTTTTTGATGATTATTCAATTGTTGTGGATTGTATTTTTATGTGGGTATATTTTTGTCAAATAATATTAAAATGGAACAAGGTATCTTCCAAAATATACTGAACAATAGGGCAATTCCCTTAAAACACGTATTTTTCCTATTTTTACGTTTAAAAAAAATGAAGACGATACAGTGCGTTGAAAATTCGCGTGACGTCATGTTTTAGTACACTTTTTACTAAAATGTGACGTGAATTTAGATAAAATAATGTGGGGCCGGTTTCCAGTCAAACTAGACGTAGGTGAGGACCAGTATTTTCACGACTGCCTATCTAACCCAATCACTGGGCGACACGGTTAGGTTTTGAAAAGACTGGTGTCAGATTTTTTACATAAACACACTTCCAATCTTTATTTGACTCGGGATCACTTTGATTTTTAATCGTCGCTAGCAGGGACCAGAAATCAAGACGAAAATTGAACTGTGGTAATCTAAAAATAAACATATTATCGAGATTTTCAATACTTCTAGCATAGCAGCTATGCTAGAAGTTTTTCTATTCTATGAAACCAAAAGTTACGAGCATTGATAAAACTTAGAATCCGTTCGCCTCCTTTCTTTTTTAAGGATGGGAAATCATCAAATGACTTCTTCCGCTCTGGGTGGAGTGGAAGGGCCGCGGTCTCTTTCAAACAAATTCCGTAACCCTGGCACGCATCAGTTCGCCTCTTGCGGACCATGTTTTGGCTCTTGCTGACCATCAGTAGTCCGCGGACCGCAGGTTGGGAACCACCAAATAGAAATAGCCTTTCCAGTTCTTCTGGGTAAGCTCGCTCCATCGTCGACTTTGTCTCTGTCATCTATGACCTAGACTAGAGTCAAGAGCAAACCCATATTAAATAGAAAAAAAAATCTATGCCATTGATGAACTGGATAAGCTATTTCTATTTGCTGTCTCCATTTACGTCAGTTGGCAAGGTCCACTCTGTCTAATTGTGCCATGCGATGGTCACGTGGGACTAGCGTAGGATCGGAAGTCTTATTGGCTAACTTCGATCGCAATCAAAATAGATTTCGCTTCAACCAACCGTTGAGTTTTTGCACTCACATTTTTTTACTTAGCTTTTGCTTGGCTTCTCGTGAAATCGGAAAGTTTACTTCGTCGTTGCGCAACGTAGGTAAGTATTAACAAAATATACAAAGATGGCGCTGACGATGCGACATTTATTAAAACTATGTAGGTATGTACCTTGAATTTAATTTTATACGAGTATTATTGCGTATTATTTACCATGGGAATTGTTTGTGTTTGTGAAGTTTGGGACAGTAATATTGTATCGAATACAGTCTTTTTTTTTGTTTGTTTGGTTTTGAATTTTAATGTAAATAGATGGATAAATTTGTATAAATCATTCAGACCACCGAAATAAGGACAATGGTACAAAAAATAATAAAAAAACGCATTAGATACTTACAAGAAAAAAAAACAGCTTACCACAAAATATACTAAAAATGTTGACAATTTAAAAGTCAAAAGTCAAAAATCAAAAGTCAAAACGTTTATTTCAATTAGGCCATTAAACGGCACTTTTGAACGTCATCGTTTACAGTTCAGTAAAATAATAATGTTACATTAATAAAGTGACTCTACTGTCCATTCGGAAAGGTAGATTCTTATGGAGAAGAACGGACAAGAAACTCCATTTATTACTTTAGGTCAAAATAAGATCACTTTAATCGGTGTTTTTTTGATTGGATATATTTGGTTTGACGTATTGAACGCTGTGTTCAAATTTGACCATCTATTTTAATAGGACCTTATATATAGGAACTTTTCACTGAGTCACAAAAGTTTCAAATTGCACAGATCCAGAATTTACCTACCTGAAAAATACTTGAGCACCTTCAGAATCAATACAAAAATAATTTCACCAACATATTTGCACATAAAATTGGAAACGAAAGTAGGTAAATATCAAAGATTTATTACTCACATTGTGTTCCCAAACAACTTTGTAGGCAGGAGGATTGGCATCAACTTTACAGCCGAAGTACACGTCATCACCCTCTTCAATGTCATTCGGGTTCATCTTAGACCCAAGGTGGATTGTTGCTTCTGGCATGTCTGTTCACAAACATACAAATTAGGACTCTGTTCCAACATAATCAAGTTTCAAATTCGAATAAACGTTTCTCAATCATATTTCGCTTTGATGAACAAAACAAAAGTAAACATGGAATAAAGTTGCGGAAATGGCCACGAAATTGCGGTTCAACTGCTACAACGGATAAAGTCTTGTTCATTTTCTATTGGTTGTTTAATAACTTAATACTGTTGTAATCTTGGCTTTTCGAGGAGCATGAATCGTTAAAAAGGTTTCAAGTAGGCACTTGGTATAGTCATTAAGATCTACATGAGAAAATGTGAATATAATTTTGTCTTTTATAAATATTCTTTGAGTGCCAAGAGCTCTGTTAGCCTTCTTAGAGCTCTATGTGTTATTTGAATTTGCATATCATCAGCGCCAGTGCAGGACCTTGTCAATGCAACCAGTTTTTTTACACAGGAGACTTTTTAAAATTTTATTACATACTAAAGAATCAATTCATTTGATTTCCAACTAAACTTGACACTTATGTAAACGCTTTAAAATTATTCGTAAAAAAGTACTTCTTGAATATCTTTTACAGTAAAAATTTTAATTGTCTGCTGTGAAAAAAACGTTTCTGCATTTACAAGGTCCTGCACTGACGCCGATGATATTCGGTTAGGTATATCGTAAGATATATGTATGTATATCGAACCAATGACAAAATTTTCCTTTAAGCGTAAAATCCGTAAACACTACTTAAAAGCTTGTCATTCTTAGTCGTTCTTCGTCATGATTACTATGAATTCTCTTAATCGGTATGATTATTATATATCGTATTTATTAGTTTATTATTTTAGCATATATATGTATTTTATTAGTATTATAATATATTATCTGTATATTCTTTCCGAAATGTTAAAATTCAATTTTGTATCTTAATTTTATTTATTGTACACCTACCAGTCTTTATAACCCAAAGGTTGACTGGTAGAGAATGCCTTGATGCATTAAGTCCGCCCATGGACCACTATTGTACATAAAGTTTAAATAAATAAATAAATAAATAAACAATGATATGATCACACTGAAATAGTCTGAATTCGAACAATAATTTAAAAGTGTTTTGTTTTTTTTTTGTTTTTTCTGCTCCAATAATAGATCTGTAAAACTTTTGTGTGTCATTCCAGGTCGGAAATAATAAAAAAAAAATTTGGTTCAAGCTTATCAATAAAATGGTGGAAGTCGATATGGTACTCAGCATCGTTTTAATCTCAAGGTCTCAGGTGAGTTCTGAGTGATTAAAAAAATCACATTTTGATTGAAGAAGATTGAAGTTGACAAATTCTGTGATTGCAGCCTAGGTCAAATAGATAGTTCGAGCCGATGGCGAGTCCGCTATGGAGCCGAAACACGGCAACGACAAAGTTGGCTCCAGCATCAAAAGGTACTATTTTATTATGCAGTAGGCTACTCAGAACCAGTTTTAAGAAGTATTATGTGCCCAACCGATTAATATTAGCGATAAATTTATGATTAATGTAATTTCTATTTGATGTAACGTCAAATGTGTATAAGTTGTGTACACCTGTAAGTGACATATTTACACAAAACGATGTAGAATTTAAAATTTACGTAATACCTTTTGTAAATATGTGGTGTTCCTCAATAAATAAAATAAAATAAAAAAAAATCGTGGTGAAGCAAAGAAATTTAAAACTGACTGAAGTATAAAACACTAGACTGTACCTAGCTTTTACATTAACTTTGTCAAAACATCTAATTGAAAACAAAGGCCCTAGGGGTAAAATAATTCTTAGAATAAGGTACATTTCTAAGGATTGACTAAATGAGTAACATCTAACTTCAAGATGTTTATTACAAGGAGCCGCCCGCGGCTCCGCCCGCGTGAATGTCGATAATTATCCCAAGGGAAAATATTCCCGGGAAAAAAAATATTCTATGTGTTATTCCAGACTATAATCTACATCCGTGTCAAATTTCATCAAGGTCCGTTCAGTTTTTCTGATTTGATTGAGTAACAAACAAACAAACATCCAAACTTTCGCATTTATATTATTAGTATAGATTGTACTAGTTATTAATTTACAACTTAATTGGGAATGAAGCCCGTTAATTTAAATTTAATTTATATAAAAGCTGATTGCTTGTCAAAGTAGATAAGATTGTGTACAGTATTAGTTATTGTTAAATGAAAAAAAAAAAAATATTAAATGTTATCCGATAGCAAAATATTTGTTTCTAATAGCAATCTATATTATTGCATGTTTTATTTAAAGAAAAAAAAATACGTGACCAATATCACGGGTTATAAACGCAGCTCAATACTACTCTTAAATTATCACAAAGGTCCCTTTTACAAAAGAAAATAAATCATTAAAAACATAACTATGTTAAGATATTTTCAAGAATTTAACTGAAACAAAATTGAAACAGCAAAGTATTTCAATTTAGACTTCAAGACTTCATGAATAAAGTTGATATTTTCATAAACTGTTTTATTCATTTTAAGGTGGTTCTTGAACTTTTGTCTCCCTACCAAGAAATATAGAACATTGTTATTTTCAGTGTTGATAAATATCAATAAAACTTAGTTCGTTATCTGAGATGACGAGCGGCTGTAACTGAACAGAACAAAGTTTATTTTACTCTTTATACGTAGGAGCAGAGCCTACTTGTGCCTATGTATATATGTAAGTTTACACAAAGGTACCTTGTCATATTTCATAAATATGACAAGGTACCTTTGTGTAAACTTGTTACCTATTCTTCGACATTAATATTTTTTGTCAGTTGGTATATCTATACTAATATTGTAAAATTCAATTCAAGTCAAAACATTTATTTCAGACTTTTCGGTCCATAGAGTGTGTTAGTACGTGAAGATAACTCAAAACTATGTTAGTAATTAACACATACCTAGAAAATAATATATACATATAGGAAAGAAAACGCATATTGGCCTTCAGCACATGCAAACATTTCCAATGCCTCCAAATAGGACTATGAATGTAACCCCCTAATTACACTCAGGTAGCTGTTGGGACTGCCCCTCACCCTTCGCATCAGCGATGCTGCTCTCTTTCGTATTATGGCGTGAAAGCCGTCCACTTGAGCATCAGCAAACATCCCTGACGCACTGCAGTAGCGAGACAATCCCATCAGCAACCTGAAAGCATCAGGGCGCTGACGGTTCGCTGCGTGTAGCTAGTCCACAGACTGCAGTTATAGAAAGACTGGCAGTATGCCTTAAATAGTGTCTTCTTAATAGGGTAAGATTGCTTGTTTGGTTGTTGGTAATAAAAAGTAGGTATATCTGGAAGTACTGATATGATTATGAAAAACTGGTCTGGAATATTTTAACTCACCATAAAACATAGGTAGGTAACATATTCATTCCGGCCCTGGTTGAATACATGGTCCGGAGCGAGGAGGCTTGGGGAGCGGTCACCTCCTTCTGCGAAGCAGTAATGNAAAAAAAAAAAAAAAAAAAAAAAAAAAAAAAAAAAAAAAAAAAAAAAAAAAAAAAAAAAAAAAAAAAAAAAAAAAAAAAAAAAAAAAAAAAAAAAAAAAAAAAAAAAAAAAAAAAAAAAAAAAAAAAAAAAAAAAAAAAAAAAAAAAAAAAAAAAAAAAAAAAAAAAAAAAAAAAAAAAAAAAAAAAAAAAAAAAAAAAAAAAAAAAAAAAAAAAAAAAAAAAAAAAAAAAAAAAAAAAAAAAAAAAAAAAAAAAAAAAAAAAAAAAAAAAAAAAAAAAAAAAAAAAAAAAAAAAAAAAAAAAAAAAAAAAAAAAAAAAAAAAAAAAAAAAAAAAAAAAAAAAAAAAAAAAAAAAAAAAAAAAAAAAAAAAAAAAAAAAAAAAAAAAAAAAAAAAAAAAAAAAAAAAAAAAAAAAAAAAAAAAAAAAAAAAAAAAAAAAAAAAAAAAAAAAAAAAAAAAAAAAAAAAAAAAAAAAAAAAAAAAAAAAAAAAAAAAAAAAAAAAAAAAAAAAAAAAAAAAAAAAAAAAAAAAGGTAACATATTCATAGAAAACTTAAAGTTTACACTTTTCCAACCCATAAAATAAAAACAAAATGTCTCACTTGTCTGCGTGTAAACACAGAAAGTTTAAAAAATATAACCCCATTCCGAGTTATTATACTTTTTTAATTTCACCACAAAAGCGCTACAAATAACAGTAACTAGTCATAAATTTTAATTTGCAAAGAATAAACTACGTACAGCTGATCGTAAAAGCCTTATATTATGAAAAAACATCGACGAACGACCGCACGCCATGTACGCAAATTGCCACTGAGCAAAATTTTAATTTTAGTTGAGCTGAAAAACTTTACCGAGAGGTTAAGTAATAGTAATAACCAGTTTACAAATTATTCTACTGTAGATCAAAAGCCACTTTTCATATGGAGAAGGTAGAGGTATTAATCACCACCCTTGCTCAAGACGGTGGTGATTTCAGACAGAATTTGGCCGGTAGGTTTTCGATCGGTAACTATATCTAGACTTCCCGCCTGGATATCCTTACGATGATGTGTTAATTCGGCAATGATGTCAGTTGTAACCAGTATTCGATTGGCAAAGACTCGGCTGACTGTCAATGATCTACAATATGGGCTGACGCAAACGTCAGCCCATATTGTCCCTCCCCCAAGTCCCCCTCTGACAAATCAGAGGGGGACTTGGGGGAGGGATTTTAAAAAACATTCACATGGCAGTCACAAACTGTCAAAAACACCTTTATTTTCCCTTAATTTTGACAAGGCTTTGACGTTTATAGTCGCTGAGATGAATTTGAACGAAATAATGAGAATTGGCCTTCTAAGTTAAGCCCATTATCATTTTGGCACATGTGGTGCTTACCTGTAAAAAAATGTGTCACTGTTTTAAGCTAAGTATTTTGTAATACTTTTGGTGTTAACAATTGTTGGGGTGAGCCTAATAAATAAATAAAATAAATAAAAAAAGAGAATAAATAAAAATATAATCTTTAACAGTTACAGAAGACAGAAAATTGGACACCACTATTACCAAGTTGTATCACGGTACGCATGTACTGAATTGTGGAAATGTAGAGATCATAGGCAGTCTATGTGTGTTCAGCTGCGGCCGTTTAGACTGGAAGCCGACTCATTATATTTGGGAAAAGACTAAGCCAACCAAGCAACCTGGGAGTCTTTAAGTAAAGAGTGAATATGATGACAGCACGGTTGGCGCAGTTGTTGAGCGACTGACTGCTGCGCTGCGTGTCGCGGGTTCGATTCCCGCACGGAACAATTATTTGTATGGCCTACAGATAGTTGTTCCGGGTCTGGCTGTTTGTGTATGTGACTTTGTATGTTTGTAAACGCACACACAATACAGGAGAAATTCCTAGTGTGGGGCAAAGTTTAAAAAAAAAAATAGACCTCTAGGCAAGCGTGCTCCATCTTCGACCACATCATCGCTTACCATCAGGTGAGATATTGGTCAAACGCGTGTCTATTAAAAGTAAAAAAAAAGAAAGCAGATTGAACAACGTCAGTGATATCCATAAACTGACAAAGTACAAAGTTGAAGAAACGACACATAAAAAGTAATAAAATAAGAATACATTAATGTACTAAATGAACTGATGATAGCCACAAACTGGCGAAGAGTGGAAGGAAATGGAGGAAAATCGTAAAACCAGTAACTCTTCGTACCTAACCGTGGATCGCGGGCTTACTAATGAGAGCACAAACAGTTATTTTAACGATAGCACTTAGAACGGCCATGTTTCTATATAAAACGAGTCTTTCACAGTACCTACTGACAGAGGGGATTCGTAAAGGAAAAAAACTTGGTAGGTTCTATTAGATAACGTTTTAAAGTTATTTACTGTTGGAAAAAAAGAAGCTATTGGCTAAATAATAACAGCCGCACGGGTCGATCTTCAATGGTAAGCAACGCTTGCCAAGGTTGGTCTGTGGATGGGTGACCATCTTAACATACCGAGACTCCTCCGTGCCTCGTAAAGCACGTTAAGCCGTTGGTTCCAGCTGTCAGATAATCTAACACCAGTCTTTCCAAGGAGTACCTTGTTACCCAGTTAATGGGTTGTGGAGGTTTGGTAGGCAGCCGCTCCACGTAAAATACTGATATTCAACTGAATCCGGTTTAACTGGAAGTCGACCCCAATATAGTTGGGTAAAGTCTAGGCAGATAATGACTGTTGGAATAGTGGATTTTTCCTTAATTATCCCAGACACAGGAAACAGGGAAGAGGGTAGAGATCCTTGAGAAAGCCTTTGCCTGCAGTGGAACTTTTTGATAATATTGGCTTTGCCCCAAGATATCCTTTAAAATCGGGAAATTATAGCTTAGATATATAACTGTTGGAGAAATTGTTCATATTTATCCGAATTGTTCTGACTTTGTGAAATTTATTTCACGATCACCGTTCTGAATCGCACGCGATAGACGATACAGTGAGCGAGAAGGAGTGTCCAGTTATTTTTAGAGTCCCTCAAGGCAATAAACTGGGCCCATCTCTCTTCCTGTGCTGTATAAATAACCTATGCAAACTTCATTAATACTGGTAAAGCAGAAAATGTCCAAGAATAAAAAAATAAATAACACCTGACAGTCACCAAACTGCAATAGGGCTTATTATCACTAGGCAGGTGTTTCGCAAATCTTAAATGATATCTGTGAAAACAAGGATCGAACAACACAAGCTGAGTTAAAATTGTGAGACTCCACCCAATATCACTTCCAAAAAACCGTTTCTGCAGTTCAGTATATCTAGCTGTATGATGTCGGACGTAAAAGAAAATCACCATCCCATCACTTCCCGTGGGTGTCGTAAGAGGCGACTAAGAGACTCACCAGAGAATGGGCAGCAGCATTATCTGTGCATTGCAACAGCTATACTGCAATCCTATACTGCGATCGCCAACCCGCCTGCCAAGCATGGCGATTATGGCACCGGAACAAAAAACATGCGGGGCAGTCTCTGGGGACTGCCGATAGAAGTGAAAACTAAGCGAAAGCTAAAGCGTTCGGTGACGATGACGCGAGCTCCATGATTTTTGTTCAGCCAAAAAGTGCTCAACGCGCCTAAAGAAATTTTCACTTCAAAAATTATAACACTTTCTCTTCTCACAAAGACAATTCCTGTGTCCCAACAGTGGTTAAAGTCCAGCCATGAACAAGAGACGTCAAATTAATAGAAGAAACTCCGCACTCATTAATGTTTTTCCATGATAGTATGACTCACCAACAAATAAAAAACTGACTCAAGTTCTCAGTAATCTTGAAGTTATCGCCCGATACGCCATTTATTAATTGCCAGCCAGCGTTTACAATAAAAGCTATGGCAATTATAGTTGTGGCATTGCATGGCATATTATGCAAAGTACCACTATAACTTAATTGGTTTTGTGGTGAGGGTGTCTCGCAAAGTGGTGGGTCTTAAAGCGAATATTTAGCCTTTATTTACATATGTTATTTTTGAGTTTATAAATGCGACTGTACAACGAATGTATGTTTTCGTAACAACTTAACTATGAGCTTGCTATTAACCAAATTCAAAAAAGGAGGAGGTTCTCAATTCGGTTGCATTTATTTTTGTTTTTACCCATAACTCCGTCATTTATGAACTGATTTGAAAAATTATTTTTTCATGTGAAAGGAAATACGTTCCGATTGGTTCATCAAAATCGGTTCAGTAGTTTGGTTTTTCAATCAAAATAGCTAGAGGAAATAGAAAATATATCATTTAAGTACCTAAACGAAATTGCGTGTGGGGTTAGGTGTGGTGTACGACAAAAAAGTTAAAAATAAAATCTTAAAAAAAAATACGACCAGCTTCAAAATAAAAAAAACACAACAAAAATAACTTTAATATCGGAAGTCGGTGTTTTTGGTTGTTTCTACGTATTTTAACACCGACTTCCGAAATAAAAGTTATTTTACACTTGGTAGTGTTTCCTTTTATTTGGAAGTCGGCTGTACTTTTTTGTAAAAAGTTTGTTTTTTAAATTACTAATCAAACCTGATATCAATCAATCTACCTAAACGATTCCCAACTATACATTGGGGTCGGCTTCCAGTCTAACCAGATGCAGCTGAGTACCAGTATTTTACGTGGAGCGACTTCCACCATCCCAGTAACTGGATAACACGATAAGTACTTCTTGGCAAGACTCATATCAGATTTTCTGGCTTCTAACTATACGTAACGGCTGTCAGATACTGATCAAAAATCTTTTTAAAACAATCTTATCAATTGAAGATACGTAGGTTATTTCTCATCACCAGTGATCGGATAATCGGGCACTTATATAACTTCTTCCCGTAAAAGAATAATGTGGACATTCCTTTCTGATTAAATAAGTTATCCCGGGTTCCTGGGATTGAACAATAAATGGAGCTGCAAATAAAATTACAATTGTTTCACTTCCCTAAGTAGTCAAGGCTGCTGGCCCGTTACTAAATCAGCTCATAAAACTATCTTTGTAAATTAAAAGTTCTTTTAGGATCGGCTTTTTAAATAATAAAAAAAAATACAATGATAGTTCACAACGAGTTCTAACTATATTTTGCATTTTTAGCAATCTCAGGAATTTCGAACGATTCCGGGATCCGGGATTCCGAAAAGTATGTCCGTATTATACTTTCCTGGGAATAAAAGTGAAGGTAAATTAGCACCCGATTATCCGATTACTGCTCATCACTTACCATCAGGTGAGATAGGGAACGTTCAGGAACATATACCACAATAGGTGGCAGCACAGAAACGTTATTGTCGGTACGGTAAGGAACGTTAAAGTTTCAAATATACAACACTAGATGGCATGGTCAACGCCCTGCTCGTTTTCCTATAGTGATAATGGAACTGTCATTATAAAAATTACTTTTGCAAACGAATTTTATTTTCTAATTTGCCAAGTCTAATATCATTATTATAATATTTTACGAGTTTTATTTTACTGTTATTTTTGATTTTTTCACGTTCGTAAATAAAGTAATTATTTCGATGTTTTGAACAATTGTTTATTTAACGTTAATTGAAACTACACAAACCGATAGGCAGTGTAATGTTTATGTACTCATTCTGCAATGCAGCTGTTTACCGCAAACAAGTCGAAGCTTCGTTGAAAAACTAGACTTTGTTTGAAGTTAATATTGATTTTGTTGGCTTTTTAAATCACTTGTCTAAAAATAGTTGATTTTAGGATGTGGAATTACCAAATTCTACGATATAGCGACGACATATATAATAAGACTTTCTTAGAACTCTTTCCGTCGCCGCAAATCACCTTAAAGTGACAGGGACAGCATGACATTGAAGGTGACTTACAAAATTACGATGACGATTCAGCCATTTAAGCCATAATTGGACCAATTGATATGAAATATTAATCCAAATCCGCTACTTTATCACATTATTATGTTTACTTTTAGGTTGATTTGGATAAAATAGCCTCGAAAGATAGTTTTGAATAGTAAAGTCTCCAGCAGACAGGCGTGACGCGACTATACGAGGTTTTGCGTTCTTTGTCACCTTATTGCTCCACTACTGTCAGCAGGCCCATGGTCCAAGGCCCAATTGCACCAAAAACTTGAAGCAGAGTTAGTTAGTAACACGAGGTTTGATATCTAATATTTCATACATAATTAATAGATCCTAAGTAGGAAGGAACTCTGGCTGGTGCAAGCGGGCTTTAAAGTTTTACTTACTCGTATCTAAAAAAAAAACGATTTCAATCCTACACCAAATAAATCGAAACTAAAACATTCGAAATTCAAAACAGAAAAGAACACGGAACATCTCAAACTAGATGTGAAAGTCCGTAACGAACAAAATTTTTATTCAAAAGCGTTCAATAAGACGATAAAAATAAACTTATATACTCACAATACACGTTCAGTGGTAGTTTGCTTTCAATGCTAGAATGGTTGAAGTTCGGATGTTCGGCTCTGCACGCGAGTATTTGACCGTTATGATCTTTTGATGGCATCCATTGAAGCAGCGATTCAGTTTCGTTCGCGTCTTCTATGCCCTGTGGTTGGAGATTGGTATTAGTTTTTGAGGATATGGTAAAATGGAGATTAAAATAATTAGTCCACAATGGTATTTTGGCACTGAATTGAACTTTGTATATTTTAGTAAGGTTAAACTTGAGAGCGTTCTTAAATACAGGCCCAGGACAGTAAAAAGGTATGTTAATTTTAAGTTTAGGTGCGATTTTGTTAGTATGTCGATATAATAAATGAAAATAATAAATTGAAATTAAAGGGTGTATATATTATAGCATCAACTTTTGAATTCATATAGCTAGTGTTCATACTAAAGATGAACAACAAATAATAAAATCCGCGCGAGTCGGTCTCCAAGGATTTGCAATGCTGCATTTTTGATACTCGCAAAACTTGGAAGGCACTTGCTATTGACCAAGAATTATAAAACTTCGCAAGAAGTAAAGTCTTTTTTGGGTATGGGAACCCTTCGTATGCGAGTCCATAGCGCACTTGAGCGGTTTTAGAAATTTAATTCTTTTTTGTGATTGAACTTATCATCATCATCATCGTCATCGTATCGTCATTATCATCATCATCATCGACATCATCACCATCATCATCATCATCATCATCATCATTATCATTGTCATCCTATTAACTGCTAATAGCGCTTCTAGTATAAGATAATCATGGTTCTACTCACCGATTCCTTGGTCATAGCATCGAGTTTCTTCCCTCCGAGCCACCAAGTGATGGTGGCGGGAGGCCTCGCCCCCATCGTTTTGCACCACAGCTCTGACTTTCTGCCAACTGACAGAGGCTGTTCTCTCGAAATTATTTCTACTCCTAATGGTTTTACTGAAACAAACATTTATCAAGTTATTTTTTGTAAGTTTTCTTTTCATGTAATTTAGGTCCAGTAAGTGGCCACGTTAGTGGCTTGGTATGGTCATGTGAAGAGGAGGGATGAAATGCACGTAACTAAAAGAGTTATGAATATAAATGTGGATGGATGGACAGGGAGAGGGAGGCCAAAGAAAAGATGGATGAATTGTGTTAGGAGTGATATGAAAGAAAAGGGAATTAGTGATAGCGTGACGGTTGACAGGACAGAATGCAAGAAAAAAACGTGTTGCGCCGACCCTAAGTAACATGGGATAAGGGAAGGAAGATGATGAAGTGGCCACATTTAAAACTGTTGGAATATTAACAAAAATATATCTGAACCAACGCGGTTATATTTCTCTCTCTTTCTAACTTGTAAATATTATGTGTGAGAACGATTCCAGCCCTCTGCATCCACTTGAGAGATTCCTGATATTTTTCTTTAGTTTGTACTCTCTTAGCGTCTTAGTGGACGCTTCACATGACCTTCCACAGCTAAATAAAGGATAATAAATAATTATATTTAAATCCTAAATACGGCCTTTCTTTTGATGCCCTACTAACCCTAACAAAAACAGCATTCGTGACATTCATTAGAAACTCAAAAGAATGAAATAAGGTATGCTGGAAGAGATTTCCGTAAAAATAAGTTTCGCACCTCTTTTCTGTCTTTCTCTCTTTCTTCATCTTGTCCATATGTTTGTTATAAATTGTATATGTGTACATTAATTGTAAAATAAACATCATTGATTGACCAACAGTCCATCAAGTACCTACACACATACAAAATAAAAAATATAAAATGAAAAACAAAAGAGTGTGTGACTCAAGTTATGTCAAAAAGATTCATTTCACCAATGATGCGTGACAGATACTATCTGACGCAGGTTTTCCAATGAACCTTGAGTGACGAGTGACGTAAGGACAAGGTACGCCATTCCAGCATGTGGACTATTTTCTTCGACTCACTCATAAACGAACGGGTCAATAAATATAACGATAGCTAAAACACTAGGAAGTGGTGACGGGCGGGCGTTTTGAGGGACTGTCTTTATGTAGAACTTTGACGTTCAAAAAGTGCTGGCACTCAGCCTAATTTGAATAAATGACTTTTGAATTTTGAATTTTGAATAAAACTCCATTTGTTAAAAGTTTTACGTTGCTCATAATTTTAAAATGACTTCGTTTTGATGAACGTTGATTTGTTTTTCTCAATATTCTAAGAATTCTTTCTTCCTCAATTTGTTTGATAAGTTAAGCTTTACATAAGCTGGCAAATCGGCCGGATTTTAACTTCATCCAATCATTAACAAGGCCGCAAATGTCAAGAAAACATTAAACTTCAGTTTCGTAATGCCTATCGATTGGATTCAAGTCAAGATATTTGATTGGTTCTTTTATTCGTCTCAGCCAACGTAAGGTTTTTCTAGATCGGCCATCCAAAAAATGAGTGTGGGTCTCAAAATTGTCGAAAAGAGTTACCGCGGCCCTGGAACGCAAAGTGCATGTAGACGAACGGTGGGTTTTAGTCAGTAAGAGTCCTACACTGCTTTCCACTCACGCCCAGAGCGGGCATTTGTAGATTTCCAACACAAAAAAAAAAATCAACATTGACACATGACCTACAAACAGTGACAGAAAAAACAGTACGCCTATAAACAAATAATAAATTGCCCAAGAATAAAGGTTAATGTACCGACGTAATAAACATTTAAATAGCTCGAGCAAAAAAAAACAAGGCATTTGTATTCACAAATGAGTTCGTGTTGTTATAATTTCGATACGATCTCCACGACAAGGTAACTTAAACTACCAATCAAAAGTTTACTTGAAAGTAACTGTGGTAGGTTCGAACCTTTTTAGCCAGTAGTTCACGCTCAAATTGTGATATGTTTTGATTTACAAGCTAACCGAAATAAAAATTCTAATCTAGATAATATATTTTGCTATCGGATTGTTATTAAAATAGAATTACATTTTAATGACTGGCTTTAAAACAAATATAATTACAGTCTCTGATGTTTTGAAGGCTTAATTTGATTTTAAGTAAAGGTTTTAGAACTCAAAGTTAGAATGCCTTACAAATTAAAGACGTACAAAAAGTTTAGTGACTCAATTTGGAGGTTATTTTAAGGTTGTTAAATTGGAATGTTACTAAGTTACAGAATTAGAACTTATTACTACTTATTTAAACAACTGACTATTGTTTAGTCTAAGACTCTTAGGTTGATGTCAATTAGAAATTCTTGTTATTTATTGTGCACAATTAACTCCGAGTTTAATCGTCACAATAGGAGGCATATATATCATACCATAGATAGTAGATGGGGCCGAAAAGTTCTTTAGTGGCGATCGCGTGCTGGGAAGCGCGTTGGAAGGTCTCTCACAAGGTGGACCGAAGACCTGGTGAGGAGTGAGACCGTGGGTAGCTGATGGATGCGAGACGCACAGGACCGGTTGTTGTGGCAACTCGGTTCCTTTAAGTCTTCCGGTAGGTACGTGGTCACCACTCTAGAGTCTTTCGACCCTTACCCTCAGCGAGTAATGTGCCTGGCCCACCGGCACTGAAGTTTGGAGACTCTACGGGCTATGTCGGTAACCTTGATTCTCCTGCGGATATCTTCATTTCTGATTCGATTAAGCAAATAAACTTCGAGCGTAGCCCTTTCGAATGCCATTTGGTGACTTAACACGTTAACAGTTCAGAAATAACACACTAACTAATTTCACCAAACTGTAGCACCAGAGCCCATAGGGCTACACTGAGACCGCATAGGGCACACGGTTTTCTCAAGATCATGACACCTGTACCACATAGGGTATACTGGACTGTCAACGTGTTTAAGTCTTTTGATGAAATGAGGCCATAGTGAGTGACCACGTTGGATGACTTCATTTGACAATATAGTTTATTTCATCATCATCATCATCATCATATCAGCAGAAAGATGTCCACTGCTGGACATAGGCCTCCCTCAAGAGAGAGGGGGGGTTGCCATAATCGCCGCGCTTGGCAGGCGGGTTAGCGATCGCAGTGTAGCTGTTGCAATGCACAGAACCACAGAGAATGCTGCTGTCCATTCTCTGGTGAGTCCCTTATTCGCCTCTTACGACACCACGGGAAGTGATGGGATGGTTTTTACGTCCGACACCGTACAGAACAGATTTAGATTAGAATTACATTATACATTACATTATTATTTAATTATCTAAAATGTGGTACTGTCATCACCAAAAATAACAACAAGTAACAAACTACTCAAATACACAACAAAGAGACAAAAACACTTTTTCCTTATTAAACTAGTGCCGATAAACTATTATATTATATTATATCAATAAACAATAGAAATTGGAAAACACAATAGCACTTGATTACCATTTAATTTTCACATTGATATTTTAGCCTCACCGTTATGTGTATCAATGTTAACTGGTTTACGATTGCCATTGAAATCAAATGACAGTTTAAGCTCATTAATGAAATTCAAATGACAAATTGTATCTATGCTAGTGTGTCATTCATTCACTTGTTAGTAAACTAAAGGTACAATTTCGTTTATCGCGTCTGTCGCGTGCGGCTGTCGCACGCGGCTGATGCGACAGTATTCAGAGTATGAGAAAAGCGGGGTTTACACAATCGCTCTTTCGCGCATGGAACACTTATCGTGTGCGAAAGAGCGTGTGTGTAAAGATGTTGAAAGGGGACGAGAAAGACTTTGACGACGAAATTGCACGCGTACTGCGCTTCTTTCGCGCGCGCAATCTTATATTATTAGGTTGTCTTTACACTCTCATCAATCGCGCGCGCAACGTGTACTGCCAGGGTTACGGAATTTGTTTGAAAGAGTCACCGCGGCCCTGGAACGCAAAGGGCTTTAGAAGGAACACGGATGGGTTTTAGTCAGTAAGAGTCTGACACGCCCTTCCGCTCCACCCAGAGCGGAAGAAGTCATTTGATGACTTCCTATTCTTAAAAAAAAATCGCGAATGCACGGAATTGTACCTTAATAGGCTACAAATAAACAAATTTTGTTAGTAGCTGGAGTTTTGTTTTTAAATCTCAAAGCCTTAGGTAAAAAGTGTCCAAAATCCAACGCTCTAAAATAATAAAGAGTTTTTTTTTTTTCAAATTGGTGGCATTTGTCGGTGTTCGTTGAAGTCTTGATAAGGAGCTGAAGGTCTAAAAAGTCGACCGTAAAATTGTTTATATAAATGTTTATATAAAATAATTATTCAAAATATTGTGCGTACTTTACATTTTTTCAAGGGAACAATATTGGCTAATCTTTTACTAAGCTGCTTTTTCGAACCCACTCAGAAACCTGCTGACTTCGTTAGCTATCTTGCCACTAAATAGGGATGTGCCTAGGTGAAGAAATATGAATCTATTTAGTACGTCAGATAGATTTTCGAAAAAAATGTATATTTTTTTATTTTTATCAAATCAAAAATTACGAAGATAAAACACATCAAAGATGTGGGTGGGGGCTTGTAACGTCACTTTCCAGTAAAAAGTGTACTGGTAAGTGACGTCACACGAGTTTTCAAGGCACTGTATCGTCTTCATTTTTTGTTTACGTGAGAAAACAAAAACTAAGTGTCCAATATTTTTTGGAAATCTATATGACGGACTAATTAGATTATTTAAGTCATATTATTTTAGTCTATTCGTTGTTTCTACTGTCTTCCCGAACGCCGGTTCCGGACACAAACGCAAGTTCCAGTTCAACCAACTTCCGACAGGTGTGCAACAATGCCTAGCACTGTTTACATTTAAACGAAGCCGGTTTTTCTTCCGGCACTTCTAAATGCAGACATTTGTGTCCAGACCGGCCAAGCACAACGAAAAACTTGGCTAAAATCGTGGTAAGTTCTGCCAAGACTTTGGCTCCGGAACGACTTCATCCAAAAATAAACAGTGAACATAAATTGTACTCTTTCAACTGTTTTATAGACCTCACTACAATAAAACGTACAGTAACAAAACTTCACACGTAAGGAACTATAAAAGAAGTCTTAAATATTAACTTGATGAAATACAGTCATAGCAAAACACATGTACGAAAAAAATACGAGAGGGAACAATATGAATAATGCGATATTTTCATTCTAAATAAGAAATCTCCCCTACATTGCCACAGAAATAAGCAATACATAGTCACACAATAATGTGAGAGTTATGTTGCGTCACAGTTCATTCTGTAAGAACTTTTATGTCAAGATGAAACATCGAAAAGCTATCGGGGAGGCAAATAGAATCGCTAACTCGACAAGTAAACCAATAAAATGTAATTTGACACCTGATCCAAGATGGCGAATATCTGCAAGTGTAATGAAATAAGGAACTTGTAGATCTGTGTATTTTGCCTAGTAGCCTATATTCGTTCAGAGTGAGAGTCGAGTCTAAAAAGGATATTGGTTTAGGCTCAGCTCGCTGCTCGCCCGAATATCGGCGTTAATGTGTGCTAATAACTGTTCGTTATTGAGGGAAAGAATATTGCAATCCCTGTTCGTTTTCATTTCTCTGATATTCGAGGCTACCCCAAAAATAAGCCTCGAATTTTCATAAAACGAGTGTAGCTATAGTGTAGCAGAATGCTCTCTGGAAACGATTTTATCCAGACAACATTTAATTGTGCTACAACATGTGCTTAACTTAAAGTGTAATTTTATATAAAGCAATTTAAAAACAACAACATGAAAGTAAAATCCCGAGGGAATTATTTACTATTAATTTTTTGTACAAGCGGAATATTATGTTAAACGTATGAAAGTCTGGTTTGGAATGGATAAGGTCCCTCATTATTCTTCCGTAAGTTAATGAGACCTTTTTTTAGAATAATATAAAAGACAATTAAGTAACAGAAATAAATTAATGCCATACTTACAAAACAAATCAACTTTTATAGTTGTCTTTTGCGGTGACGCCAGGAGCGTGTTGTCCGCAGTACAAGTATATAGCGCTCCTAAATGCGCTCTCGTTGCATTCCTGATCACTAAAGTTAGCGACCTCGTCGGCGCTGAATGCTCCCCAGCACTTAGCGTAGCCAACACAGTGTCACCTTGAAGCCACTGAATTCTCGGCGTCGGGTAACCTAAAACAAAACATATTATAGAACACAATGAGCCTTCCATTGTTCCCAAATAACATTACATTCCCTCGAAATGAGAACATGATTGTGCTATTTGCTCCACAAAATGTAATATCAATGTTTTGCAAATGTTTTTTGACGTAATAGAATTAACGAAAATGTGGATAAGTTAAAAAATGTCTAAAAAATATCAAAAGGTTGACATCAAAGAATTTGACGTTGTAAGATGGAATGTCCAGGAGGGGGAAAAAATAAACGATACATTTCAATCAATTTCGTTTGAGCGGATACGATCCTGGTGAGACTGTTCAAGTGATCGTTTGTTTCTTGTTCTTCCCTTTTCCTTTGTTTATATTACGTTTGTAAGTTGACGCTGAATATACAAACACGTCTTCTATTTTACTACATCCACCCCTGGTACTAGTATTCCCAAAAATACCGTAGTATTGTAAGAACCATTTGGAGTTTCCAGCACTTTTGAACTTTTGAATTCATTTCCCAGGTGAGTCGAAATGTAGATCGAGTTTTCTGCGATAAAATTAACATTTATAGCCCCAGAGTACAAATTATTCTCGATAAAATGGAGATAGAATCGTTTAGTAACAAATTAATACGGTCATTAGTAAATGATATTTGCATAAAAAATATTATGCTAGGTCTCTAATTTGATAACTGTCAGCAGATCTTGAGGAATACCTATTGAATATAATATTTTGTTTATATATGTGAGTAAGTTTGTATGTTTGTTAGTAAGTTTTTATGTTTCTAAGTCAATCATAACGTAACGGCTAAAAAGATTTGAATAAAATTTGGAACACAGGACATAGATACTTTTTATTTGAGAACTTTTCCTAGGATACAACTGAAACCGAGAGCAACAACCAGTATGCATGCAGTTCGATAACTTAAGTACTTACCACCCTTGACGGAACAAATAAGTTTGAACTCTCCTCCTTCGTGATAAGGGCCTGCGGTACTTGATATTTCTTTCCCATACTCGTCGAAGACGACTGGTTTGCTCGGAAGTTCTGTAACAGGAAAAATGCCTTTCAATACTAATGGATGTATGATTACCTAAATATTCGGCAGTGGTAGTTTATGTCTGTTTCGATAGTCACTTTATATGTTATGAATACAGAAAACTGCTGACCTAGTTGGCTTTGGGGTCTGGTTGTGTTGTGGATGAATTTCTTCATCAGAGGGTTTATTGCGAGTTTTTTAACATACTCGATCGCGTTAAGATCTACAGATGACAGCCGGGACCAACGGCTAAACGTGCTTTCCGAGGCACGGAGGAAATTCGGTCCGTTAAGATGGTCACCCATCCACAGACCAACCTTGGCAAGCGCTGATTAACCTCTCCTTCATCTAGATTTGTGTCCATTTAATACAGCGTCCGTCTCAAGCTTCGAACATTAACATAACTTTGTAAAATGATAGTGCACCTTTGCCTAGCTCTTTGGTACAGCCAGGGAAAAAATGCGATGAGCATCCGAAAGTTCCAAAAGTCGTCAACACGTCAAAACAACAAAAGTTTTTAACTATGACTAACATTGATCTGTTTACCGCATTTTGTGGCCAAAGCTATTGAGTGACTATTGATGTTTTATGTGTTGACGACTCAAATATTGTCGCTGACTATACAAGCATCATGAGCATAGAGGAAGTTTAATAGGAAGCCGTGTGGCTTTAATGAAATAATTTTGCTTGTTGAACCCCGCTTATATTTTATGGCTCCTTGTATAACAGGTTATTACGGTGTATTTTTAGATTGAATCGAAAAATTGCACTTAAAGTTGTAAATCACTTGAAGTATTAGGAATTGTTTTATGCACGAAACATTGTTGAAAGGTCCTTGAGCATAATAACGTCCCTACTTTCAGTGTAGGAATCTAGGTAATTGTATGCAAATTAAAATGAGAACCTAAATACTTTATGACTAAAAGAAAACAAAAAACAACATCGTATCGGTTTGCCTCGAAATTCAATCACAGCTTTTAGGCGTAGATCGCTAAGATTTCCAATTGAAATCAAACAAAAACATTGTAAGATCAGATAAGTGAACCGTAACTGTTTAACTTTGTAGCGTAAATAAAAATAAAATAGTAGAATCAATTCACTGAAGTCAAAACGAATATCTACACGAACACAAAGTGCTTAGATCCCGATGTTCTCGTTGTAAATTTATTCACAATCAAAATGAAATCAGTACGCGGTGAATCGCAAAAGGCACTCAACGACCTCGGAATATCCTCAAATTGCGGATACACAAACTAGGAGCGCTCGAACGTGGCGAGGAAATGAAAATATTTTCGTTGAGTCAAAACAAAAGGTTTTGCGATAGCAGTATTCAGGGGAGGATGCCGGCAATCATGCGAAGCTTTCATATCCATACCGTGCAACAGTATCGCTTACTAAAATGAACATCTGCCACCCCTTCATTGTTTCGTACGTTACACATAAGTGCGGACCGACTGAAATGAGAATTTCCCCAGTATTCGGGCGCAAGAATGGTGGATATCTGCCGATGATGGCACATCCGCATATTTTTCGTTCTACGAAATCGATACCGACAGTATCGAGTGATTCGATAGTAATCGGTATTTGAATACAGTTGTCGGTTGCATGTTACATGGTAGTTTCTACTCTATTGAGTGAATGCTTTATACAGAGGTACCTCGGAATTCGAACGTCACAATATAGTTCTAGTGTGTTGTTTTTAGAAACTAGTTTCAATCAAATGGACCATGGAAATCACACTATCTTCACATCACACTATATATCATCACACTAATATTATAAAGGCGAAATTGTGAGTGTGTGTGTATGTTTGTTACTTCTTCACGCGCAAATGGCTGGACGGATCTTGATGAAATTTGGTATAGAGATTGTTTGAGTCCCGGGAAAGGACATAGGATTTTATCCCGGAAGTATGTTCCCTTGGGAAAATTTTTCAGCTAGTATGGTCATATTTGTAAAGCGTACCTACATATTGCATAATGGACTGAGTAAATAATAGTTTCGACCTAAAGATTTTTTGTGAACACTGTACTTTAAAATTTTGTTTAAATAAAAGAATCAAGTAACAAAAAAAATACTTCGTACTGATGGCTCAGATAATTTACAACTATTCGTTCTTTTCTTACATGTCGAGTTTCAAAGGAAGGTTTTCATTCCTAGCTATGTCTTCAGATTCTCGATCTAAAATAGAATCGCATTCCTGTCCGCCTGTCTGTTACATGCGTTTTTCTTGAAATTTTCAGAATTATTTTTGCAGGGAATTTGAAAATGTAACCTACATTTTCAAATTCAACATCCTTTATTTAACCGGAAATGATTTAGTTTTTACTTACAAGTATTTTTAACAATGCATTCAAGGGTCTTTATTAAACAGTTAAATACAAATGAATTCACCACGACAACCGTTTTTGCTTCCTTATTTTTATACCAAGGCATTCTCAAATAGCTCTTAAACTTCAACTGCACAGAATGCGAAAACAATATTTTACAATAACGATCACATTTCCTTTGTGCTGCATCAATTACCTCCTAATCTCCGCCTTCAAAATTAATACCATTAATACGATCACACTAAACACACATGAACATGAAAATGTTTAATTAATTACCTAAGATTACGTATCTTTGTTCAGCTAATAGATTCCATTAAGGGAAATCTCTGAGTAATACGTAAGTGCGTTTGTATATAATGGAGGCTTCTTGATATCAGATGGAACTCGAGGTCCGACCCGTTTTCTTTCTCTATCTGAGTCGGAATCAACACGAAAAAGTTAAACGGACGAACGAACTTTTTGTACGGAAACTTTTTTATTGGTTCGAATAAAGAAACACCTTTTGCCTTTTGGTTTAGTGGTTACGATGCTTTGTGTGCGAGCTTGTTACCGGGTTGGTTGAAATAAATTTTTTTGAAAACACTACTGAGTACAAATACCAACTTAGCTGATACTGATAAAGACAGCATTTAAATAATTTATCCATAGAAACCAAGCGCATCAGTATTTCTTGCCGTTAACCTATTTCTAGAAATGGCAGCCCATGACAATTCTGGTTATTATTGCTATACTTATGCTCAGCGCAATCGTGCGGCAATAAATATTATTAGTACCTAGACAGCCAAGTTAACTTCGTACCACTTATTGATTTGATTGTAACGCAATTTCTGCTTAAAACCAAATAAAAAAAACAAATCTTTCGTGCGATTTTAGATTTTTACGAGATAAACATACAGCAATTGATTTGTATATAATTAAACCTATAAGCATTAGCAATGGCACTCAAGCTCTATGGTAAACACACTGAGAGGAACAAAATCCTTACGAATACTATTCTTTATAAATTGCATACTGTTAGTAGACTCTTGCCGGTGTAGCCTTTCATTCAGAGTAATTATTTTGTTTAACTACTATCGTAATCTAATTACAGCTAAAACAAACAGATCGAGAACAGTTAATTATACTAATAGCCAATTACAGATCCTCACTTATAAATCAAGTTGCTGAATAACTTATACAAACACTACAGCATAAATAATATATTCTATATTGCCCGTTTCATGTTCTTCAAATTACCGTATAAATGAAAGTATTTTCAACTCATAAGGAGCTTCAAATACTCTTCGAAACACAATACCGCTGTCATCAAATTGTAAATTTGATAATTGAATGGAAACCAATATCTTTCTATGACGGATATGAGTGAATGACTTACAAAGACATTTATTGCTTTTGTAAATAAAGATGACTTCGCTAAAATTGTTCGTAGATATTCTAAAGGTGAATATTTTTAGACGATGCTTTGTCAATTTAATGAAGGGGAAGTTTGTTTCCGTGAAACTACGTTCAAAGTATTTGATAAAGCTGTACCACTGTCATTGAATATTAATTGAATGATTGAATGACAACTTATTTCAGAATCTACTGCAAGAAACGACCCAGTTTAAATTCCTGTCACTGTTATGTTAGCCCATACTCTGGAAAAACAGCAGTAGTAATTGTGTTGGCAATACAGAATTAGATAAATAAGAGCTTGTCTAAACCTGTACTGCCAACACATTTAAGGCTCATACGCTCATCAGGGGGGCTACTCTCTACGCCCGAAGTCCGTAGTTTCGGGCTTAGTTGCTGGCGTATTCTAGTCCATATCATAACTACTAAGAATTAATGACAACAAGATTTAACAGTTACTGTAAAATCGTGTCGTCATTCACTCTTAGTTCGGGTTCGGAACTAATCGTAAGTCCGTAGGTGATACGGAGTAGAATACGCCGCAACTAAGCCCGAAACTACGGACTTCGGGTTTAGAGAGTAGCCCCCCTGTTCCGTCACAGTCAGATCATTGATCAAATGAGATCATTTAAAAAGAAGTTAGTTTAGCACAAGATATTAGTCTCACGTCACTTGATCCATCCCTTATTGTTTGACATTTCGACAATCGCATTTGCTAATACAATCGCACTTTGTGTAGCGCCTCTGGTCTCAGCCTTCATTCTCTTTAGATGTGGCCCGAAGAATTTTATTCATCTTTACGATACAGAAGGCATAATTAAACACTTAAGGAAAACCGGCTAGGCCCCTAATTAACAGCCAGTTATCTGCTGTAAAGACCTCATTAATTTTGTTATGTTCTTCAAGTCGTTTATATTTTTTGTGGTTCGTGTAATTCATGGCTTAGTTTTCGTACACTGTGTTTTGTTCTTTATAGTAACATTCTACTAAGAAAGATGTTTTTTAAGTGTAGATAATGATTCTGATAAATGAAATTTTCAGTTAATACAGTTATACTTGGTAAAAAAATTGTAACTAATTTTACGGGTAAATCCATCGCGTAAAGCCTGCACGTTCTATTTGCTTATCTAGTAGAAATCATGAGGACTTACCTGCTAAGGATAACATAGGCACCCTTCTGACCCAGGTAGAACCCTGTCCTTAGCTTTGCATAATATACAGACAGGTATCCTAAAACTAAATGTAAGTTTTATGCAAAAGAGCAAAGTCTCAAGGCTTCAGTCACTAACCTTTAGAACAGTTTGGAAGATTTTATCTCTATTGGTAATTGTAACATTAAACTAGGAACTGATATTTCAGTAATACTGGAATTTCGTATTGACATGGACATGGAGATATCAGATTTTCTCAAAGAAGAGGATATCTAAATGGTTGGTCTAATGGTTCTCAGGTTGTAGTACTAACAATAATTTGGCATCCACCAAAGGGCCTTTACTTTGTCCTTTGAAAGATAAAACGTTGAGATAAATGCAATATAAAACAGGTACAGCTTTAGATGTACAATAAAAGATAATGGAAAGCTGTGGATCTTGTTTTTATAAGGTGATAAATGTTTATGTGTAAAGTGGCCAGCTTTCATCACCTCTTAACTTTATAGTGCTGTGATACTAGAACGTTGACCTTTGTGTTTTAAAATGTTTAACTAATCGATTTTTCGTGTATCGTACTTCATTTGCCGACGATAAAAGCTGTAAAGACGTGAATTTCACCAATTTATATTAACAGTCCTCTTCATATTCAGTCATGTTTTTTATTATTCACTCCTCACTTCAAACCTTAATCCGCCATTCATAAAACAAAATGTTGCTCTTAACAACAACGTAAAAATGTAAGCAGCTCGTAACATAAGCAGGTAATCTATTTTATCGTCGTTGCCCATCCCGATACATCTTTGAGATCTGGAGTCCTCATAAAATTTTAATTTCTCCTGACCCGCATTTTTACTGTCAGCGTACAAACATAAATCATCCTAGGGCGTGTTTGGACTTTCCTTAAACTTTTCGTGTTGATTCGACCAGGATAACGGAGGGTCAAGTTTACGATCGTACTAGTTTTTATCGAGATTGCCCCACGGTACGGCTCATAGCTTTTGTTGGGCCGCCATTTCAAGGTGAATTATTTTATTAAAACACAAAAAGGGGAGAGCAGATACGGACGCGAGATTATGTGAGAATTTAAGAGTTTCGCCCATCTGCGAGGCGATCTCATTGAGATAGGCTAGATAGTTTGGGAATACAGATTTAATTTATATCTTGACTTACGTTTAGGATTATCGAGCAAGAGAGGAGAGGGTTCTGCTATCTTATTGGCCGTGAAATATGGTTAGCCTGTTAATGTGCGCCGCTGAACATAGCCGTCTCTCAGTAATCGGTGTAATGAACGGTTGAGATGTGATATTGATGTAATCAATATGTTTAAGGGATTAGTGAATGTAATTTGGCGTTATTATGAAATAATTCTGTGGATTCAGATGATAAATAGACGTCAAATGTTGTGGTGATTTTGTGCTCCAAATGGCGAAATTATTGTTTATGCTTTCTGCACAAGGAAGGAGATTTTCAAAGTGCACACGTGAAATTCGCACTGTTTACTTACATTATTTTAAGTGCCAAGACACCTATTGCAAAATCTGGTTTGAGGTGACTTAGGAGAAGAACATGGACGGATTTGCGGATTTGGGGGAGGCATTTGTGAAGCAGTGGGCTAGGCTCATTAAATACAAAAGTACATGATCGCATTATTCTTAATGACTTTTAAATGAAGGTTTTACAGAAGTCCTTCCTGTTTTATAAATATAAGATAATTTTACCAGTAGGTATGTAGCCAGTAGGATTATTTGATACCAAAATTTAATAGTTTTATCCACAAAAATTCACATAGTAACTAGTAACTCCTAAGCCATGAACTTCAATAAATCACCAAAGTGAAGCGAACTGTATAATTTTAGATGTCACCCGTCCCCATATTAATTTAGAATTGAAATTAACTGGAAGGGAGCTTAATTCCGTAAGTTATAAGACGAGGGAGTTAGATTACTGAGATCGTAAGCCAGCTCCTACAACCTGTTACTTCGTACTATTGTTCGGGATAATATGTTCGTCGTGTATGTGGTATGTTCCAATGATTCTGAATACATCAACAACTCCTTGATACGGGTGGTTTGACAACATGGTTCTCATTTCAATTATCTTACGATTGTGTAGTCAAACCGTTTCCTGAATTACTTAAAGACATGGTAAGAGCCAATCTTGTGGAAGCTAAATGGAGCAAATAAAATATCTTATCTTATCTTATCAAAAATAATATGAACATAAAATATGAATGGGCAAAAAATACATATACTACAATATTAAAACCTTTAAAAAAACGCTTATCAATCTGTACGTTTGTCAAATAATTTGAACTTGGCGTTACATATCTTTTTTCCCATATTTAATAATAATAATAATAAACATTTATTTCAGAATCAATTCCATATTTGTTAGTAACAGTGCAAACTTATAAACTAGTGTTAGTAACATGACATTCCTACCTATTATACAAGCGTGAGGCTCGCCGATCCTGGGAATGTCTACTTGACTGCGTGTAGTCGTATCCACCGCCCCAGGATCGGAGAGTCCCACCTGTCGGCCAACGTTCTGAGAATGGTGTTGGGGCTGGCGCGAACTCGGCGTAGCAGAGATGCACATCTCTTGCGCATGATGGCCGAAAAACTATCAACATCCGCGTCGGCAAACATGCCGGACGCGCTACAAAAACGCGGCAGCCCCATCAACACCCGGAACGTGTTGTTGTATTGGGTACCACAAGGAAAATTTGTATACTGTGATTTGAAAAAAATACAGTGATATCGGATTCTTACCGAGTAGTTATTTCATAGTATGATTAAGTCAGTTTTGTACCAAGAGTTCTTGGTACAAAAGTAACATCAAACAATTAAGTCTCCTTATCTACACAAGCCTTGATACTCGTCGCTTCACCAAGGTCAAGTCCCCTGTCCTCATTTCGACCATTTTCTCTATAAAACGAAGTAATTCTCTGTAAAAATACGTATATTTCCTCTCTTAATACCAGAAAATACTGCGCTATTTCCACGAAACTCTCATGTTTACATAAGCTAAGAGCTTTTCGGACATGTCCTACTTAATTAGATTCTACTTTCTTCCAGAATTCTCCCAGAAAGGGCCTTTATGTGCTGTGGCGGAATGAATCGGTATTACTAGCGTAAAGACATATTTTTCTTAGGAAAACTAAATTGCTTGGTTAAGGAAAATACTTATTTGATGTGATTATTATTACATTAAGAGACTCATGTATGATTCTCGGTACTTATCCGAAAGTGTTTCCTGAAGTGAATGGTTTACTTGAATCTGATAGACCGTTTATATTATTATAGAGATTATCTGAGACCATATTAAGATCTCCTTCTCATATAAAGAAGAGTTATGCAAACATGGGCCAGCACAGCTAAATAAAATTTAATAGTGTTTAAAAGCAGGCCCTTAAACCTCAGGTGTATCCAACTGCGCGCACAAAAATATGATGTAACAATGACATAAAACCATAAACCTGACATTTCAAGCATGCAAATTTTAATTAAACTAATAGCTCGTGATAAGTCAGTGTTAATTTGCGAATTCAGTGTTCAAAGTCAGACATGCGACCTTCTGGCCAGAATGACACAGCCGCAATAAAATTATGTCATGTTCCTACCAGCCTACTATTGAAAACTGGACATGAGCCAACGTGTTCTATTCTTACACACGATATAAATTTATTAGAAGCTTCAACAACAAAGAGGGTACTTTAATAATAAATGGTTAATTGTTCCCTTGGGTTTGTTGGGAAACGGAAGGTGGACAACAATGACTGATACTAAATTAATCATATCTGGCAACACATGGCTTTGTGTAAATTTTTCTTTAAAAGGACATGTTTTTCTATCTAAAGGTACTGTCCAATAATGAAATCAGCCGGTCGATTTTATAAACATGTCGAAGTGAAGGCTTGGGTGAAGAGGTAACGAAGTGAGCTATTATTCCATCTTGATTATATGAATTGACCGCTCACTTCGTGATCACTTCACCCAAGCCTTCACTTCGACATATTTACAGAATGACACTGCTGATTCTACCATAAAGCTATTCGTTACTAAAATTTGTCATTTGAAACCCACGCAAAAATATGTCAATCGTAATGTCATCGTCATCCGTTCGAAAAGGATCCAGGACACGTGATTGTTTGTGAAGTTTACTATTTACGCGATTTATATGTAAATGTAAGGGCAAGTTTAAGTAGGCTAAAATGTCGAATTACACGAGGCTAGATTTAAAAGATCCTTGTTTATTATGGGGGCTTTTCATATAGAATATGCCCAAGTGCGAGTTGGGCGAGACGGTCAAACAAGCACACTAGTAATCTTCTAAGGGTCTCGTTTTTCACTCGGACTTACAGAATCTTAAATGCCAACATAAATCTGTATTCACGAGACTGGAGTGACAAATTTGCTTGTTATATTTATATAATGACAGCCAGGACCAAGACCTTAAGATGCTTTCTGGCATACGGAGGAGTCTTGGTCCGACTTTAATGGTTGCAGTCCCACGGTTTGACCACAGCAAGAGCTGCTAAATCTTGGTGATCAAAACGTGCAGATATTATTACTAAACTGTGAGCTAAAGATTAATAATCCCCCCGACCGAATGTTAATCTCAACGGAGATTAGCCTAATCATCATCATATCAGCCGAAAGACGTCCACTGCTGGACATAGGCCACTCCCAAGTGTCGACACAGCAACCGGTCCTGTGCGTCTCGCATCCATGGGCTACCCGCGACCCTCGCCAGGTCATCGGTCCAACTCGCCAAATACGCAGAATATAATGTAGTGCATTAGAGTGTGCTCAAGTACAAGTGCACTCTCTGTTCTTTTACTCTTATAGTACGATGGGAACATTCCGACAAGACTCGGAATTCCTCAGTAACAGGCCGGAGTTTTAAAGTGGCTCCGAAGTCCATGGCTCGGAAAGCACGTCAAGCCGTTGGTTCTAAAGACTGATATAAAAAACGGGTTTTTCCTACTCACCTATAACATCCAACGCGATCTTATAATTCCTGGTGGGTGACACATGGAAGTCGACGCGACACCTGTAGATCGCGCGGTCTCTCGCCTTAATCTCCAGCATCCGGAGACCAGCAGTGGGTGTGCTGTGCCAGTGGGCTCGTCCGAGGTAGGCCTCATCCACCCAGTGAGCTGTTGGGCCCGGCACTCGAGTGTCGTAACTGTTGAAAAAGAAGAATCGAGTTAAATGGCCGTTTTGCGCAAATGTAACGCATTTTATCTCAACCTGTATAATGATACTGTATAAGTCACAATTTTTTAAGAAGTGCGTCATGCACTTACAAGGGTGTAGATTGGTAAACGTGACCGTCAAATTCACATAAAATAATCAATTGATTAATATACAAAGAATTGTAAAACTTATATTTGAAAAGAGTAACTATGGAGATTTTTTGTCTGGTCCGTTCTTCTCCATAAGAATCTACTTTTTGCGAATAGACAACTAGAGTCACTAATTATTTTTAATGGTCTAGTTGAAATAAATGAATTGACTTTGACTTTAATTAGATGCTGGAAAGAATAATATTAGGTACACGGACATCTTTACACCGACATTTTTTGCAAGGTTAGACAAACTACGAACGTAGGTAAGATTCCCATATTCCTCCAGTTATTTATTTATTTATTTAATAAGGCACACCAATAGCTTATTTACAAAATTAATCACATAAGTTATGGCATCGAGGGTCCTGTGTAAATAAGCCACTTACAGGCATGCACAACTTTCTTAGAGCGAGTGATTCATTGTAATTATTAAAAATGGTTTAAACAAAAATAGTAAAAAATAAACATTAACAAATTGAGACTTAATAAGATTTAAATAGTTGAATTATAAAATTAATTTTAAATTACAAAACTTGTATTAAATTACATAAAATACTAAAACATTACTTATTATTATTATTAAAATATCCAGTTATGTCAGTTATATATTGATATTGAAATAATGTTTCGTGTTCCCTTGGGATATGTTCCGATAGACACGTGGGGAAGTTAATTTCAATGTTAGAAGCTTTGGTTTTACAGAAGGAATAAGGGTCGTCTTTAACTTTAAAATTTTTCAGAAGCCTGTTTCAATCTATAGATAGAATGGTACCTATCCATGGTGTATGTACTGACATACAACATAGATAGGTAAGGTGAAATTCCTGAAAAGCTACAGTCATTACTGAGTGACTTTAGCTTTAATTAGATTTTAATTAACAAGACATAAAAGAGTTATTGTAAAAAGATTTATACAACTTAAAATTACGTATTAACATTGCTATCAGGATCAAGATAAATGTTGTCATAAAATAAAAATATATATAATTGCAAACACGTTTGTAAAAATATAAAACGGACTGTTAAGCTTAACCAGCATATTATTATATAATATAGTATACGGTAAAAATCGTAATGGGTTGTAAAATATTATAAGCATTTTAAAAGTATAAAAGGTTTTTTACAGCGAGGTTTAATTAAGCATAATATTCCACCATTTTGAAGTTAAATACGGCACAGTCTACTGTTTACACTTCGAGGTCGAGGCACTGAAATTCTCAGCATTTCTCCATGTGAAAATTTAAATCTATCGGTACACAGCTGTGTACCACTTTTTACTCAACTACGGAAAAACCAAAAAAAGGTATATTGATTTATATAATAATAATATCTTAGGACAACTCACACACGGTCATCCGATCCCAAACTAGGCAGAGCCTGTGCTATGGCAACCAGACAACTGATAAACATACTTATATATTTCTAAATACATACAAATATTACACAAACTACACACAGACACAGAACAAGTGATCATGCTCATCACACAAAGATTTGTCCTGGGTGGGAAGCAAACCCGGTTTAGCAGTCAGGGTCACTAACCACTCGACCAACAGGCCAGTCCAAATTATCAGTCAGTCGGTCAGTTTAAATTTTCGTTAAATCAACAACCACAAGCTGCATTAAGAGTTTGACTCAAAAAGCGGTACTTCTGGACACAACTAATTCAATAAACGGAGTAACAGTAAATTATAGAAACTTTCACTTTAAAAGTATACATTAAATCGAATTCCAAAAAAATCCTGCACCTGCACCTAGTGACCACACGAACACATGTAGTCTTAAATTTAACCTAACCTAACCCAATTGGTTAACGTTCTACCTTAGTTACTGCGACATTTTCAACCGACTTCCAAAAAGGAGCAGGTTCTCAATTCGAATGTATGTTCTTTTTTGTGTGTTTGTTATGCGATCATTCCGTCAATTATGAATTGATTTTGATAATTCTTTTTTTATTCGAAAGTCTATACTCCTGAGGTGATCCCATTGGCACCAAGTCAGAATCTGATGATGGGATCCCAGGGAAATCGAGGGCAACCAACAAATTTTAAAGGCACATATAATGTTTTTTTTAAGATATGGTAAACTGGGTAAATCCAGAAAAAATGTAATGAGTCTGTCATATAGATTTCCAAAAATATTGGACATGATTTTTTTTTTACGTATACAAAAAATTAAGAATTGAAGAACTGCACTGAAAACTCACGTGACGTCACATTTTAGTACACAAATAAAATGTGATGCAACCCCCACTTTTGAACATCGATGCGCTTTATCTTGATTAATTTTAATCGATGTGAAATGGCATAAAAATACATGTCTAATATTTTTTGAAAATGTAATGGTCGGACTAAACAGACTTATTATTTTTCTATCTAGGAAGACACCCAATTAGGAATGTGCATGAAACAGATATTTATTATCGTAACAGTTTATCTAGAAATATACAAAAATATAACACTAACAGTGAAAATAGAATCAAAATCGACCGAAATAAAAACGACATATGTACCTACCACTATTTCAAACAAACATATCAGTCCCTCTCGCTAAAACGCCGTTTTCAATGGCAACTTTATAGGCGGAATGGTATTTGACGACAAAAATAGTATAGGACTTATCTTTCTAATTGTCAACTTTGAAGCTTTATAACTTCATCGCTGCTGAAAGAAGTAAAAAAAATTGCATAGCATATTTCCTATTGTAACACATATCACGCGGTCGAAGTCGCGGGCAGAAGTCAGAATTATAAATGTTACAATCTGAACGATTGGATGATTTCAATCAATTTCGCCTAATAGCTGAAAAGATTTCGATAAAACTTGGAATACGCATACAACCCTAATCTTTTCAAAATTAGTGTGAACATTCTTCTTCTGGGTAAGCTCGCTCCATCGTCGACTTTGACTCTGTCATCTATGACCTAGACTAGAGTCAAGAGCAAACCCATATTAAAAAAATAAATACTGGTAAAACATGGGCTGTTTAAATAGGGCCATAGGATACTTTTTATCCCGGTAATAAATTTTTACGAGACTTTCACGTGGGCAGAGCAGCTGACAGCTGAAATAAATAATAATAAAGCTTTACTTATCTACATATTTACAAAGTTAACAAAAACATAAAACTTAGAACTAAAGTATTTGCTGTATCTCCTTGAAAAGTATTTGCTGGTTTATGTAGTCCCTCTTGGGTAAAAAGCTTACAGCTAGTGACTTTTAAAGATGAACGCTATAATTAAGTAATAGTCTGCTGCTGCGATCCAAAATACTGAAATATTCATAAACTTTTGCGGCCTGAACTGAATTACAATGAACATCAGATCGTTCAATCCAATTGTTTGAGACAATATTTATAAATTTACTTCAATCGTTTGTCGGCTCATCAGGTTAACGACGAAGTTTTTGTCCCAGTTCTAGATCCCAAATACCGTTTTGTTGACAAACTTACGCTTGTCACCATGTTGCAGTGTTGACATGTAACCATTAAATTGTAAGTATTTATTGAAAAAAGAGTTGTCCATGGAGTTTCTAGTACGTTCTTCTCCATAGAGCTATCTGCGCTTTGGAGCGTGTGACTGACTGACCTCGACAATTCAAAATTGACTTAATGGTTTACTTGAAATAAAAGCTTTGAATTTGAGTTCACCCTAGTAACTGACACGGTACCCATTGGTAAGACTCGTATCAGATTTCCTGGCTTCTGACTATCCATAACGACTGGCAAAGAACTCCAAAAGACAACCGGGAGCAACGGCTCGACGTGCTTTCCGAGACACGGAGGAATGTCGGTATGTTAAGGTGGTTACCCATCCTAGGACCGACCTCAACAAGAGTTACTCTTTACCTTTTTTTTTTAAGGATGGGAAATATTCAAATGACTTCTTCCGCTCTGGGTAGAGCGGAAGGGCGTGTCAGACTCTTACTGACTAAAACCCATCCGTGTTCCTTCTAAAGCCCTTTGCGTTCTAGGGCCGCGGTGACTCTTTCGAACAAATTCCGCAACGGGACCAAAGGCTAGACGTACTTTCTGAGACACGGGGGAGAATCTCTATGTTAAGATGGACACCCATCCTAGGATCGAACTCGACAAGTCTTACTCTTTACCTTAAAGATCGAACCATGCAGACGTTATTATTTAGTCATTACATACATAGATTTTTCTAACAAATGAACACCAAAATATCCTTCTTTAAAACATTTTCACAAAAACAAACTTGACCTTGACAACCAGGTACAGAACAAACAGGCAGGTATCCGATTTTCAGGTGAAAATACACACACAATTCATGAAATTCCAACCGATAGTAATGACATAGTCGAGTGACGGACTTGTCATCTCCGGTGCGAAGGGCAATGCTCATTATTTTTGTGTACGAAAGCGAACCGCGTGGACATTTTCAATTTTCATCCTTTAACTGTACGTTACTGTGAAATAGCTCGTTTTAAAACACTGTACGTATTTTTTTTTGTTTTGTTATAAAGAGGAGAATAACTTTGTTATCAGTACCCTAATTGCTTAAAATATTGAATCACATTTCCAATGATAACTAAATGGAATTCTGAATGCAGTGCTTCGTAATGATTATTTAAAATTCGTAACACGGCGCAATGAATACTGTTGAACTTCCAAAATTCCGATCGATTGCATGATTTTGTGTGTAAATTAAAAGAAACGTCTGTAGTTGAAAAAAAGCCGGCCAAGTGTTGGTCGGACTCTCTCACGAAGGGAATACATCATCTTTGAAAATTTCAACTGTCTAGCTATCGCGGTTCATGAGATACAGCCTGGTGACAGACAGACAGATGGACAGTGGAGTCTTAGGAATTTGGATCCCGTTTTTACCCTTTGGGTACGGGACCCTAAAAAAGGCCTTTACCTGCAATAGAAAATAGTATTTTTTTGTTATTATTTTGCCCAAGTATTTTGCAAAACCACCCATATTTTATCATTAATTTAGCACGATGAAGCATAAAATATTGCGCATTTTCAAAAAATATGAAAAAAACATTGTTGTTGTTCCCAAACATATAACAAACAGCAACCAGCCTAACACGAAATAGTACCCAAAACAGTAATTCAATCAGCTCGTAAGTATTACGTGCAACTACGGGAAATGAATTACTGCGGCAGAACTAAACGATACGATAGGAATCTCTCACCATTTGTAAAGCAGTAAGCAGAATGGTTGCAGGATTATTCTGGAGCTCACCTGGTCGGTGCTAAGTGGACTTTATTGAACACTAAAATGATAAACGTTGCTAATATGTTACTTTAGCGATGAATTTTGCTGTAAATTTTGTATGTTTGAATTTCGAAAATGCTGCTATTACAACTGGTATATCTATACCGTGGTGGTATAGTTGACAGCGCCCGTTACGGCCAGGGGGGCTACTCTCTGAGCCCGAAGTCCGTAGTTTCGGGCTTAGTAGCGGGTGTATTCTACTCCGTATTACCTGATAGTGACTGTCAAATCGTGTTGTCATTCATTCTTAGTTCGGGTTCGGGACTAATCGTAAGTCCGTGGGTGATACGGAGTAGAATACGTCCGCTACTAAGCCCGAAACTACGGACTGCGGGTTTAAAGAGTAGCCCCCCAGTTCCTGTCAGGATTGCGCAATTATTCGAAAGAGTTACCGCGGCCCTGGAATACCTTTGCGTTCCAGGGCCGCGGCTTTAGAAGGACCACGGATGGGTTTTAGTCAGTAAGAGTCAGACACGCCCTTCCGCTCCATCCAGAGCGGAAGAAGTCATTTGATGACTTCCCATCCTTAAAAAAAAAAACTTTCGAACAAATTCCGCAATCCTGTCAGGTGCCTTCCAGTCTAACCCATCGCAGCTAAGGACCAGTATTTTAAGTGGAGCCACTGCCTCCGCTCACACATTTGACTTCCACAACCCAATTATTGGGTAATACGGTTCCTCTTGGAAAACTGGGACATAATCTAAGACATAAAAATAATCCCGATTTCCCTTGGTCACGGCATCACGCGTGAACGGCTGGACTTTTTTTGTTGTATTTGTTATTATCAGTAAAGTTTATTATGAAATAAAATGTTGAAAAAAACAAACATACATCCGGTCGAAGCCAGGGCGGGACAATAGTTAAAAATAAAAACTTTTAAGTGTCATCAACATGCTCAATTCTTAATTATTTATTGTACAGAAGGAACACATCGAGTTACCCGAAACTGTCAAATTTTCCCAATCAATTTAGAACTTAACCATTTAGAATTACGGTTGAAAATCAATTAAAGAATTATGACAGGTTTTTGTAGCTTGATGTACTGGCGTCTGTACAACAAATAACTTATAATATAGTCATAATAAAGTTCATGTACAAAGGCGAACTTAATACTCAAAGTTGAGTTTTCTACCAGCAAGCAATTGAGTGTATTGCAGCTGCATTTGTGAAATTCCTGTCGGGTAAACCCAGCACCAGTAGCAGCAATGCTAGGTGTGGGAGCGTGTCTATTGGGCATGAGCCCATGAACGCTTGAAATCACCAGATCAACGAGGCAGTCAAAACTTGTATATAAAGATAAACATGGTGACTGGTAATTGAGTGTCTCGTTCGACTGGTAATCGTTTCTTGAAATGAGTTCTACTAATAATAATAATATTTAACGTTTATTGAAATAATAAGTTTACATGAATTGTACATATGGTTCAGTAGTATATATTAATATTGGCCTATTATAGTATTATACACTTCTGGACACATCTATTGGCCCACCTTAGAGTTTAGGTTTCGATAGCCCCTACCGAAATATGATTGCTAGATTGAACAAAAACTGTTGATGCAGTTTTAAACCTGATACATTTTACCATCTTTTTCGATCGTATTGTTTTAAATTTGAATTCAGAATACCATACGACATGGAGCTACGCCTAACAAGTCGGATATGCGCCTTGTTAAAGGCAATTGATTTTTGAATAAAAAACATGTTTTATCAAATAAAGGTTTAATTTAATAACGCGTGTTGCCTCCATGGGCATCTACCACAGCTCTCATACGATTAGGCATAGAGTTTATCAACCGCTCTATGCAATTTTGAGGGATCATCTCCCATTCCTCTTCTATGGCAGTTTTCAACTCCTGCATCGTCTGGGCAACTGGCTGACGAGCCCTAACACGTCTTTTTAGCTCGTCCCACATGTGCTCAATGGGGTTCATGTCTGGGCTTCTGGCTGGCCAGTCCATAACTGTGATGTTCACATCCCGAAGATATTCCCTGACGATGCCGGCCGCATGGGCTCTTGCATTATCATGCATAAAAAGGAAATTTGGGCCCACATAGTCCGCGTATGGTATCACGTGAGGTTCTAAGCACTCACGAATGTACCTTTCAGCATTTAATGTTGGCAGCCGTGGTCCTGTAACAACCTCAAGTTGAGTTTTGCCGCTCGCGGATATACCGCCCCAGACAGTCCATGAGCCACCGCCATAAGCAACCCTCTCTTCAAAGCAGCATTGTGCGAAACGCTCTCCCTTACGTCGGTAGACCTTCTTCCTTCCATCATTGCCATGTAACACAATTTTAGACTCATCAGAAAAGAGTACACGGCTCCAATCTTGCTGTGTCCAATTTAAATGACTGCGTGCGAAATGAAGGCGCGCTGTTCGGTGGGCTCGCGTTAGTTTGGGCCCATTAGCTGGCTTGTGTGGTACCATATCGCGTTCTTTTAACCTTCTCCGAACAGTTCGAGCGCTCACAGATACTCCGTGGAAGTCGCGAAGTTGGTTTTGTATCTCAATGGAGGTAAGGTGACGATTTCTCAAGCTGGTCGTCACGATGAATCGATCCTGCCTTTCAGTTGTGACCCGAGATCGTGGCCTTCCTTGGCGACGAACAAAGCCGCCAGTCTCTAGGTACCTCCGATAAACATTTCGGACCGCAGATCGACTTAAATTAAGTTGAGCACTCACGTTTCTTTGGCTGTGTCCGGCCTGAATAAGTGCCACAGCTTGGGCGGCGACTTCAGGTGAAGTATCCATAGATTATTGATAGAACCTCACCTTAATGTTAAGAATAAGTAATGTTTGTTGCAAAACCAAAGATATCAATCACTTTTTCAAGAATTAAATCCAAGTAAACCAATAAAACCAAGTTTTCTTAGTATTCGATTGTTTGATATCAACAAACAGGCTCCAAATTGTCTTTTGTTTCTTTAAATTCTGTGTTCGAAATTCAAAAAAAGACTATTGAATGAAATTGTGAATGTGCCAGGTTCAAAACTGCATAAAAACTTTTTGCTCGACCTAATATAAAATTTTAGCTAGGACCAAACGAAACTGAAAATACAAGGTGGGCCAATAGATGTGTCCAGAAGCATATTAATCTGGATAAAAACTATAGTATGACTTAGTGTTACAAGAATTCTGAAGGTAATATAGTGCATTGCCCGATCTAGGTTTATTTATTAACATAGATTTAGATTTAGGTATTAACATATATTTTCAATATCTAAGTAGGAACAATGTTTTGCGTCACCTTATTGTAAACTAGGCTTATGGGATATATTTATATCTTAAACTAAAATTATAGCTACTTTATTTCAGCACCTCTAGTAGTTTTTCCGTGTCTGAGTAATTTAGTTTCGTTAAATAATCGGATACTAGAGTCCATTTGCAAATATTTTGACCCCAAAACCTTGCAATCCATATTGGGTTGTTTTCAATTTATCGAAGTTTTTATGATTTTTTTAGGAATTTTCTGCCTCACGACCAAAAATTGCAAATGGTGATAAATCTACTCGTACGTGTATAGGTCATTTCTAAGGTTGTCAAATAAATTAAGCGGTAATACCGCCCATTATAATACTCCAGTATGCAATGTTCCTATTTCTAATAGTAATTAATAAGAAGAAGAACATTCTATCAGCAGTTACTAAATTAAACAAAAAAAAATAATTGTCTGCCTGTTTGTCTATCTGTCTCCGAAACGGCTGGACTGATTTTGACGAGACTTTATTTATTAGGTCTACCAACAATTGTTTACACTAATTTACAAACAAAAATAAAACATTCGTTCGTAGCTGATGTTTGTGAAAAATACAAGAGTTCCGTGCAAATATATTTTTGACAGCACAGTTGGCGCAGTGGTTGAGCGATTGACTGTTGCGCTGCGTGTCGCGGGTTCGATTCCCGCACGGAACAATTATTTGTATGGCCTACAGATAGTTTTTCCGAGTCTGGCTGTTTATGTATGTGACTTTGTATGTTTGTAAACGCACCCACGATACAGGAGAAATTCCTAGTGTGGGGCAACGTTTTTTTAAAAAGATATTAAAACCCGTTTTCACGTGATTGAAGCCGTGGGCAGAAGTAGCAGCTAATCGGTGAATATATTGTATAGGTAACTGAATACAATATACAATGCCGAGGCCGGACACATCATGAACACGTCAAACACAAACATCAATCTCATGTCCGTAGTTAATTGATTATCGGCTAATTAGTGTGGCAGCAACAAGCATGATCTCGCTAATACTCATTTTAAATATCTGTTGAAATTGTATATAGTTACTAATTACATACAAATAATGGTTAACTCATTGTCAACGATAAAACGTTGTACTGGGTTAGTGAGGTTCGTTTTTACGGTAAAATGGGACCCTAGTACTAAGACTCCGCTGTCTGTCCGTCTGTCACCAGGCTGTATCTCATGAACTGTGATAGTTAAATAGTTAAAATTTTCACAGATGATGTATTTCTGTTGCCGCTATAAAAACAAATACTAAAAAACAGAATAAAATAAATATTTAACTGCCCATACAACAGACATGATTTTTTTGCCGTTTTTATGCCTTCGTGCGCGAGTTCTACTCGCACTTGGCCGGTTTTTTAGTCATAAGTTGTAAGTTTGTAAGGAATTATTTTCTGTCTTTTAATAATAATAATAAAAATTATTTATTTGACAAAAAGTACACAACTACAAATGATACTTGTTTAAAGGAAACAAAGCGACGAGGTACAAAACATGATAAATTTATTGAATTTAAGGATTAAAGTTATCTTTTATGTGATGTGTTTAAAGGCGTGTGTGAGTGTTTGTATGTGAGAGTTAATGGGTTTGTTATTATGCCTTTAGTTTTAAGCTTTTGTTTGACAACAATGGCTTAAATGTATTGAATACTGTATTTTTATATTAAATACACGACTTAAAAGTATTTTGTATTTCGTATTTTAAATCCATGCGAGATAGTATTTTGTAATTTTTATATTAATTAAAGCAAAGGATGTATTTTGCCCAACTCTGACTGTTTGGTAACATAATCAAACGTCTTTAATTCCAAGTCTTCAAGTCCCAAACTAACCTGCCAGGGTTGCGGAATTTGTTCCAAAGAGTCACCGCGACCATGGAACGCAAAGGGCTTTAGAAGGAACACGGATGTGTTTTAGTCAGTAAGAGTCTGACACGCCCTCCCGCTCCACCCAGAGCGGAAGAAGTCATTTGATGATTTCCCATCCTTAAAAAAAAAAGGTCCCAAACTAAACCAAAGAATTTGCTTACTTACAAGTCCTTCAAATGACGTAGAAGTCTAGACAAATGCCTTATATGGACACCATTAACATTAAAAAGTTAAATACATGCGAGAACGTTTTAATTTAACATATTTGTTCGTACATTTTTGACAGATTACAAATGAGATGCGAACGTTGCTTAAAAATTAGTAACATTTTATTGGCCCTCTTATATGAACTGCAAGTAATGTCTAATACAGGTATTTGTACATCGTAAGATTACGCAAAATTCTTGGGGATAATAATTGACAAAAACTGCAACTGGAAGTCTCATATTGATGACCTATGTAAGAAGATAGATAGATTTGTCTACGTTTTATATAGACTAACACGTGTGGCTAGTGTAAATGCGGCACTATGTGCATACCATGGCTATGTCTCGTCAATTTTGCGCTACGGCATTATAATATGGGGTAATTCCGTTGAAATTAAAAGAGTGTTTCGAGCTCAGAAAAAATGTGTACGCTCAATTTGTGGAGCCCATCCACTGGATAGCTGTGTTCCACTATTTAAAAAACTTAAAATACTGCCACTTCCAGCCCTATACATTTTTGAAATTTGTATCTATGTACACCAAAACAGACATGAATTTGAATTGTTTAATGATGTTGTATCCAGACCCAGCCGCAAAGTGTATATGCTTAATGTTCCTAGACGTAGAATTAAATTGTTTTCTAATAATGTATACTGCATGTCAATTACTGTTTATAACAAATTACCGGATGGCTTCAAAACTCTAAACCTCAGAACTTTTAAATGTAAATTATTCAACTTTCTTTTAAGCAAATGTTATTACTCGACTGACGATTTCATGAATGAAAAATTGACCTAAATATTTGACATTGCCTATAAAACATATTTTATCTCCTTGACCAAATTGAATTTTGACTTTTATAATTGATCCTTTTTACAACTATTGTCCAATTTATTAAAATTATTTATAATGATTAATATTTTAATGTATTAATGTAATGATGATCCATAATTTTATAAACCATATTTGTACGCCGGAAACGGCAGAATATTATGATCTTAATATTATCCATATAACAACTTTGTACAATATTCTGACAAATAAATGCATTCTTCTTCTTCTTCTTCTT
>NDFZ01005259.1:217576-268549 GCA_002192655.3 Mamestra configurata | reverse complement strand
TGGGGCGTTTTTCAATTCTATTAGATTAAAACTCCTTTAATTGTATTAGAAGTTTCAACTACCATTACCGAAGTTAATGCAATTATCAATGTCTTCAGAACTGTTCAAAACATTATGCGCGCGTGGATTTCCTTAGCAGAGTTATTTTAGAAATGTATTTATTATACTCTTCAAAGATCTTATACTTACAATCATCAACAAATATATTTCGAAAAAGATTATTACAGGATTTTATGTTGATAAAAAACTCTATGGCCCATAACTCATTAATAGGTACCAACTCTTAACATCTTACACACGTGATAACTTTTAAACGAAATATCCGATTGAGATGAAACAAAAAGTATTTTACTTCTACATAAATACTCTTGATAACATAATGCTTAATTTCGATAAAGATTAATATTACGATACGTATTTAACGTAGTTTTTTTTCTTTAGATGATTTAATAATTATTTTGAACACAAAATGGGTTATTGTGATTAAACCATGATAGCTGGATAAATGTTCTCGCGGACTTTTTTGTAGGTCTTAATGGGATCTTCTAACCCGTAGTACATCATTTTGTTCTTTTGTCAATAGTTTTTGCAGCGAACGCAAAAAAAGGTTTTTGATTTTACACCTTGTGTTACGAAATAGCAATTTTATTACGGATCCCTAATTTTGAAAAAAAAAAATATAGCCTATAGCCTTCCTCGATAAATGGACTATCCAACACTGAAAGAATCATTCAAATCGGACCAGTAATTCCAGAGATTAGCGCGTTCAAACAAACAAACAAACAAACAAACAAACTCTTCAGCTTTATAATATTAGTATAGATTTATTATGTACTGAATAAGTCCAAATTAAGTGTGTGCAAAATTTCAGAACAGTCGGTTAGGGACTTTTTTTTATTAATGTGAAAGATGTGACCCATATATAATAACGTACCTACCTTTAACCAACTGTCAAATTAGCTACCGATAGTAGCTGAAAAGTCACGTTTGAAAGGCAAACATGACGTTTCAGCAACTGTCGGTAGTTAATTTGACAGTTGGTTAAAGGTAGCTTACGTGAGAGTCTATTAATGAGACCGACCGTTAGTAACTAGGCAAGTCAAAGAAACGCTTGTCAAGTTGGGATTGACTATCTGGTTTTGGAAATAAAGAGTAAGATTCGTCGTTTTCATGTCTCTTTAACGAATATATTGATACGTTAAAAACTTGTGAAAATGAAAAGCAATATTTTAGTTTCCGCAGTATTATTCCATCCGTTCCCCGCCTTAGATCGTGAGGCAGTCACGTCCCCAGCTGTTGTTTTACTTATCTACCCTCTATACTGCGACACGATTTCGCACTATCATGCCACAGAAATACGTCTTCACTCAAACGAGGAGCTTACGTCAAAACACTTTACTCGTATGGTAATTTTATGCCGCCAATCTATTTGAGGATGCGACTCAACTTAATTGAATAGTAACTGTTCATCTCTGTTTACTTTCAATTTCAATTAAATTAAATACAATGTAATTGAATGACTGCGGCATTAATTTCGCGCTTAGCGAATGCGCAAATCGTGACAGTTAGTCACAAAGCTAGAAGTTCTTGAGTGGAACTTTGCATAATTGGCACCCGAGTTCTGTGGCGCGGCAAGAAGTGGCGTAAATTTTATTATCAAATTGTGAACTTATTACGCACTGTGTCACCTGAAGTCGTTAGCTGGAATACGAAACACGGCTCGTGTTTTAGTGTTATATGCGTAGTAATTAATTATAATATTCGTGTAAAGTTCCATGGAATATGCTTGTGGGTTGGTATTGCTGGCAGTGAAATTCATTCGTGTAATTATATCGACGATTTATTAACTGAGCTTGGAACATGTAACTTTGGGTGTTTGACCTTGGTTTTGTTTTTATGAGTATACTTTGTTTCTCTTTTTAATTGTGAATTTGATAAATTGAGTGATGAATCGTAGTTTTAGAGCCTGTTTTAGGTCAGTGGGTCGAAAATGAATAAAAAAATGGAACAGAATTTGTATGAAGTCATCTGCCAAGTAAGTTAACGGGTACTTAATCATCAGGTGTTTAAAACATTTAAAAAAATACAAAATAAAAAATATTAAAAAAAATTTAGTCCGCCGGTGCCGGGAGCAGGGTCCAAGCTACTGGTGGTTAGAGCTCCAGAGAAAGGAATCTCCTCACTATACGAGCCGTATCAAGGAGTACTGCCTTCTGTATCAGGCCCTTTACCCAACCGCGCAACGACAGCTTCGACAGATGGTCGTCGAAGTTTATGTAATCTAATACCTTTAAACGACCAATAATAATTCTTGTATATATGTATATATATAATCTGAATCTCGGAAACGACTCCAAGGAATTTCATGAAATTTAGTATGGGGGGTTTCGGGGGCGATAAATCGATCTAGTAAGGTTTCATTTTTAGAAAACGTTTACCGAAAAAAAACCAGAACAAAGCTCGGTCATCCAGGTACTTATTATTATTATAATTATCCAAAAACAAATCACCGTCAATAATTCCCCATCTAAAAAAATCCTCTCAACATTTCAACCTACCACTACCCTCTGACACTACCATCGCTTCAAATGTAAATCACTCCAAATTAATAGTACCTACCCAGACTGAATGCTACCGCTTTGTGGTCCGCTCCGAAGCTAACTGGTGCTAAATCGCATAGCAGTTTAGCTACCCGTATTGATTCAAGCACGAGACAGTTTATATCAGTGAAGTCCAATAGACTTAGTACAAATGCACGAGCTGTGCTCAAATAAAGCGTGTGATTGCGAATTTGAGTGAGCTAGTATTGATCGAATTTGTCGCGCGTATGTTGGATGTTCGTGTGAAAGGGCTGTTGTTTTATCTATTTGGTCGGAATTGGTATTTGTGTTTAATTAATTAGAATGACTTGTGATGTTTTGGTGTTTGTTTTTCTATGGGTGGTGAAGCTCGTTTTGAACCAAACCAATTTATTTTTTTGTAGATTTTGTAGTTCAGTCTGACTCTTTATTCATAAAAATTGGCCAAGTGCGAGTCGGACTCGAGTGCAAAGGGTTCAAAACGAATCACATTTTTGTAACATGTTGCTTTCAGACCAAAACTATTTATAAATTTTCCTGTAATCTATAGGTAAAGAATAATTATCTAAATTTATCTAATTTTTTCACTCAGTAGTCTCTCCTCATATACCCCGTATGAGGAGATAATGGTATTTTTCATCTATAAAAACAATTTTTTTTAAATTAAGAAATAATATAATTAAAACCTTAACAATAAGCCCTTTCATTGGATCTTGACATATCCAATGAAAGGGCTTATTGAAGTATAGTTTGAAAAACATTTTATTTAAATTTTCTAGTGTCCCCCAAAAGTGACTTCATGTTTAATAGGTATTTATTAATTTTTGACTTCGTTATGCTTGAGTCAGATTATTGTTTGAGTCACAGAAAATCACATGTGTACCAAATCTCAACAGAATCGACTCAGTAGATTCGGAAAAAATGGGTTGTGACAGACGGACAGACAGACAACCGAGTGATCCTCTAAGGGTTCCGTTTTTTCATATAGAGGTTCGTACCCTAAAAAATAACCAGATATGTTCGGGAGACAAATCTCGGACTCAAAAAGCGTTAAAATTCAAGTAGCAATATCATCTTAGCAACAATTAATGCCCGCGACCCTCACCAGGTCATCGGCCAGGTCATCAACGCTGTGTCTTCCGGTTTGCGGCCGCTCGGTAGCCGATGGATGCGAGACGCACAGGATCGGTTATTGTGTCGACACTTGGGGGAGGCCTATGTCCAGCAGTGGACGTCTTTCGGCTTATATGATGATAATGATAATGATGACAATCACTAACAAAAACTTGTCAAAATGTAGGGTAATTAGAGAGTTTTTGGCATTTTGTGAATGAGATCCCAATCCTCTTCAAAAATACAAGAATTGCGTTTCTGATAAGTAGTTTGTTTATTAACATTTATGGATAATTTTATTTTAGCTTTTGATAATTAGTATTGAAAATAAAAAATAAACCATAGGGTCGATATCGATTTTTTAGAACTAGATTTGAATTTAGTAGGGCCAATTCTACAAATTTAAGCAACGTTACATTACTCCGACAAACAAAATCCCGAAAGCGCTACCTCGACAGATCATTTTACCGACCTGCAGTAGACTGACAGAACAGTAAGCCGATGGAGTTTACCTCGACAGAACGCTATCTCGACAGTCATTTTGTCGACAAAACACTAGTTCGACTAACAGTTGACCGATTGAATGCCATTCCGACGTACAGAAGACCGACAGAAGACTAGACCGAAAATGTTTATCATGCCTGAACAGTATTAAACACACAGCGGACCGTCAAAAACACAAGCGGAATAACCAATACCCAATTTTTCATAAATTTTTTTGAACTACAGCCTAAGAGGCGAATGCAAAAGTTGCTTGAAAATTTGTAGAATTAGCACTAGTATCAATGATACATTTTAAATGTGAAAAAGAATTTGTAATCCTTATGATTTTTATTAAAAAGGATGAGTGTCGCAATTCTTTGTTTAAATAAAATACTTTTTAATCCATAAAGTGGTAAAAGAAGATTAGTTTTAAATCCACATACGCTCTTTAAAATGGCCGACAGAATTTTTATCCATGAAATGGCACGTACCTCCTAGTCGCCGTAATATTTTTTTTGGTTACTGATTCTATCTTTTTTGTAGGCTTTAAAAGTTTTTTGCATAATTTAAAAATAAATCATTTTTTAAGTTTCAAATTTACCATTGGAAATTAAGTAGGCTGTGAGATATCATCGAAACTGTTGAGCCTACAGTATTAGGAAAAAATACAGATACTTAATACTTTAATAATTATGGATCACAAACCTATGAGAAGTATATGATTCGTACGGAACCCTTTGCGCGCGAGTCCGACTGGCACTTGGCGGTATTTATTTTTATTATTAGGTTTTTTTTATTATTAGTAATGTACCTATTACGGTAATAGGCATCCGTTGGTTACCCGTCGCGTACGAAACTTTATAATAGGTAGAAGCTTGCAAAGTGGGGCTACCTTGACGGATCAGCAGCAGAGTTAGGGTGCGGAGCCGAGTCACAAACTATGTTCCACCTCCTATCCTGCCCTGTTTGCCCCAAAACATGCAGCCAAAGTGACCTATGCGCTGCCACCAATGATGCCGTGGAAGCATGCGCGTGCAGTAGGCTACATAAGGGTAGGCCAGCCTATACAAAATTCCAAAAAGAAAAAAATCGCATCTTCAGTATCGTGATTTCAACCCTGAATATTGTGATGAGTTTTTTTTTATACATTATATATGGGCTGGATTCCGGATTTTTACAGGGGGAATTATAAATTATCAACTCAATGTTACTTACTTCCACGAACATTAGGTAAATATAGTCTACCTATTCCGATATCTGCTAATAATTGATCTATTTTAATTGCCCGTGTAAGTGCACCATAAGACGCTGTCATGCCAGCAACACGGAGAAGAAAAAGAAGATAACACTGTAAAAACAGGCTCCAAAAAATACAACGCGTAAATCTACCACTATAAGCCCGACTAGATTCGGCAAGTCTCGTCGCGATAGTTCGAAATCTTTCTCGGCTTTTCTCGATTTTTTCCACGACCGGATTTGATCTGAAGTATACGGAGGAAAATCTCTCGACCCTTTAAAGCCGGAACAGTGCTTCGGATCATCCGGTTTTCTTTCTAGGGCACTTTACGTGTAGTGAATGCATCGACATCACACCTCTTTCCTTTGGGGTAGGCAGATGTGTCATCGGTTTTACATTTTATCGATTGGTTGAATGTCGGTTGCAATATTGTTCTTAATTCTGAAGTGGGTATTGTAAATCATTATAACTTATAGTAAAGTGATAATTGATTGATCGGTGGTTGCCGGTGGTGTTTGGTTTGATTGATTGAGTGTTGATTGTTCAGTGTCTGAAACTGATTCTATATGTCCTGATATATAATAGTATTTTATACTAAGTACTCATTTTTATAAAAACGTTAACAAACACCTCAATGTTATAAATCTTAACTCACATGCACTAAAATCTAAAGTAACAGAGTGGCTGCTCTTTAAGGATTACTCTTATACGGAGTCTTTACTTACCTATCTTGTGTAATACATTCACACACACACACAAAGCTACATAAACACACAACACAATAACACATACAATTTTACTCCTTGTGTACCATACAGTAGAAAGACACAGTCCACTTGAGATAAGTTTTTGTTGATCATTGCGAACTTAGACCATAAACTACCTTTTAAAATACAGGTATAACCTAGCTTAAGAGGTGGAGTATTACTCTTGTACGGAATTTGCAACATAAACTATAAATGTATTTTTAAACCAAATATCAAACTCTATATGTTTTTGGATAAATAAAAGGGTATTATTATAATTAAATATTTAGAGATATAGTAAAACTTGGTTAAGTGGGACCTGTATAAGTGAGAAACCTTCATAGCTGGAACCGATGTTGAGGTCCCAACACTTTAGCGCTGAATTACCTCTGTTAGTGGGGCAAAACAAATCTCTATATCTAGGATTAGTTTTTTCGATTTTATCAACATAATAACCTCTATTAATTGAGACAGCGAGTGTATTTTATCTCTTCTACTGAAATTATATTTTAAAGAATACTTTTGCTAAATTAGCTTCTTTGAATTTTGTAGTATGACCTCTGTAAATGAGATAACGTCAGTTTATGACCTCTCTAAATAGGACTTTATTGTAGATAAACTTCCGAAATAACCTCTATTCTCCCTCTACCTTTATTATTTCTCTTCTATTCTTCTATTAATGGAACCCTCCGTAAATGAGACAGATATATATTTATACCTGGATATCTGAGACCCTGGTAATAGGAATACCTACCTCTTGAAGTAAGACTTTGCAGGTCCCTTAATGTCCCAGTTAACCAGGTTTCACTGTATAATATAAATAGGTTTCTTCAAGACAAGCGAGCTACATCGTCAACCACACGATCGCTTACCTTAAAGTGAGACAGTATTCAAACACTGGCCTATTAATAATATTAAAAAATAACATACGTTGCTTGTGTTTAACATTATGCACAATATTGTTACGCGCCAGAATTAATGTCGGGTACAATAAGTTACTACTAGCGCCATCTAGTATCGAGTAGCAGAACTAGTAGAGTCAAGTACCTTCTAGACATTTCTTTGCCAGAACATTCTACACTTCTCGATATCTGGTCAGTCGGCAGCGGTAGTTACTTTCCAGATGTTTCGAGAATAGAACTTTCTAGAATTAACTGACCTATATATGGAGCGCGTATTCCACGACCGAGTCAGTATTGGATTTGCGATACAAGCGAATACTTCGGAAGCGATCTTCAAGTGCGATTAAAGTAGAAGTTGTGTTTTATAATTAGTGAGTTCAAAGTTGTAATTAGTGTTTTTAAATTAAAGTGTAATTTTGCTTATTTAATCGGCTGTTTTTACTGTCACGAACCCCAAGCTCGTGACAATATGCACATGTTTATCGTTCGAAAATATCAAATTTGGTTATCATCACACTATATAATATAATATCATCACACTAATATTATAAAGGCGAAAGTTTGTGAGTGTGTGTGTATGTTTGTTACTTCTTCACGCGCAAACGGCTTGACCAATTCTGATAAAATTTGGTATGCAGAAAGCTGACACCCTGGATTGGACACATCCAGGCTAGCTTTGGCTTATTTTTATGCATATCAAGAGTAGGAGTATCTGATAAACCACGGGTAACACCGCGGGGCGCAGCTGGTGTGCCATATTTTATCTAGTCTAGGATGGCGCGCGGACTGATTGAAAAAAAATGAGCCAGTCCTCGTGTTTTTCGTGGTATGATAAAATGGCTGTTTCATATCACGTCTATATTGCGATGAACATTGCGAGGAAATACCTGGCATTACTATTAGGTGTTACCATACGGAACAGGAACGTGAAAAACTCCGGTAGGTAGTTTCCTACTTTTTAAACTTGTACTTTATTCTTAAAGCTGCCGCATTGTCATCGCATTGTCACGTTGCGCCTATCTGTGTATGAATCCTTAAGTATCTACTTTTTGTTTGTTCAATGTTTTATTTCAATAACGGTAAGAAAAAACCCTCTAGGTATATTTTTTTCTTTTGCATTCTTCCCATGTTGCATAACATATTAATTTTGGTTATCACTCGTTTTTTAGGGTTCCATAGTCAACAAAGAACCTTTATAGTTTCGCCATGTCCCTCGATCTGTCCGTCCGCGGTTTAGCTTGGTATGGGTATATTAATCACGCCGACACAGTGTTAAAACATTTTTTTTAGGGTTACATGTAGGGACATGTAAAGTTGGGATGTTTTTTTTTATCGTTTACCCCACGGTGTGGGATATCGTTGAATAGGTCGTTTAAAAATATTAAAAACATTTTTCCATCCAAGGATCCGTTTGCGAAATATTAAGCTTTAAAGTTCAAATTTTTGTTAGAGTCAAATTCCCCACATTTGACTCTAACAAAAATTTGAACTTTATAGCTTAATATTTAATATACACTTGACTCTCTTGAAAAAATCATAGTAGTAGCATATATAACGAATTTAAAAGGAAAACTATCACAGCTAAGTTATCCACTGGTAAGTAAAAAAATTCTAATAATTTCATCGAAAATTACTTAAAACCAAGTGCATTTGTAAATTTTTAATTTAATTGTGTTTTACTATTTTTCTGGCATTGTTTAAGAGACGAGGCACCACGGAACCGTACACTGTGCGTCGCCCGACACGCACTTGGCCGGTTTTTTATGGTATGCGTCGTGCTTGGCACAAATAAATTCTATTTACTTTTCTCATTATAGGCACTTTAGGTAAGCTTTTGATATCATAGATACTGCAGGAAAAGAGTATGGTGTTCTCGAATATCTAACCTTATTTACAGATTTAAACATTCAAAAACTTATGTTTTTACATTTAATACCGAAGAAGAAAACAAATTATAAAGACGTTAAAAATTATTTCCGACCTTCTAGAAAAGCATTTATTTACAGAAAATATTAAATGCTATAATTTACAGCAAGTAGGTTAAGGCGAAGACGGATCGAATCACACCTCATTTGTCAAAACGAATGAAGGGTTGCCGAGAAAATGAGGAACCTCCACTTAATCGTCCCCTTTCCGAATGTCTTTACATTCCGGTTGATAAATGTCCATGTATTATAATTCATTGGGAATTAAGGTAGTTAGAAATAGTTTGTATCACTGTTATTAGGTTCTATAAATCTAAACTATAGAATTAAAAATGAATGTAGGTAGGTAATTTGTTTTTTACATAAAATGGTAAGGTATTTTTTTGTTATTGTCTAAGGCAGAGAAATTTGGAAGGGGAAAATTAGGCCTCTGCCGAGCAGTGGGACACATTTCAAGGCAAAAAAATGTTTGTTCATGTTTCGTCATATCTGAAAATGAGACTATAGTAGGCGCCAGATAATCGTGGAATAACGGTCATTGACCCACCTACAATTATTGACATTTTTAATTTGAAAAACGGAATTAATGACACAAAGCTGTCCCGAATCATCATCTCTCGTGATCCTTAACATTGTCTAATAATGAAAAACGATTCATATTTAATTGTTCAGGTACCTATGAACAGTTATTAGGGAAAGGTCAATATACTTTATTCCACATTTATCTGGCGCCTACTATAGTAGAAAGTTCTAATTTATACTAATGTTTGTAAATGCGAAAGTTTGGATGTTTGGGTGAATGGATGGAGATGGAATCTGACTAATCAATCACGTCAAAACGGCTGAACGGATCTTGATAAAATTTGGTACAGATGTAGATTATAGTCTGGAATAACACATAGGATACTTTTTTCCCGGGAGTATGTGCCCTTGGGTCAACTTTGTCGAAATTCACGCGGGTGAAGCCGTGAGCGGGCGATAGCTAAGAAGCTATCGCCCACGACAATCTGCGACGGTATAGCTTATAACCAACTGGTTATAAGCTACACTGTCACAGATTGTCACGTTACCGCAGGATGGCCTCGGGCCAGCCGGGGATTGCGGAAGTCGCATACGTTCCCGCGATCCCCGGCGTAGGTGGGAGATGGAACACCGGGGTGGTTTTAGTCAGTAAGAGTCTGACAGACCCCTCCACCCGCCCCAGGGTGGAGGATTTCCATGAGGATTTCCCCCCGAAATCAAAAAAAAAAAAAAAAAGGATGGCCGCGGGCGTTAAGTCCCCGTAAAAAGCTAATTGTTCAAATAATGCAATTAAAATGAGCGTTAACCCGTTTTTTAATTCCATTTTCCACAAAAAAGTTGTGTCACTTTACTATACATTTCTTTGGCGTACTGTAATATTAAATCTTATTTTTATTGATCAAGTATTAATACTGCTTTGCATAAAGAGACTACACATTTAACTAGTTCTACGAACAATAAGAAGAAAAATGCCTGGATGAACTTAGTGTGGCCTTTGCTAGGCAGTGGACGACAACCGACGGTTAGATTTAAAAAAAAACTATAATTTTAGTTTCACTCATTCTCGATCTCGATCATTTGATTCTAAATACATTTTTAAAAGTCAATCAACTGAATTAGAACTCCCACTGCATTTATATCACAATCACACTGATAACAAACTTTTGTAACAAATAATTCTCCTCGCTATCTTTAATTTTATTGAAGAAGTATAAAACGGGGGCACGGCACCCGTTGTCTTCAAAAATTGCTTCGAGCCAAGGTTGGGTCGGTGATAAAAAATAATATCCAAAGTTTTACCCCTCTTTTTCTCAATTATAGGAACTTTTACTGGAGTTCGTTATGTTGTCAACACCTCTTAGACTTTATAACCACTTAAAACATTAGTATTTAATGTTAAAGTATGGATGGAATTCTGCTGAGTAAATCGAGACTAATGTTATTAATATGGTAAAATAAACTCCTTTTTTTTAAGGATTTGAAATCATCAAATGACTTCTTCCGCTCTGTGTGGAGCGGAAAGGCGTGTCAGATTCTTACTGACTAAAACCCATCCGTGTTTCTTCTAAAGCCCTTTACGTTCCAGGGCCGCGGTGACTCTTTCGAACAAATTCCGCAACCCTGCCAGGAAAACAAACTCCTGCAGACAGCAGCACTGCGGAAGAACGAAAACGCAGTTTAAGTGGTTGTTATTTCTTTGAACAAGCATCGTCGTATCAATATTGTGTCACACACTTGGACCTGTCAGTGGGAGTAATGTCAAGCAGCGGTATTAAAAGCAAAGAAATTAAACCACATTTGATTGAATAATCTGTACAACTTTTTAAGTTCCATAGAGTTTGTTTTATGCCAGAACTTTTTATACAACTATGAATTTAATAGTGAAAGATAGTATTTGCACTTAATCAACCTAGTAGGTTTTTAATATACGAATTCAAATATTACCTTGACCAAATTGGCAGTAAGCTCAGCATGTCTAAAACGATTAACTTTTGTTTTTACTGTTGATAGGCACGCGTTTGACCACTATCTCACCTGATGGTTAGCGTTCCCAAATAATTAATGTTTTCCCAAAACATTTTGTGCGTGTGGGTGGGATATCCACCATGTACCGATGGCGCATCGCTATACGTCTTGTGGTCTGATGATGGAACGAGTTTGGCGGAATTAAACATTGCGATTCCGTCGCAGACTCCCCATAATACAACCGATAGAAAACCGACAGGCTAGCAACTCGGCGTCGATGCTCAAGACTTTGTAGCTTCGACTCGACGAGCCTATCATTGCAGATGATCCTCTTACTCTTTAACTTTCCAAATCCAAATTAAAAGCAGAATAACTTATGCGTGTTCGTGCCATCGTTTTTCTTGAGGCATGCATTTGACTACCAGGTCAAACGTTAGCCCATCAACACATTGACAAAAGAAAATTTAAACAGGTGCAATGGCCATTACAAATAATCTACTTTTAACCTAAACCAGCGACATAAGTGTAGCCATCACTTTAAATCCAACGAACCAGTAGGATCTTATAAAGAATAATTGAAGATAGCAACTTTGCATGAGAATTGGATGACTGCCAAAAGCTTTGCACAGTAAACAGGTTTATGCAATAAACAATTTTCGTGAAATAAAGTGATGTTGCCGTACTTGCAAACGTCAAGAGCTTGCATTCAATCTAAAGAGTTTAACTAGTAAGCATGGATTTTTAGGCTGACAGACAGAATAAGAATTTATACAACAATGGTTGGCAAAAGAAAAGATTGTGTTAGGAGTGATATGAAAGAAAAGGGAGTTAGTGATAGCGTGACGGCTGACAGGACAGAATGGAAGAAAAAAACGTGTTGCGCCGACCCCAAGTAACATGGGATAAGGGCAGGAAGATGATGATGATGGTTGAAAATCAGAACGTTGGAACATAAAAAGACTGAATGCCAGATAATCGCATGTAGCTGAGATGAGAATGCTAACATGTATATTATGTTATAACGCGAACAGATATAATTAGATATGAGTATTATGAAAAGACGTGTCGAAGGTAAAAGAATAGCACCATCCCATCACTTTCTGTGGGTGTCGTAAGAGGCTACTAAGGGACTCACCAGAGAATGGGCAGCAGCATTCTCTGTGAATTGCACAGCTACATTGCGATCGCCAACCTGCCTGCCATGCGTGGCGATTATAGAAACCCTATCCAAGAAGTTTTTCGGCTGATGTGTTTGTGTGTGTGTGTGTGATTATGAAAAGGAAGTCCGAAAGTGCTACCGGAAACTTTTAACTTGGTATGAAGAAAACGTAGTTTTGAGCATCAATGTGCTTGTATGGTTGTAGTTGGATAACTTAAGAGTACAGGAAGATTCTTGTTCTTCTTTGAAGAGGAAGAACAAAGCAACGATAGATGGACTGTGTAAAAGAAAATAAAATTTCTAGAAAACCGGTGATTACTGAGATCACGATAATGAAGAATGGATGAAGAATACATAGATTCAGTAGGATATATTTTGAGGTAATTATTAATGTTTATAGTTTTACAAAGTGCTGACTGAATCCCGATAGAACCATTATTATATATGTACTAAATTGAATAACCGAAGCTGACAAATGCAGTATGATTGTGTTGCAGGTCTTCGAACTTTCATTACAATTCATTTATTACACCTTTAAGCATAATTGTATTTTTTTTTTTTTTAAGGATGGGAAATCATCANTTATTGTATTAACGTCTTATACTCAATACAGCAAACTTCTCTTGGGCGTCACTGGCAGGAAGTTTTGAAACCACAGAACAAGGAATCGGCGAAATGGCAATGGTACTAGCGCCGCCATTAATTTATTACTAACTAGCATCTGCCCGCAGCTTTTTTAGCTTAGATCTGTGTGCCAAGTTTCCTCAAAATCTGTTCAGCGTTTTAGAAGTCAAAACGTTATAGTTAAATAGACACACTTTTACATTTATAAAATTAAGGATTGATAATACTGTCCTCACCACAGTTGCACTGAACATAAGTTTCAGCTGTCAGGGCAGTAGACCTGCCAATTTTGCGGAATTTGTTTGAAAGAGGCCGCTGGAACGCAAAGGGCATTCATTAGGAGGAACACGCATGGGTTTTAGTCACTAAGAGTTTGACACTCGGCCCGCCCAGAGCTGAAGGAGTCACTTATTGATTACCCACCCTTAAAAAAAAATGCCAGTAGTATAATCGTCACGTGCAGTCCACCAATTTCTATAAATCAACGATGATGACCACTGAAACACCTGTTGGTCCATTTTGTAAACATCTCACCGTGGAAACTTTGGTGGAGTGAGTTAAATGAATAACTATTCCATTTTGTTTGCATGGATTGACAGCTCACTTCATGTTCACTTCACCTAAGTTTACACGATGAGATTTTTACAGAATAGCACAACATGTACAGGAAATTTTACTTTGGTAGAGTGAGCTTATGAAAAACCAATCCATTTTGTTTATATAGATTGACAGCTCACTTCATGATCACTTCATCTAAGTTTACACGATGAGAATTTTATAATGTAAAGAAAGTATTGCTTTGGTGGAGTGAGCTTGTGAAAAACCATTCCATTTTGTTTGTATAGATTGACAGATCACTTCACCTAAGTTTACACGATGAGATTTTTACAGAATAACACAAAATGTAAACAAAGTGTTACTTTGGTGGAGTGAGCTGGTGAAAAACCATTCCATTTTGTTTGTATGGATTGACTGCTCACTTCATGTTCACTTTAGCTAAGTTTACACGATGAGTTTTTACAGAATAGCACCACTGGTTTGTAAAGAAAGTGTTGCCAATGCCGTCTCTAGCAACGGCTGCTAAGGTGTTTCCCTGGTCTGTCTCTGTAAGTCAGTACAACATTTTGTTGTGAAGACAAAACTTGATGTTCAAAAGTTATTTTGAATTTCGTGAGTTTTGAGTCGATTAAGTATAGAATGATTTGATTAAGGGGTTTTGGGTTAGTTTGTCACAAAAGGCGTTGATGTTCCGAAAACGATAGATATAAGTAGTTGCTGTGTCCAGTATGGATGACATCGTCTAGTCAAGACCACCGATTTATAAAACTTAGTTATTGAACAGGATCCTACTAAAATATTGGTGTACATTTTCAAAAGAAAAAACAATAAGATAGGATGTTAACTTTATAAATAAACTAGCCCCTAGCTCCGCCCGCGTTAATGTCGGAAATTATCCTAAAAAAAAGGTATAAAAATTAAGTAGGTATCTTGTGTGTAATTCCAGACTATAATCTACCTCTGTGCCGAGATCAGTTCAGCCGTTTAGACGTGAAAGAGTATCAAACATCCATCCATCCAGTCTCACAAATTTTCGCATTTACAATATTAGTAGGATTAACTTGCAGTAAGTGCAAGTATGTTTGCGGTAGCTAAAATCTGACGGTCCGCCATTGCATCATGCACCACAAAAAGAATTGGCAACGAGTTCATACTACACTGCTGCATTAAAATATGATTTAAATATTACACATTTCTTTCCTTTTCATTTTTGTTAAAAACTTAAAATATATGTCTAGTAGTAGCGTTTTTTTTTTTTAAGGATGGGAAATCATCACATGACTTCTTCCGCTCTGGGTGGAGTGGAAGGGCGTGTCAGACTCTTACTGACTAAAACCCATCCGTGTTCCTTCTAAAGCCCTTTGCGTTTCAGGGCCGCGGAGCCTCTTTCGAACAAATTCCGCAACCCTGGCAGGCTCTGGCCCTAGCGGGCCCCGTCTTTTATGCTGACATCGTGATCGGACAGCGAGCCACCCAATGCTCGCCGTCCGCAGGCCCGCGCCTACGGTGGCCGGGGATCGCCCTGCGACGCCCGGGGCGTCTTCTCCTGTTATAATTGTATACTAGGTACAATTAAAACACTTTCTTACAATAACATACCTGTAATTCTTAAATAACAGTTATTTTGAACCTGCGTAATGACACCAGGTATTCATAATGACATTAATATTCATTCCGGAAACGCGCAGGAGTAGACATGAGAATTAGTTTATGTTATTAATAATTTTGCGACAGGAGTGTCAAGACAAACAATTCAAATTACAAGCCAGTTTAGTCATACATATATACAGGTGTAAGTATCTAATATTGCAAAATTTTCATTGTTGATATTTGAATATGAATTAGAATTTTTTTTTTAATTTCTTGTTAAATTTTCCTGGATACCTTTTTCTGATTCAGCTTTTGAAAGGAAAACTATCCAAGATTGCAACAACCAATTTAAAAAAAAAATACTCACCAAAAATATGAACAGAAAATAGAAACCATTTTTAATAGATTCTTCACCAATGTTCAGTACTGATACTCGTAGGAAAACAACTATAAAAATTAATGTCTGAAGCACAAACATTAAGTACAAAATTAATTAAGAAAAATAAACAAACATCGTCACAAAATAACAAGTAAACATTCTACACGTGACTGTAACAGTACCAGGAAACGACACAGAAACATTCTACACGCGACTGTAACAGTATCATAAAACGACACAGAAACATTCTACACGCGACTGTAACAGTACCAGGAAACGATACAGAAAAATTCTCCACGCGACTAACAGTATCAGGAAACGACACTGAAACTTTCCACACGCGACTTTAACAGTACCAGGAAACGATACAGAAAAATTCTCCACGCGACTAACAGTATCAGGAAACGACACAGAAACTTTCCACACGCGACTGTAACAGTACCAGGAAACGACACAGAAATAGTAACAACCAAAGCACATCACGGCAACATTTAGAGAATTAATTAACGATAGTTTCCAAACTAAACTACGTAAATAAACTGACATATTGGGAGTATCGTTGCAAGCTAAATATCGGAAGCTCCAACCCAGCCTATTATTTGCCAGGGTATCCCACAACGTTAAATATGAACCGAAACTTCCGCTACCGTTAATTTTACTAACAGACTGGGAACCGCAAGCCTAAACATGTTACGTTGGTAAATAATAATTACGAGTATGATCGGTTTTGAGCATCATTGTTTGGGTTCAAAGCTGATGATGGAATCTTGTTGACATAACGTAAACCAAATATTAAATCACGTCTGTATCAAGCAGAGGTGTATTAAACAATTACATAATATTATGTGTATAATAATAATATAATAATATCTTGGGACAACTCACACACAGTCATCCGATCCCAAACTAGGCAGAAAGGCTTGAAAAAATGTTGCTATACCTCTGTTGTACCCTTCGGGAAACAGGCGTGATGTTGGCATGTATTGACTATGTTATCACCATTATCATCATATCAGCCGAAAGACGTCCTCTGCTGGAAATAGACCTCCCCCAAGTTTCGCCGTAACACCTGGTCCTGTGCGTCTCGCATCCATCGGCTAACCGCAACCCTCACCAGGTCCCTCATCGGTCCACCTAGTGGGGGACTTCCAACGCTGCGTATTAGTTTGTTAATTGTGATATATTCCTGCCAGGGTTGCGGAATTTGTCGGAAAGATTCACCGTGGCCCTGGAACGCAAAGGGTTTTAGAAGGAACACGGATGGGTTTTAGTCAGTAAGAGTCTGACACGCCCTTCCGCTCCACCCAGAGCGGAAGAAGTCATTTGATGATTTCCCATCCCTAAAAAAAAAAGTTTTTTTTTTTTTTCTGCTGCCCGGCTGAAATGGGACTGGGCGGGTCACACCAGCCGCATGCATAGTGACCGCTGGGTAAAAGTCTCCACGCAATGGGTGCCAGAGGATGGACGGCGTCGCCGAGGCCGGCCCAGAAAGCGGTGACGAGATGATCTGGATGCACACTGCGAAGGCTGGTTCGAGATGGCGCAAGAAAATAATATGTGGAAGAATATGGGGGAGGCCTTTGCCCAGCAGTGACACAATAGGCTAAGGAAAAAAAAAAGACAGATTATTGAAAAGACTAAACAAAGTGTTAAATATTAAATTAATATTGACGTCCTATATTGATCGATTAACAATGTGCATTTGAATTATACGCCACTATTTAGATCACTAGTTTAATTGTTAAGGTTTTGTGAACAATTTTCGTCGGATAATTATAATTATTATAACATATTTAATGTGCCAGTTACAATTCAAAACATCATATCAGGCGTCAATGGAGAAGCGATCGTTTTTGAAAACAAAACGTTCATAAATATTATAGTTTGTTTGTTTGTTTAAAATTAGATATTTTTTTTAGGTGAGCGTTTTTGAAAGCTTAAAAATGTCGTTTTGTAATTTAACTCATCTGGCTATCCTTTCTGAAGTGAAAACTTTTAAAGTGAAAACTTCTTTAGGCGCGTTGAGCATTTTTGGGTGAATAAAAATCATGGAACTCGCGTCATCGTCACCGAACGCATTGTGTTCACGTAAATATTCGATCATTTCGAAATAGTTTTAAGTTTTGCCAATAGATGGCGTTGTTAGTTGAGAGCCAGTTTCTGAATCTCGGTGTTAAGATTCTCCGGCGCTTAACTAGGTCAAAAATGTAATATTTGTTTTTTTTGTCCGGTTAAGCAGTAACCAGCCTTAGTGTGCTGAACTGCGAGTGGTCATCGTCAAAAAAAAAAAAAAAATGTTTTTTCTTTGTGAGCAGCAAGCACTGTGGATACTTATATTATACGCGCTTAGTATAAAGTCCAGTGTTTAATTAACCACCCTCTCCTAGTCGACCTTCGAGCAAAGATTGCCCCGCATGTTTTCTTTTCAACTATTTTTTTATCGGCTTTCAGTCAAACCGAATTCAGCTCCACAACCCAGTTGGTAACACGGTGCTTTCTGGCAAGACTAGTGACAGATTGCTGTCTTCTGACAATCTGTGACGACTACCAAAAACCTACAAATGACAGCCGGGACCAACGGCTTCACGTGCTTTCCAAGTTACAAAGGAGTTCCGATATGTTTGTTGGTCACCCATTTACGAGACGTTTTGGAATGTAACTGTCACATTAAAAATACAACTCAGCTTGCAACTAAAATAAAATAAAATGTATTAAAATTAAAATTATAGCGAATGATACGTAGCTATGTTTACTAATCTTAAAAACTGCTTAGTCCTTTAGATATAGGTAGAAATCGCGGTTATCATGTCAGCCGAAAGACGTCCCCCAAATGGGGATCGCAGTGTAGCTGTTGCAATGTACAGAGAATGCTGCTGCCATTTCTCTGTGAGTCCCTTAGTCGCCTCTTACGACACCCACAGTAAGTTATGGTGGATGGTGATATTCTTTTACATCCGACACCATACAGAACAGAAAGTAGCTGTTTTATTCATCAAATACATTGTATATTTTTTACGAATAAACTAAAAAACGAACCATCTATAAATTATAGACATAAAATATGTGACAAACTATGTATCAAGATAAATGAAATATGATGCTACTAGTTCATTTTTCAGCGTCAAAAAATTGCCACTCCAATCACACAATGAAACCAGTTGCAGGAAAAAATAAAGCCCGAACTTAAGTACCTACATCAGCTGATTTCACCTCAGAACTGAACCCTTTTCACCCTTAAAACGTCGCAAACATATGCACCAAAGTCATACCTTTCCACCTAATTAAATTTAATTATGATCAATACAATAAACCTACTTACTCCCGGCACATTGCCAAACTAACTTGGTTCAACTAAGTCACCTAATTTGAGTTCACTTTTATTTTAGTCAGCAAGCTTCTAACCACACTGACGAGGGCAGTGAAGCCTGAATAAACAGTAATAATGAAAAGGAATTAAATTTACTGGATTGTTTGTTTGTTTCTGAACCTTGCGCCCGAAATTAGAACCTCTGCGTATTAAGTTTGGTTTCATGATTTGGAATCCTCAAAAGACAATTAGGGTTGGGGCGCCAAATAACTGGATTGGACTTTGACCTTGTAAAGTTGTATGGAAATTGAGTATTTTTTTCTAGAGTTGAATAGTAATTTTATTTGAAAAGTTTCTTTTGATCTTGTAGACGTACGAAAGCAAGGGTGCGTCTATGTTTAAGAACCTACTTTACTAAACTCAATTATCGTTTAAATTTATTTTTGTTTCAAAAGGTATTGAAAGAAAGATTTATGTAAGAAGCTTAAGTTTTCTAATAAGATTATGTTGTAGTAGAGAAACGTGTGAAAGCATACGTCCGGGAAAATATATCATATACACTTCTACCGCTTAGCAACATGCAATGTGTGAGTGTCTGAGAGTTTTGCAACTTTATCTTTAGGTGGACGGGTAATTCGATAAAACCTAGGGGACGCCCTTTTTTTTTAAGGATGGGAAATCATCAAATGACTTCTTCCACTCTGGGTGGAGCGGAAGGGCGTGTTAGACTCTTAGTGACTAAAACCCACCCGTGTTCCTTCTAAAGCCTTTTGCGTTCCAGGGTCACGGTGACTCTTTCGAATAAATTCCGCAACCCTGGCAGAGGGGACGCCCTAGGTGGCCTAAAAAGTTTTGCAATTATTTAGTTATGAACAGATGTTGTTGCTGTACCAAAAGGGGGTAACGTGCTGGTCCTGGGAAACAAAGATACACAAATGAAATAACTTTAGTTGGTTTCATGATATTTGTGATGCTGAAATAATAGTCGTGCTCATTAAATCCTAGGAACGTACGAGTATGTTGTATGTCTGATTTTTTTATATGAATAGATAGACTACTAAAAAATAAAATTTGTCCGTCAGATAGATTTTCAAAAAATACTGGACACGTATTTTTTCTTTTGTCACGTAAACAAAAAATGAAGACGATACAGTGCGTTGAAAACTCGCGTGACGTCACTTACTGGTACACTTATAACTGGAAAGTGACTTTACAAGCCTCCACTCCTTATCTTTGATGCGGTTTATCTTCGTATTTTTCTATTTATATGATAACATAAAACAATACGTGCCTAATATTCTTCGATAATCTAACTGATGGACTAAATAGAATATATTTTTAACCCAGACAACATCCACATTTAGATATCTGCAGCATTGCACCGAAATAATAAAAGTCACTAGTCCAAGATAAAGTCGAGTATCCCATAGCACTACTTAATTTACGTACCTACTACGTAGCATCTACCAAAGTTTTCCTCCAAGGCAGGTACTTAGTGAATAGTGAGTGAGTAGAGGAAATTGCGGACATAACTCTTTTTACAGTAGATTGAGCTACTTTACGAGTGTGCCTGACTTGGGACGCCGAGTAGTCTTGGTATACGAGTACAAGTATACAAGCACTAAATACAGAGTGTAAAGTTTGTTCTCAGACTTATTGCGGGTCACCCGCAGGCTTTACTATACTCTGACTTGCTGAATTATCTATGAAGTCTCGAAAGGATATTGTTTGAGGAAAATTATGAAGTTTCATGTACCCCTTTTACTTAGATGTTTCAAAAAGGTAAAATATAAAAGGAAATATTCAAATTGTGTCGGTAGGTATTCCGAGTAAAGCAAACCCAAAATCCGGACCATATTTCCTAAAGGTTCCACCGAAAAAAACAGTGATAGAAAATACACGAAAAGCGTGGTAGTACCCGTCGCTATAAATTATCAAAACTTTGCAACTCGCGGCAATCTGTCTATGGACAGAAAAATGTACGTACTAAACTGACTGGGAAAGGTCCATTGCCTGTCATTTTTTACACTGAAATAGAACCTTGGCTATTCACACATGTGAAATGCAATTTCCTCTAATGTTACCTACGTATATTTATACTCATACTTTGTGCTCTTAAAATACTCTTGACAGCTTCAATTTCACAAGTGAAATATGTAGCAAAATGACTTGAAAATCTCAAAGTTTATTTAGGAATTTCCATGTAGTAGATAAGTTCGAAATTGTTCAAGTTTGCACTTTCGTGCGATGGAACCTTGTGTGCGCGCTCAATTTCGAATGCTCGGCGGTGCGGTGTTGTCACAATATTTGCCGGTTGTGCCGCATTGCGCCGCGTCACAGGGAAATTTTTCGAGGCTTTATGTAAAATTTAGATATGCCGTGCATGTGCAAAGTAGGTCAAAGGCGAATGTGAAACATTTTTCGAAAGCGGATTGTGGAAACTGGCACATTGTTGTAGAGAAGTTGACTTGAGTTTGTTTGCGATGATGAATGGTAGAAACCCTTTCGCGTTATTCGCATAACTTCGGCGGTGTTCGCTTTGCGAGGTTCGGACGTGTGTTTATTATTTGACGTCGACGTTTCATCGTAATCAGGAGGGACCGGACATCCCAAAAAAGTTTACAGAAATATGTTTTTCTCAAGTTATTTGTTGGTAGAACGCTGTAGTCCCTAATTAGGCATATCTCCCTCTGCCAGGGTTGCGGAATTTGTTCGAAAGAGTCACCGCGGCCCTGGAATGCAAAGGGCTTTAGAAGGAACACGGATGGGTTTTAGTCAGTAAGACTTTGACACGCCCTTCCGCTCCACCCAGAGCGGAAGAAGTAATTTGATGATTTACCATCCTTAAAAAAAAGGTACATCTCCCTACCTACAATTCTTGTGTAGAATAATATTCATCTGATTTAAAAGTGACGATCGTTTATTTGCTGTATAATAATAACAAATTTAACACATTTTCTCCATCTTAATGACCACACGGCGCAATTCCAGACAGTCCATCTCCAGCAGTTTTTTGTTTAAATTCCAAACATCGACATAAACTCGGCAATGTTCAAAAAACTAGTAACAAACAAAGCAGCATGCGGGTCTAAAGAGCCCTTTAACTAAAATAAAACTACACAAAACATAAACACCGACATCGATCAATCGTACGTTAAGGTTCATTCCAACGTTATCGCTCAGATAACCTAACAGTAATAAAAAGTAAAAAACATGAAAAAAAGCTCTCCATTCCCTTTGATTTGTTTTTGTCTAGCATAGTCAAAGACTTCAAAGCGTCCAGCCGGCTAAATGACCTAACGTGACCAAATCATGCACGTACCATGACGTCGATATTGCAGAAGTTCAACTCTGTACTGCGAGCAAAAATGCACGCACACTCAGACAGGCTTTACAAAAGCAAGTCAGGCATGCGCGTGCAGTAGGCTACAGTAATGGTAGGCCAGCACATACATAATGCCCAAAAAAAAAATTTCGTACGCTTTCAAAATGGACGAAAATTTGCATCGTCTCAGTATCGTGATTTCAACCCAGAATAATGAGGAGAGTTTTTTTTTTGGGCATTTTGTATTGGCTGGCCTATCCTTACTGTAGCCTACTAAACGCCCAGTCAGGCTAGCATTAATTTGCTTTCAGATGGATGCAGGTCACCACACAAACACCGTGACTCTAAATCCACTAACGATATTTCAGGGGATGAAAGTACTGACGCCTAAAGGTGCTACCTCACCAAGCGATCGATCGTCGATCGACGGTAGAATGAATAAATCGACGTCAATCGATGGCTTCTACTTCTAGCAATCAATTGTTTGTCGCCCGGTATACCTCGATCAGCCAAAGCTACCACACCAATCGATCCCTTAGGCATTAAGGTCAGGGATTTTTGCTAGTGCATAAAGATTAAATAAATACTATATTAATAATCTTACTAATATTATAAACGCGAAAGTTTGTAGGTATGGATGGATAGATGTATGTTTGTTACTCTTTCACGCAATAACTACTGAATGGATTTTGATGAAATTGGGCACAGTGGTAGATTATAGTCTGGAATAACACATAGGATACTTTTTATCCCGGGAATATGTTTCCTTGGTATAATTTTCGATAATCACACGGGCGGAGCCGCAGGCGGCTACTAGTGTAAATACTATAATGATAAAAGCTTTCATAACAAGGGGATCTAACAGAAACGGTCCATTCTGAAATAAACTGGTATTAAATTAGCAGTATAGGTAATGTACTGTACCTACAGCTAATTTATGATCGCATAACTCGGGAAAATATTTTTTTTAATTATTTCGGTTATAATGTTGGTTCCACGTGAAATTTCTGCTAATTTATTCATCAGTATACTATCATCAAAATGTTATACCTAACCAGCTTTTGCCCGTAGACTTCGATCACGCATATTCCGTTTTTTACCGTTCCCCTAGGAATTTTGGGATATCCTTTCTTAGTGCTCTAATTCCAAAATCAAATTTGGATTTAGGTTCCTTGGGAAAGACTAAGGAGTCCTCCAAAAGGAACCTAAATGCCAAATTTGAGCTTTCTTCGACCAGTAGTTTCGGCTGTGTGTTGTCTGTTAGTCAACCATGCAGTCACTCGTCAGTAACGGAAGAGTTTTATAGATAAGTGTATCATTTAATACCGATGCATGATCATGTCTGCTATGAGGCGCTTCAATTTGTCGTGTCTTACTTTATTTCCTCTAAGAGATTGCTAATGAATAGGGAGTATGCATGCAATTTTTTAAATTTCAAAATAAAATACTTATGGTCTCTAGTAAACAATTATGTTTTTTTTTTTAAATACCTTCATCAGCGATGAAGTTATTAAGCTTCAAAGTTGACAATTAGAAAGAAAAGTCCGATACCAACTGTGACGTCAAATACTATGTCGCCTATACAGCTGCCATACAAAACACCGTTTTCGCGAGAGGGACAGATATATTTGATTAAAATAGTTTTATCTCGTTTGTTTTTTGGTCAATTTCGATTCTATTTTCACTGTTAGTATTATATTTTTGTATATTTCTAGATAAACTGTTTAGATAATATTTTTTTTTTCATGAATATTCCCTATTAAAAGTCACATTGTACACGCGTCCATAATCATATGAGATGGTTTTCGTCTATTGGTATGGTAGTCGGCCTTCTGTCTTTAACTACCCTGTGCTTATACGTTACAATAAAACGTAGCACAAAGGCTTCTAAACTTTTTATTTTAAAAGTCGGTTCTAGTTCCAAGTGAGTTATTTCAGCTACTATAAATGCTTGAAATTGATACAAAGTTGAATGAGTTATGAACATTTGAACCAGCTGACTTTAGTTCTCCATTTATCAAATAATATTTTAGTATTTACGTTAGGCTACTCTTTGAAATAATTTGATAACTAAATTATGAAATTGGGTTAGATAATAATTTTTGATGGTTGAGACGCAGTATTGTTTCAGTTTTATTATCACGTTTTTGAAGCTTGACTTTGTTTAATGCTGTAGATATACTGGTCTATAGTGAGACAGCTTAAGTCTGAGTCCTAAGGCCACTTTTATAACGGCTAACTTCTTTGCTTCAATTACTAGCTTTTGCAACAAATAAATTAAGAGCACTATGGCAAAATTCAGCGTCCCGACATGATTGGTTTAAATACTGATTACCAGATTATTAGTACAAATTCTCTGTGGAAATTAAATTTAGAAACCAAAAGTTGATTGGCAGAGAATTAGCCCCTCCTAGGCATGAATTATTTTGGACTAAATATATTTTTTTTCTTAATATAAAAAGGCTGTTTGTATCTCCCTCTTAATTTGCTACATAAAAATTGCACAAACTGAATGGATATAGTTGCTGCGGTCTTTAAAACATAGTAGATATCGCCTTAGCATACTAGTCGTGTTATGCCCCATCTTGCACTGTACAAACTTTAACAATTTCAGTAGTCACATCCTAAGTGAACTTCTTTACTATTTGACCGTTTGTTTCATCTTCAGGAGACAAGGTTTAGACATCGTTGACATGGTCCTGCCAGGGTTGCGGAATTTGTTCGAAAGAGTCACCGCAGCCCTGAAACGCAAAAGGCTTTAGAAGGAACACGGATGGGTTTTAATCAATAAGAGTCTGACACGCCATTCCGCTCCACCCAGAGCGGAAGAAGTCATTTGATGATTTCCCATCCTTAAAAAAAAAGCATGGTGAAAGTGTGCCCAATGTATCTGTCGGTAGCATCACGATTTCCTGCAAAGAAATGCACGATTGAATGATAAATTTCAAGTCAATCGTGCATTTCTTTAACTCACTCTTCATCTCGGTTCCTTTCAAATATGATGTGGTTCTACAACTGTTAAATTAAGTTGGACAATTATATTCCGGAGGGTAAACTATATGGACTATTTGGACTGGCCTGTTGGTCGAGTAGTTAGTGACCCTGACTGCTAAACCGGAGGTCGTGATGTATGTATTTAGAAATATATAAGTATGTTTATCAGTTGTCTGGTTGCCATAGCACAGGCTCTGCCTAGTTTGGGATCGGATGACCGTGTGTGAGTCGTCCCAAGATATTATTATTATATTATATTATATAGATTGTAGTGTGTTCTCCTTAATATTGATAAAAAATATGTCAATTTTCGATTACTACGCGAACGAAGCCAAAGACACTTTATATGTAGGTATCTTGTTTGCTCAGTATGCACGTTAATATCATTTGTCTAGCTTTTTCTTGGATGTTTCTGAACAACAGCATTTGACATGGCGTGATTTCGTATAGAATCTTCGCAATCCAGTAACTGGGTAGCACGATTTTGCTTGGCAAGTCTGGGTTTTCAGACTTATATGTTACGACTGGTAAGGATCTAGGTATAAATGACAGCCGGGACCACAGCTTAACTTGTTTTTCGAGGCATTGAGGAATCTATATGTTATAATGGTCACCCATCCGCTGTCAAACCTTTGGCAAGCGTTGATCAATATTGGAGATTGACTCATGCAGCTATTGTTATTTAACCACAAGCTTCTCAATCAAAACACGTTAGAAATTAGTTCTCTTTTTTAACCCTTAAGTCTAGACTAAAAAGGCCACATTTGCTATTCAGCTACCAGATTATTACGTTAATCCATTTATTAATGACCCAACCGACCGACAGCGCGACCTTGGATAGGCTTAAACATAATGTTTAGAATAAAAGGCGATTGTCGGACGTTTTACGAGCGTTTTATGTGCGTATTGATTGATGATACTCGCGTAATTGGTTGCGATATCGATACGCTCGACTTTTATAGTTTTTAATTTAACACTTCATATTGTAAATGGGTTTGGTATTTGAAAGGCAGTGTGGGGTTTGTGCTGAATTTTTTTCAAGTTGATGGGTATTTTCTATTTACCGAATGATATTTAAAAGCTCGTACTAAGTAGATGACTTTTTATTTAATGAATTCTTTATGGCGAACATTTTTTATCATACACTCGGATGTAATATTCTGTGGCAATCATATAATTTTCATTATATTTTTTTTTTTTTTTTGGCTTTAACAATTCAATCAATCCAGTCTATCACAGTCCAATACTGAATATATTACGATGTTACAGATTCAACGCAAAAAATGGGTTTGTCGCATAGTAAAAGTTGTTAATAATTAGTAGGTATATTGAATCCTTTTGATGTTTTGCCTTTAATCTGTTACACCTCTCTCTGGGTCTTCCTTGCTGCATTACATCCAATCCTCCGCCGTCCGAATCTCATTATTTCCCAGCTACCTTTAAAAGTCATCGGCCTACTCAAAACAATTATTCCATCCAAAACATGAAGTAAAACACCTCTTAAGCCCGAACACAAGACCAAAAGCATTCCATTTGATCGTATCAGACACTGAGCACAACTTTACGATCGCGTTTCCCCTCGTGTTTGCCATACGCGTTAAACTGGTGTAAACAGAAAACAACGCCACACATAATTCACACGCACTTTTATTGACGTTCAGAACAAAAGGCCTGATGATTGTGGAAGTACTGAATTGTGGTAATGAGAGTGCTGGAATTCAGTGCGGATTATTATGTTCGAGAATGTTTAAGCTGTTGATCCTTGATTGTTTCATGAAGAAGGGTGTTTACTTTAGCCTGCACCCTCCGCTAAAGATGAAAAGTACTAATAAGTGTTAAGGTAGCCGGCAACCCTTTAAAAAAAAAATACAATTTTTACTGTAGATTTCCTTTAACCTTTTATTTATTTATTTATTTAAACTTTATGTACAATAGTGGTACATGGGCGGACTTAATGCATCAAGGCATTCTCTACCAGTCAACCTTTGGGTTATAAAGACTATACTGTGGTAGGTGTACAATAAATAAAATTAAGATACAAAATTGAATTTTAACATTTCGGAAAGAATATACAGATAATATATATAATACTAATAAAATACATATATATGCTAAAATAATAAACTAATAAATATGATACCTATATAATAATCATACCGATTAAGAGAACCTTTTGAACGCCATTGTCACATATACACGACAAGCAAGTGTGTGTCCTGTCGCACGTCACAAAAATGTGACAAAACATACGGCGAATTTGTGGCTTGCCGTCCGGGCACGCCGATACGTTTACGCTCTGGCGTTCAAAAAGTTAACTAAGCTAATTTTGACGACCACTATCATCAGCTAATGATAAGCCATGCTTGTCTCGTGGAAGTACTAAGATAAGATCGAAAAGTGGCACTTCAACATATCGTAAATTATAATTTGCATGACATGACAAATGCTTATGGAAGTTGTAATGTGAGCATAAATTTGTGTGAGTATGCTTATTTTTTTTATTTTTTTAAGGATGGGAAATCATCAAATGACTTCTTCCGCTCTGGGTGGAGTGGAAGGGCGTGTCAGACTCGTACTGACTAAAACCCATCTGTGTTCCTTCTAAAGCCCTTTGCGTTCCAGGGCCGCGGTGACTCTTTCGAACAGATTCCGCAACCCTGGCAGGCTTTGGCCCTAGCGGGCCCCGTCTTTTAGGCTGGCGCGCGTGAAACACAACGCGCCATCGACCCGGGCCTGGTGGTGATCGGACAGCGAGCCACCCAGTGCTCGCCGTCCGCAGGCCCGCGCCTACGGTGGCCGGGGATCGCCCTGCGACTCCCTGTGTGAGTATGCTTGCGTTGGCGTTAAGATTGTTGAGAAGACATCAAGAAAAATCTTTATTATCTTCGGTAGCTTAATAACAAGCTTACGTCAGAAGCGTTACATTGTACCTATCTACATTGTATCCATATTCCGTAATCCCAAGTTATAGCTTCTTAACCAGACCTGAAAATTGAACACCGAAACTTAATATGCAGCTGTTTTAACGACTTTTAGGCTTAAAGAGACTTCTTGGTTTTTCAACGTTATTACCGACAAAGTCATAGGCAATTTATGACTTCAGCATACCTCACCCTTTCAGCTTTACAAGAGCCAAGGGTATATTTTCAAGGTCAAGTTCAAAAAGAGCAACGCTACAGCGGGTTTTTAAAAAGTCACTTTATTTTTTTATCCGTCTCGCCGGAATTTGGGTAAATTCCCACTTATCCTTCACTTAAGACCTAAAAAGCTTTTGCTGAAGATTTCAAGTGCTCAGGGTCAAATGTGAGGTAGGTACAATACTTTTTGTCTGGTATCTGCTTGATTTGTATTCATAGGTTTTTGTCTAGTAAACGTTAGGGGCACCTTTAGTGTTTGTCTGATAATAAGCATTTGTTTGCTACAGGGATTGAATTACTTTTGGTTATGGCGACAATTTAACGTATTTTTTCATTTGCATTTCGATGTGACCTTTTTACAAGGTTCTTGATATACGATCAATCCTTGGAGCAATTTTAAGTACACCTCTTCAGTCGTACAGTAAAATTACGATTTCATTTTAAGAATCTTTTGGAGTAATATTGCAGCACCAAGTTACTGCACCGAACTCATTCACCTAGATTTCCTTTACGACCCAAGAACTAGTTCCAACAGATTCAAAACTTGCATTCTCAGATCTATTTGCATTTAATTGTAGCAAACGATTATACCGAAATACCTTCACCACCTGCAGCTTAATCGTTCATCCGAAACGCCACGGAAGGATTAATTAGAATTTTTAATTACAGAATCGCTTGCGACTGAACTGTACGGGAACTTTTGTACTTCTGTCGGTGACTTACAAAATTCGTTCTCTGAAATTGGCCGTAACGGCAAAGTTGGCCGTTCGTTCTGTGCAGCAGCTAATTGTACTTCACTTCTGTTTGACTGTTACGTTCCATTGCAGGTATTGATCTTATAACTGGGGAACGAGTTAAATGTTCACTTTATTAGCATACTGTTATAATTTCTTTGAGTTTGTTACGCTCTGTCGTAATAAGACTGAAATAATGGTTGTGTTTTCTGAGAATATGAAGGTAAAGAGCGGCGGGAAAGAATAGTTCTCTTACATTAAGCTTATAAAATTATCTACATAAATAAAAAATAATCGCCAAATATGTTGCTAAGCGCAAAGACATTGTACCAATTATTTTTTTTATGGATGGGAAATCATCAAATAACTTCTTCCGCTCTGGGTGGAGCAGAAGGGCGTGGCAGATTCTTACTGACTAAAACCCATCCGTGTTCCTTCTAAAGCCTTTGCATTCCAGGGCCGCGGTGACTCTTTCGAACAAATTCCGCAACAAGACATTGTACCCATGGAATTAAGTTTATGTAAAAGAGTTAAGGTATATTCAATCTTTTCTTTGCGTTACGTTATGGGTTACGATAGGAGAAGGCGGGCCACGTGAGGGAGAGGCAAACCTCAAGCCTCAGTCGCTGCAACAGAAGATGAGTCCCGGGTGTCACAGGACGATTCTCGGCCGCCATAGGCGCCGGCCCGCGGACGGCGAGCGTTGGGTGGCTCGCCGTCCGATCAGAACCAGGACCTGGTGCCCTACTATGACGTGCTAATGCCATCCGATTCCGATGATGTAAAAAGGGATAGGTGCTATTCGCTATGAATAGCTCCGTCTCTCTCTTAGAGCGGAATCATGAACGTTTTAAGACTTCATAGTAGGGCCTCTAATCGACGGCGCGTTATGTTCCACGCGCGCCTCAAAGAGATGTAAGCATAGTAGTCGGGGCCGCAGCCCTGGAACTCAAAGGGCATTTGGAGGAACACGGATAGGTTTTAGTCAATAAGAATCTGTCACTCCCTTCCGCTCCGCCCAGAGCGGAATTAGTCATTTGATGATTTCACATCGTTAAAAAAGGGGTTTCGATTACCATGTAACCCTAGATTTTCACCTCCACCAATGAAAAATCATATGGGAAATTACCATCTAGGTATAATCAGAAAAATAGAGAACTTGCTTTCAACGAGAAAGACAAGCTTGTCTGATGTTATCGTCTGGTAGAAGTAATTCGCGTAGGAGGAAACCTTCTCTATAAAATATGTATGTAGAGTGATAGATGTTATTCTAAGTAACGAAGGCACGACATAACCGGATTAAGTAATGGATAGGGTTGTCGCTACTCGTCCAAACTTCCCCTATTTGGGAAAATTATCTTACAAGAAACTTTTCACGTCGCATCTTTACGTAAAGATAAAAAAGTTTTTTTACAAATTTTTCTATGTCAAACGTGCCTATAGAGAGACCGTCTTTTGTTTATCGAATGAATTCATTATTCAAAAAACGGTTAACTTTTAGAGTTGCGTAGGTTGATAAGCTTATTGTTGAGGAAGTTTTCTAAAAGTAGGTCCAATTAATATTTAGGTAGAATGTTAAATGTCAAGTAGATTGTTTTAGTTTAAGCACGTAGACGAGAGGTAGGAAGGTAACTTAATTTAACTATCATGTAGTGGGTGGCTGAATATATAATTATGTGGTTGCGGAAAATATGGCGAGAATATTAATATTCTGAATCCCTAAATAGAGCAACGGTGACAATCGAGCTTCCTACGCGGTAGATAACAAATTCTAGCACTGTTTGGACAGGACCACTCAAATGTGTATTGATCTTTCCTCGAAAGACTACATCTGCCTTTTATATACATGATTCTCATACGATTTAACAATTACACTTCTTCTTTCCAGCTAAAACACTAGGAAGTGGTGACAGGCGGGCGTTTTGGGGGACTGTCTTTATGTAGAACTTTGACGTTCAAAAAGTGGCACTCAGCCCAATTCCTAACAACAGCCCTAAATCGATCTCCCTTCGTTTAAATCATCACACACATCACCAATCCATCCAATGGTTGTCTAGAAGAGATTGCCTTGTGCGATAAGACCGCCCATTGTGCACTTATTTTATGTATGATTGTCCTGTTCTTATTATGAGGTGTACAATAAAGTAGGTATATAATAAATAATAAATAATAAATAATCGATTTTAAAAGCGACTTCGACCGTTTTGCTAGGAAACACTAGCAGCTTTATCTAGTTTAAAGTAATGAAAATTTACCTGTAAAAGTGTTATTTTATAAACAAAACCGGCCAAATGCGAGTCGGACTCTCACACGAAGGGTTTTGTACCATAAACCGAAAAACACGTGGCTTGTCTAGGAGCCCCCTTAATTTTTAATTTAATTTAATATTTATTATTATAGCGTCAACAGAAATACATCATCATCTGTGAAAATTTCAACTGTCTATCTATCACGGTTCATGAGATACAGCCTGGTGACAGATAGACAGGGCCCGTTTCTACTCTTTGAGTAAGGAACCCTAAAAAATATCTGCCAGTGGCTTCTCCGAAGTGAATTTCGGGAATTATACCAAGGGAACTTATCCCGGGATAGCGCCTAGGTGGTATTTCAGACTATAATCTATCTCTGTGCCAAATTTCATCCAGATCCGTTCAGCCGTTCTGGCGTGTTTGAGTAACAAACATTCATCCAAACTTTTGCGTTTATAATAATAGGTATATAGTAAGGATTTAAAAAATAAATATCATTTACTATGTAAGAACCTACGACTAAAAATAACTTCTCTTTTAAGTCCGAGAAACGGACTTGTGATTTCATTAAATTCAGTCACAATTACAGGAAAAAGTTATTAACTATGTTTCAACCTAGATATTATTAGCTTTTTATTACTATAAAAATATATTTTCAAATAAATCCCTCAGTAGTTTGGATATTTTAATACCCAGGTGAATTCTATGGAAATAAATAAAACCATTTAAATGAAAATGACTTTTCTGTCATATACCTATAAAGCTTCATATAGTACTTTTAATAGATATTCCTTGAAATTATATTTGGCATTACAAATATTTTTGTAAAAATCCTAACAATAAAAAATATTCATCATAACATTTCATGATCAAAAATCATTTTAAAAGATGCTCCCTATTAGTTTAATAAGGTGTTGTGAATAAGGAAAATGAATTCCGTGTGTATTGTATGAGATATTAAATAATACCTCATTTTGCCTGGCTGAAGTTGTGAAAAATAAAATTTATCTCACAAATAATTATTACCATTGACATTAATAACCTGATTTTATAAGTCGCATAAAATAATTTAATATGACTGCTAATGTAAGGAAATGTTTGATAGAGATAATAATCATCATCAGCCAAATTACGTCCACTGCTGGACATAGGCCTCCTTCAAAGGGGGGGTATGCCATAATCGCCGCGCTTGGCAGGCGGGTTGGCGATCGCAGTGTAGCTGTTGCAATGTACCGAGAATGTTGCTGCCCATTCCCTGGTGAATCCCTTAAGCGCCTCTTATGACACCCACGGGAAGTGATGCGATGGTCCTATTCTTTTACGTCCGACACCATACAGAATAACACAGATAGAGATAAAGTAAAGAGAAAACTTATTCGACCAATCAGCGTTTTTGAAAAAAAAATATTTTGCTTTGTTTAAAAAAAAAAGACTGTCTTTCTTCTTGATACATATGAATTATTCTCTTTACAGCTCCTCGAAGTGTATGACGAGATTTGGATGTACATTATGTCCTCTTTTAAAGGTGAGTACTGACCGGGGTTACGGGGCGTAATGTAACATGTTACAAAGCGAGCATTCGTGCAGTCAGTACGTGGAAACGAGCACGAACATGTGCGTATATGTTTTGTTTTACACTGATTTTAGGACATGGCGTAACATAACATGCTCGCTGCGAATGTTACATTATGGCCCGTAACATCGGTCAGTACCCCAGTTTCACAGTTTTTACTGCGACCTTGCACTATGCACATACTTATGTCATATTTTAATTTGAAGCCGGGCTTCAATAATACATTCAGGTAAAGGGGTTAACTGGGGGACGTACAGACGCTACGTCAAACCATTTTTTTCAGGGCAAGACGTGCGATAATATAAAACAATGTAAATAAACACTGTTGTTACGCTCAATATAAGTGATTTACGTATAATATTATTCATGGTACGTTATTAAAATGCCAACCACATAGCTACCGTGGTATTTGACACTATAAATCTTCTACTAAATGAGGATTTGTTGCATTCACAGCATGTAAAGTTGACTGGCGCAATATTTCAGTGTCATTTATGTTGGAAAAAATGGTCTCGATTTATTGAGTTCATAATGTGGACGGGTATTTTTTAAGGGTGAATAAAATCAAACCAAATAGCACAGTTGGTAATGATGAATACATAAAGACATTATCGGTCTATGGTTGTTTTGGTAGCTTGCAAAACTTATCTAGGTACCAAACTTATAATGCGTGTGGTTGTGGTTCGCTTTTTTTTAATGTGTATCAATGTAGACGGCTATTAAATGTGAAGTGAAGTTGGGCACATGTTTGAGAGATGATATGCTTTTAACAAGAAGTTAGGATTTGAGATACCTAATGGTTAAACGAAATATTTTTTCAACACATTTGCTCAAAAAATACCTTTTTTACCGCACTCCTTGTTGTATAGCGCCATGCGTATCCTTGAATTACATAAAGAAAAATATAAGAATTCCACAAAGGAGTTTCACATTACTAGAATTATTAAGCTGAATGATTGAAATTCCTTGCAAGCGCTTTCGCTCCATACAATTGTCTCAATTTAATACTAAAGAGAAAATGAGACGAAAGATGTAGTTCTAATTTTCCCCACGCGCACGTGGCGCCATTTGCAAATTCGCACTATTTTCATAAGGAACGTCAAAGATTGTTGCGACTTTCCGACTGATATCTAAAAACAAAGAGGGTTTGTATCATTACCAATTTTACTGTTTACTCGCAAATATGTTGAAAAAAGTTGTATGATACACGTGCGGAAATTGGTTTTTACAAATTCGTGACTTATGGTAAGCCCTCGACTTGGTCTCGGGCTTACATTCGTCTACTCGTTTATACAAACTAACTTACCGCCCTAGTATCATAAATAACTACTAAATTATTATTAGTATAACTATTTCTATAATGCCCTGCTTCTGGGCGAAGACCTCATTCCACTCCTTCCATTATTCCCGGTTTTGTATCACCTTAAATATAGAAATATATGGATGAAAAGTATGTTCCATGCTGCCCACAAAATACTCGATGACTCGTTTCGTTCATGCAGTAAATGTATCCTTAGACTTTTCAATAAAATTAGACAGTGACTAGCAATATCAACAACAAACTAAACTTCATATATACAAAGACACAATCTTCCACCCAGGATACTAAGATAAAATCCAAAACGACTTCATTGATTAGCAAGAGCACCAACGATCTCTTCGTATCAGTTTTCAAAACTTGAAACTTCGACATTCAGAAACTCCGTTTTATGTAGTACATAAATGTTTTAATTACACCCTCGGCAGCTAGCTAATATCATTATTAGCCTCCACGGAATGGGAGTGTAATGTGTTTAGTAAGAGTTTGTGTAAATAACTTTTAGCATTTGTCTCCCAAACGACTAGGGCGAGGTGTTTTCAGTAATGGTTTCAAGAGCCATGTGTTTTACTAGATTCGAATAGTTTTATACTCTTGGGTACTGTTTTAGGGTCATAAACCTGTGGAATTATGGATACATAAACTTTTTGGGCATCAATCTCCATTTACTTCTTCAAACTAAGTGCGCAGCAAAATTACTGTAGTTAGAACGCGATGAGATTTTAAATAAGAAGGAATGAGGAAAATCCTTAAAAAAAAATTAACCTATTTACCCATTTTGGGGAATTTTTTTACCCCTTCCGTTAGTGTTTCGGTTTATAAGAAACTTTCATCAATCTCCGTTTGAGTAGGCACAGTGGTTTAGAATAGAGTTTAAGACTGCTTTGGCTGTCGGAAATTGAACTTATGATTTCTTAATATGTATTCAAGTATCAGATTGCTGGAGAGTTTGTTGCGCCACTTCTTCTTCCCAGCTAAAACACTAGGGGAAGTGGTGACGGGCGGACGTTTTGGGGGACTGTCTTTATGTAGAATTTTGACGTTCAAGAAGTGTTGACACTCAGCCTAATTTGAATAAATGATTTTTGATTTAAGAGTAGGTACTAAGAAGATAATTATTATCAAAAAAAAAAATCGTTTTTAAAGTAAGCCAGGACATGGAATTAACTCAGTTCTATATACCATAACATACACATATCTAGTAAATTAAGTTTCAATACATTCTAACAACTCCACAATGATGTGAAATCATTAGAATTTTAAAATCATATTTTCAAATTTAATTTAATCATTTGTATGCCCAAGTGGCTGATCATGGAATGAACATTATTAAGTACTAGTGGCAGCCCCGCGGTTTCACCCGCGTAAGTCTCGATCCCGTGGGAATACCGGTATAAAAAGTATCCTATGTATTATTCCAGACTATAATCTACCTCTGTGCCAAATTTCATCAAGATCCGTTCAGCCGTTCCGACGTGAAAGAATAACAAACATCCATCCATCCATACTTACAAACTTAAGCGTTTATAATATTAGTAGGATATAATTATGTAATGAACTTTGATTGATTGATTGATTTTGGTTGTAACTGTACTTGTTACTCTCGACGATGATTGCTGCTCAAAGACAGCCTTTTAACAATCAATTTATTACCTCGAACCTTTCTTCGCTGTAAATCGAAAACGACCTTGCAATTGATACTATCTACCCAGTTCAATAATACTCTAAACGGAAATGTCAAACCGATAATTTTAATTAGCACTCTGTATTTAGATCGGAATACAATAATAATTAACACTCCATATTTGAATGAATTGGAAAACAATTGAATGCTCATTTCCGATGACTGCTGATACTAACGATCACTAAGTAGAAACTGCTTTTCTATCGTTTAGGTATTTGCGGAATATACTTTTTATCTTATATATAAAATTCTCGTGTCACAATGTAAGTTACCATACTCCTCCGAAACGCCTTGATCGATATTTATGAAATTTTATATGCATATTCAGTAGGTCTGAGAATTGGCTACCATCTATTTTTCATACCCCTAAGTGATAAGGATTGTTCACCCCTAACATTTATTTCTGGACAATTATTTTATTTTTTTATAATGTGGCATTAAAAAATACATACAACCCTAAATGTTAACCCTTCTACCACCAACCCTTATTTTTATAGCGATATTAGTATTTTAATTATTTTCTATTCTCAGCGGTCGATAACTGATCATTTACCACTCGATTAGTTATTCTTGACTATTTATTAGAAATTGAAATGGAATTGAAAAAATATTTTAGTGTTGGGAAGCCTATTTACTGGGGAGGCTTAAGGCTATATTACATTACGCTACGGCCAATAGGAGCCGAGCATTCATGAAAAATGTGACGCAGACGAAGTTGCATGGGTCAGCTAGTCAAACTATAATAGAGTACTTCTATGTGATAAGAGTACTGAAAGTTCTCTGCACCTTTTTGAGAACTTAGAGTGTTCCATCAAAGGTTTAAATTGACAAGGATTATCACTTAACGATTGTCAGTGTCATTAGCATAACCTTCTACTTAGTGATCGTTAGTATCATTAACTACCTCCTCTTACTTTCTCATATCCGGTTGAAAAACATTATTTGCTAAGCCACTACGAATCTTCATAAATATAGATAAAGCATTTATATAAACTAGACAAAGTGACCTTTTTGTCATGCACTTAATAACTTTGGTCCAAAAATACTCATCACCCTATAGTTTCCAGTTTCCATCATTCCTATCATGGAAACTCCTTAGTAAGAAATGAGCGTAAATCCGATAATCAAAGAAAATTCGACCTAACTAACCTGTACACAGGGTTGTCATCTCGATACCACACGACAAGCAGTAGACTGTCGTTGTGCATCGGCGGTCGGATGTCGCACGGCATGTCTGCTTCACCGCCGACGATCGCTGGTACCCTGGTCACGGTAGCTGCTACCGAGGATGATACAACTCCTGGAAAAGAAAATAATACATTTGAAATATGCTAACATTTGACCAAAAAGGCGAGGAAGAATCTCTATCCTGGGTAGTTGTTGAGAACAAAAACCAAAGTTCCAATTCCTCTAATTTTTAAGCAACGTTCGCATATAGGTACATCTCAGTTGTAATCTGTCACAAATGTATGGAAATTGAGACTTTTTGACAGTTTGCGACGGACATGCGAATGCAAAAAATGTTTTAAAATTAGTAGAATAGGGAATGTTATTAAAATAATCCATAATTAGTCCGTCGGATATATTTCCAAAAATGCGCGACGACACTACGATGGTACAATTTCAACCAACAACGTGACTTCATACGAGTTTTCAACGCACTGTATCCTCTTCATTTTTTGTTTACGTGACAAAAGAAAGAATATGTATCCAATATATTTTGGAAATCTATCCGGCGGACTAATTATATTTCTTCAGTAAATTACCCTATTGGCAGTCAGATGAACAAATATCGTATTTTTAAGAAGCGTTCGCATTCGCATGACCGTCGCACACTGTCCAAAGCACCTCTAATTTTTATATTTTGACAAGTTTTTGACATTAATTGTCACTGAGATGATACTGTGACTGTCATTTGAACGCATTGTAAGCAAGAATTAGCTTTGTGGTGCCACCAATCACACTTAAATGTCTTGACGAACCAAATAAAGGAGTAAGACAAAATCAAAATAGGTGGCAAAAATACACTAAAAACTTGGTGTTGAAAAACGAAGAAAGAACCAAGAAGACCGACTTCCGTGACTTTTTTTAATTAGAAGTTGGTTGTATTTTTTTTTAATTTTATTTTTTTTTCACTTTTTAGTGGTACTCCATATCTAACAACATCACTGAAAAGCAAAATACGCAATTTCGTATACTTGGATGACGCATTCTTCCAGCTATTTTGATTTAAAAACCAAACTACAAAACCGATTCTGATAAAGTTTCAATGGCACCAATCGGAAAGTATATCCTTTCACATAATAAAAGATTTTTCCAAATCGGTTCTTAAATAGCGAAGATATGAGGTAACAAAAACAATATAACCGAATTGAGAACCACCTCCTTTTTTGAAGTCGATTAAAAAAACTAGAATTTATCATTGAAAATTAAAGTCTAACGTATGATTATTGTGCCACCATTTAATGAATGCCTACCTAGAAAAGCCCTCTAAACAAAAACTTAATTTATTCCATCAATTTAAGTTGTCTGTTGCACGACTCTGATAATAATAACTTTCAGCGCTAACATATACATCAGATTATAATAGGCATTGTTTGTGACACGTGTATTATGAGCACGTGCAAACATAACAATGTATTAGACACAGATACCTTCTTCATATTCCAGTAACGAAAACCTATTTTCCACACAGAATATAGAAGCCCTAATCCCCTAATAGAAAAGCACCAAAAAAATCCTTTGTGACGAGGTAAGGGGATGAAAGGGGTTTATAAACTGGTAGTACAAGATTTGCGGTTGATGGAAGTATTATCACTGGTCAGCAAAAAAAAAACCTGTCAAAAAATATCATTTCTAACGGAACTCGGGCAATCCCTGTGTTTATCTGCTTTAAGCTTTGTATGTAACAGTGTTACGTTGTAAGCGGACAAAATCCCTTAACATGAGAACCAGAATGTGAGAGGTTGAGTTATAAACTGTAGCGAGTCAAAGGAATAAAAAAAATCATTTATGTTAATCATTTATAAAATGTGATGAGGAGGGATGAAATGCAAGTAACTAAAAGAGTTATGATTATAGATGTGGATGGATGGACAGGGAGAGGGAGGCCAAGAAAAGGTGGATAGATTGTGTTAGGAGTGATACGAAAGAAAAGGGAGTTAGTGATAGCGTAACGGCTGACAGGGCAGAATGTAAGAAAAAAACGTGTTGCGCCGACCCCAAGTAACATAGGATAAGAGCAGGAAGATGATGATTGTTATATCGAATAATTAATAACACTTTCTACAATTTTATCTTCACGATGGTTTATAAAAATTTAATGGCCTGCTCACTCGAATGCGCGAAAAGATGCATTGTTCTTGTGAGACAGGCAGTCCCACGAAAACCATACATCTACAAGCTACGATGTCCAGCTTCCTATCAATGAAAAAATTATTGTGATCAAACCTTCACTGCCAGAGATTACCTCCTACAAACAAAACAAACAGTTTGACCTTTTTTTTAATATCGTATTCATTGTTAAAAACAAAGCAATCACCTATCGAAAAATAGATTCAAAACGTGTGTCATCCGCACCTCCTTCTGCTTGCACCACTGGCCACAAGGTTCAAAAACAAGAAAATGACATTCAACGGTAGGTATACCGGGCAGCCGAGCTCAACCGGACAATGTGGACGACACGCACACCTGCCAACTAAAAACCTTTTTGGTATTCGGCACGGCAGAAAGACGAGGTAGCCGAGGAAACAAAAAAACTGTGGAGTCGCCTCATGTTTTCATATTATGTTAGTAATAAGAATGTAATGGAGCTCTGTGGTAATATTGTATAGGATTTGGAGAAAAGTAATTTCGTTAAACTTAGTAGATGGCTATATGTTATGTTTTTTTATGATAGAAAAAAAACTATTTAGTACTTTGCTAGTATTGCTTTAACGTTTAACTGAACTCCTAAGAATAATGTTACGACTAATAGAGATTTTTATTAATCAATCTCGTACATATTGCTTTACAGATTTCTTATATTTATTTATGTCAACTGAACGCAGAGTAATCATGCATAGGAGGACTTAATGCAACAAAAAAAAAGGTATTTTCTACTAGTCAACCTAATGTAAATGACACATAGAAGGAAAAAAAGACGATTTTTTTTTTTAAATATTGGTCTGCTCTTGTCTCTAGTCTAGGTCATAGATGACAGAGACAAAGTTGACGATGGAGCGAGCTATATACTATTTATTTGCGCCAAAAATAAAATGCTATTAAAAAAGGAATCAAAATTAGTAAAAACAGACTGACCTACTGACTGATGACTTTTTTAGAAAACATAATACTTTGAATGAATGAATGGATGATTTGTTTATTTGCAAGAATTTTGGTAGCTAACATAAGTGTTAAAATAAATGTATGGGGGGATAAATGGGACAGGGGAGATGTAATTCTCTTTATTCGGTTAAACAAGAAATATCTTCTCTCAAATATTATTCTAACTAACAGTTGGTTCAAGTCAATATACCAACGGGTGGGGTTCAAATTTATGGACTCTTACTTATACCTCAGCTGTTGGTCTATTACGGTCTCGCGTATTTCATTTTCCTGAAGCGTCTAATAGCTTAAGCAAGTTGCTACTTCTTGTGGTCCGTTTAGATTGTTTAAGTGGAAGTTTAAACGCTTCTTTTATCTTGTCTAGCTAGGTTATTTTGTACAGGCTAGTGTTTACCTAGTTCAGGACCTAAGTTTGCGTGGCTTGGTGAGCAAAGTTGTTTAACGCTTTGAAAAGAATAACAATTTTGTTGCTTTTTCTATCATCATTATTTTAGATTGTAAACGTCTACTGCTGGACTTGGGTCTTTTAGCGACCGCTTTGTAAACTGTCAAAATTGCGATAGCCATGTTTGTTATTTGTATTGGTGTGCTTGGTACGTTATGGCCACCCAACGCTCGCCGTCCGCAAGCCCGCGCCTACGGTGGCCGGTGATCGCCCTGCGACTCCCGACGCCCGGGCGAAGGCCTTGTTTCTCCTTCGCGCGGCCCGCCTCCTCCTTCGCTAGCATTACTGCTTCGCAGAAGGAGTTGACCGCTTCCCAAGCCTCCTCGCTCCGGACCATGGATTCAACCAGGGCCGGACGCAAGTGATCCCCGCCGCTGATCGCCTCGACGAGGACACGGCGGTGCTCCGCCCAAGCAGGGCAGACCTCCACCGTATGCTCCACCGTGTCCAATCTATATTCATACATGTTTGAATGTTACTCTAATCTAATCTAATCTAATCTAATCACGTCAGAACGGTTGAACGGACCTTGATGAAGTTTGGCTCAGATGGTCATTATAATCTGGAATAACATACTTTCTATCCCGGGACTACGTTCCCTTGGGATAATTTTCGATATACAAGCGGGGGGAGCCGCGGGCGACAGCTGCTAAATAATAAAAGTAAAAATTTATTTCATTTTATATTTATAAAATGCACCACTACAACAATATCTCCCATTATTAACTCACAGGTATCAATGTGCAATACAGTGCAGCTTATGAAGCCATCCTCGACGAACAATAGTAACCTCTCTGTTGACTCCTACAGCCGGGAAAGCAACTGATTTGCTGTTTTATGACTTTCATCAGGCGGAATATTGCGGACGAATGAACTGACCTATTTTTCCGATTATGAGTTTTTCGAAAGGGTTTTGAATCTGTGTGTTTTTAATAACTTTTGTGAGATTTTAGGCAAAGTTGTTTAACACTTTTTGGTATAAATATTTTCTCATATTTTAACTTAACTGCTCCAGAAGGAGGGATGTCTCTGATGCAGATAGCGACGACCATCATCATCTGCCTGACTTTTTCCCATCTATACTGGGGTCGGCTTCCAGTCAAACCAGATTCAGCTGAATACTAGCATTTTACGTAGAGCGGCAGCCTACCAGACCTCCACAACCCATTATCTGGGTAACACGGTAGTTCTTGGCAAGACTGGAGTCAGATTTACTGGCTTCTGACAGTCCGTAAAGACTGGCAAACTCTACAAATGACAGCCGGGACCAACGGCTTAGCGTGCTTTCTGAGGCACGGAGGACAGTAGCGACAACCGATCTGAAAAATAACTTCTACCAAATTATCGCATCAACCTATTTGAAATGTATATTTTTTTCGTAAAATAATTGCGATTTTTGGCATTGTTATTTTTTTATCAGTTTCATTGAAAGAACACATTTTGAAGGCTTCTAATTTTTGCTACAATCAACTTATCAACCTACTTTGTATTTTTTTCAAAATATCTGCTTCGGAATCAATACGTTTGTCATTGTATTACAAGACAATTACAAATGTGACGAAAACAACATCATCTCTTTTCCTGGAAACAAAAATGACACACATACAGCAAGTTAAACAATAAACAATCTTCAATACAAAAAAGACAGAATTCCCAGTAATATCTGAATACCATTAACAAAGCCAGATTCCATTGTTTCCATACCAAAATTATAATGTCATTTCCAAATAATTTTCATTTGGGCGATATTCCACGATTCTCATAAAATCTTAAGTAGGTTTTATGTACTTGGTACCCAAAGTATGTTGGATTAACCTAAATATTATGAATAGCAAGAAAGCTTCTGATATAGTGTATGTGTTGTGTAGAAGGAATTATTAATTTAGGTACAGCTGTACTCGTTTACATGGGTGTGTGCGGCTGTTTTTGAATTATTCACCTGTTTGGATGAATATTATTGTGTACAGTTCCGTGAATATTTGTAACTGAATACTGTTGTTCTGTTGTGCAATTTCCACTTAAAGTTATGACGAGTAAGCTTATAGTAACGTTACAGCCGGTAGTACGATCAGTACTGTTAAAGGAACTGGAGATCTGTATCAACTGTTGGATGCTGTGTGAGAGGACGTGTGATATGGAACCTGGGATTAGTGTGTTCGTACAATATTATTATGCTTAATTTTATTGCCGTATAGATTGGTGAGTATTTCGTGCCTAACCTGAGGGGATGTAAAAACCTGCCGGTCGATTCTGTAAACATGTCGAAGTGAAGGCTTGGGTGAAATGATCACGAGGTGACCTGTCAATCCATATAATCAAGATGGAATGACAATTCACTTCGTGATCACGTGACATCTTGATTATATGGATTTACAGCTCACCTCGTGATCACTTCACCTAAGCCTTCACTTCGACATGTTTACAGAATCGACCGGCAGTATCGTTAACGTAAGTTAATTAGGGGAGGCCTATGTCCAACAGTGGACGTCTTTCGGCTGATATGATGATGATGAATGTAATTTTCTTTATAAATTTTTTGATATGCGTCATGCTTGTCGCAAAAAAAAACTCTTGTTCTTTCTTCCTTCTTTCTATATATCATGCCAACTTGTGCAATTGGCGTGATATATTAGTAGTTATGTCAAAATAATACCAATTGGGCTATATACCTGAATTAACAATTAGTTTATTGGGCTTCTTGAATTGAAAGCCTTGATCAAATGTCTGAACAAGACCCTAGCTCCCAACTCTCATGTTAGCTGTTGTGATTAAATGTCCAAAACATCAAGAACCAATCGTAGAAATTCGTACAAGATTCGACTACAGATAGACTTATCAAAATTGTATAGGCTTCTAATATTCGGAGGTAGTCACACTAGACAGAAAACATCTTAAAAGACGGGCGAATTTAGTTTTATATCAAAACACGTCACTTATTTTGACTTTGACTATTGCATGGTTTGGTTGTTAAGTGTTTGGTCGGTCAAATTTCAAGTCAGTTTGTAGGACTTCCACTAGACTCAATCACCATGGCAACGGCGATTAGTGTCAATAAATTAACAAGTTATATCTTTGCTATTCATTTTCTGTTTTTATAATCATATATGGTGTCAAACGTAAAGCAATGGCACCATCTCATCACTTCCCGTGGGTCTCGTAAGAGGCGACTAAGAGACTCACCAAAGTATGGGCAGCAACATTCCCTGTGCATAGCAACAGCTTAATAATTTGATGATTTGAGGTCGAGACAAGTTAGAGAAGATGACTTCGTACATAGGGGACTAGCGACCGGCCCCAGCTTTGCATCGTTCATCCTCGTTGACCGGTCTTTCTAGTGAAAGCATTATCAGAATCCGTTGTCATCATCATCATCTTCCTTCTCTTATCCCATGTTACTTGGGGTTGGCGCAACACGTTTCTTCCATTCTGTCCTGTCAACCGTCACGCTATCACTAACTCCCTTTTCTTTCATATCACCATCTTTTCTTTGGCCTCCCTCACCCTGTCCATCCATCCACATTTATATTCATAACTCTTTTAGTTACGTGCGTTTCATCCCTCCTCTTCACATGATCATACCAAGATAACCGGTTACCCTTCAACTTTTCCGTCACTGACGCTCCTTTTTAACTACCTCTTATGTATCAGAATTTGTTGTGAAGTAGAAAACGTTAGCGGGGACTTGATTATACACATTTTAGAGATAGTCTGTCGTATAAATAGTTGTAACTCATTGACTCAACAAATTGACGTTAACATTAATATCTTCTTCCTATTTATTTGAAGTCACTTGTGAAATAGGCCTATGTTTATCGCTAAAAGCTTCAGGCGTTTATATAACGGGTAATGGAAAATGAAGCGACGTCGCGTATGTCTGTAATTCAAATAACAGCTGTCTTTACAACGTGTACCTGTGATCAGAAACATCTAAGGTAAGTCGTAATTGCATATGGCGGGTTTCAATATTGACTTGGCTTTATGTGTGTATCATTTGATAGATAGATATTCTTAAAATCTGATGAATTGTTGTAGGAAAGCGTGTTGTGGGGAATACATGAGTGACGAAGAGAACTGCAGGATAATTTTATGAATGAAAATTCAAAAACAAGAGGTTCTTTTTGAGAAGTTCCATACCAGTGTCTGTCATCAAGCTGTATCTCATAAACTATAATAAAGTAGAAAGTTGACAGTTCATAAAATGAGAGAGAAACTAGATTCTATTGTATAAAACGGTACCACGGTTCGTGTCTGAGTCCTCCGAGGCTGGTTTTTTGCTGTTCGTGGGAATTATATCAGAAGAACGAATGGAAATGACCTTTATCTAGGGTTCATTCGCATTCATTTCATAGATCGACATAACCCCTATAATATAACCACTGCTAAGACCTTTGCGAAAAAAAGAAGATAGACGCTGTAGAAATATGGTGCTGGAAAAGAATGCTTGCCATAACCTGGACACATTTCCGAACCAACGTCTCAATCCTCCAAGAACTCGGTATCAAGCAGCATATTTTTCCCATCGTCGAATGTCGAATCATCACTTTCTTTGGACATAACACGTCGAGAAGATACATCAGTGGAACGACTTGTAGTGCAGGGAAAAGTTGAAGGCAAAAGACCGCGGGGCAGGTCACCAATCCATTGGATCGACCAAGTCAAAATTGCACTCAATGGTTCACTCCACGAATGTACAAGAAGAGCTACAGTACGGGAGGAATGGCGACGGATTGTGAAGCTTGACACCACTCCTGATGTGACGACCACAACCACTCTGCCAACAGTGTAACGACGAAGACGAAGAACAAAGCCATGCGGGGACTTTTTTGGTAGCTGAATGGCGACTGGCGTAACAAATATGAGTGAGCAGTCAACCAACTCGAAGGAAGAATATTATTTAAAACGAAAATCGTATACGCTCAATCCTCCTTCAATATAACCCCAGTTTAACCGTTCAGCGTGTATAGTGCCTACAAGCTTGCGTGCTGCAATGGGCATTAAAACATTCAATCTGCTGTGCCTATTTGCCAATGGATTACTGTTTAATGTCATGCATTCCTGATAAGATTTATTTTACGGCATAAAAACGCTATTATTTGTCTAGTAATATTGTAATCGATAGTTGTAACAGAAACATGAACATTGAGATAGTATGTCAGTGATAAAATATGGCGAAGGAATTTAAAAATCACAAAGCCAACATATATAATTTTGGGAGTTGCAGTTCCAACATCATTATGACATTTTAGGCCAAACGACGCCCACTGCTGGACACAGGCCTCCTCTGAGCGTAGGCCGTCATCAGTTCTGTGTGGCTCGCATCACCAGTGGATGCTCCAACAACCATGGAATTGTACAACACCACAAAACGTTTTGGGAACACATTTATTGTGCGTAAGGAGTGGAATTTCCTGCCAGAGTCTGTGTTTCCTGATATCTACAACCTGGAAGTCCTTAAGTCAAGAGTGAATAGATTACTTTTAGGCAAGCGTGCTCCATCTTATATAAAATTCTTCCGTTACTAACTGATTAAGTGACTGACAGACTATGGAGGCATACGGTACAGAGAGTAAAGTCCCGCATACCTCCACTAAAAAGGGGTGGTTTCTCGTGAACCAGACGAGTGTTGTGTCTGGTGGGCAACTGCCCGATAGTTGATATTCGGACTGTTGTATATGTTTAAATCGCACAGAGAACTTTGCTTGCGCGATGCAGGATTTCGATGTTAGATCGTCGTAGATGGCACTGCGGTTCTTTTTATTGCCGTACAAATTTCGTTTCTTAGTTTTTCGTCGGTCGTAGACAGCTGAAATTTGGCATGTAAGGGAGCACGGGATATGCGCGTACGAAATCGCGTCGAAATAAGTACTAGTACAATATTCAAGTTGCGTTTCCGTGGAATAATTTACCTTACCTTTCAAACGGGCAAAGCGGGTGTCAATTGCTTGTATTTTCGTGAAGCATGTCTTTGAACATACATACAATATGTATACAAAGCGAAGAATCATAATATTAGCTTGTCATATTCCCCTCATTCCAATGTTCCCTCAGAGTGTTTACACAATACAAACTCTGATAATTGAACGTCACCCACGCATTTCGCTCGCGATATTACGACGCGGAATACAATTACCCCGGTTATAATAAATAATAATTAATGAGGACCTAATTTTATGGGTTAAGTTATTAATTAGGACAGTTTTCATAATGGAACCACGTATTGAGTTAAAAAGGTCTATAAAAATGGCTATAAAAATTAACAAAAACTGGCCAAGTGCGAGTCTGACTTGCGTGCAAAGGGTTCCGAACGAAAAGTATTTTTTTAACATGATATTTTAAAATAATAGACTTCTAACAGACAGGGTTTTCTGTAATATATAGGTACCTATATAATTATTATTTGTATTTTTTTCAAAATGTTGGGCTCAGTAGTAGGTACCTAGTTTCGGAGCTTAGGGGGGGAATGGGCAATTTCCATCAATTTTATTTAATAACTTTGAAACGGAATGTTTTAAAATTATAACAAAAATTGGAACCTTACGATGAGCCCTTTGATTTAATATGTCGCACGGTACAGATGGAACTTTAAGTTGTAACTTTAAGACTCGTAAAGTTTCTTTGACTTGGCGCTTTTCAGGTTGGCGCCACTGCTGATTCTAGCTTTCAGGAGTTGCAATGTTTTCTAATAGGTACAGCGGGCTTGAAGTCCAGTCATCGTTTTTTGTTTTGGTAATCCATCTCTTATAAACTCAAAATCATATTTTCGTCATCTTTATCATGCATACATTCATTCATTCATAATCATACACACCGTACCTCACGACACGAAATTTCGTTCATTCTTCCGCATAACATCCTTATACCATGACAACTTGCGGAATTTGTTCGAAAGAGTCACCGCGGTCCTGGAAAGCAAAGGGCTTTAGAAGGAACACGGATGGTTTAAGTTAGTAAGAGTCTGACACGCCCTTCCGCACCATGCATAGAAGAAGTCATTTGATGATTTCCCATCCCTAAAAAAAATATTCCATGACAACCGATTTCCACACAACAGTGCCAGTTTAAGGCTTCCTCCTACAAAGGTATGAGACACACGCGTTCAAACGAATACGTTGGATTCAGTACAAGACTCTGAACCCCATAGCGTTGGTATAACTCGTAGGCTTCTAATAAGATAAAATGTGCCGTTAACAAAAAAAATTGAAAATACAAAAATTACGAAGAAACAAAACCAGAAACACCAACACCGACTTCCGAAATTAAAGTAATTTTGCACTTTGTGGCGTTTATTTTGGAAGTTGGTTTTTTAATTCTATCCATTCACGGATCACAAATGCAAAAAAAAATAAAAGTATAACGTTTTTTTTTAGATTTACTGTATAAATGTCACATTAGTGATAGTCTACTCGTAGTTAAGATTAGCAACGACTGGCTTATGTCAGGTATAATAAACACGAGCTTGTCAGCAATATATCATCACTGTGTCTTGTGGAACACATGAAGGCTTAGAAGTACACAATATTAACAAACTTAGTGTCACGATGTCAGTCTACGTCACATTTGTAGGTTATTATGTATTTATAGCATGACGAAAATTCGCGAATGTAACTTGCCAAGTGGATAAAATTGCCACAAAAAACCTTGCTTTTTATAAATCCGCAGTATTTTAAATTTTGGGCAGGTACTAAAATATTGAAAGTATGAAGGAAAGGTAAACTGAAAAACCTATTTTCAGAACATCCGGCTTTTGAAATACTTTTTTGTTTATATTTCTGAACAAAATACTAGCTGAACTGAAAGTTCATTTCTGTATAACTAAATAATATTCTTTCATTTTCATTATTTACTTGCTAAAATAGAAAAGTTGAACTTCAAACACAAAAAAGGTATCTATGACCTAGACTAGAGTCAAGAGCCAACTCATGCCAAATAAAAAAAAAAAGGTGTTACAGTTAAAGTTTTCCTAAATTCACGATAATACCATAATGTAATTTCCCAAACTAAACCCTCCAAATACACCATTTGCACCTTATTCCAACCGTCCTTCCGACATCTTATATCGCATGCCGCACAGAAATTAATGAGTATTACTTTATACATAGTCAAAACACACCCTGTAGTCCATTTACAAGTATTATTGATGATATTAGGCGGGGGTAAAGCAAATTTCGTCCCCAATAAAGAAGGAAAATTGTACTATAAAGGCATGCTTACATTTGGGAGAGTGATGACTGGTTCTTGAGTCATTGGGTTTGAAAATGGCAGTTCTTTGAGAAAAAAATAGTTGTTAGGGGTAAAAGACGTAATTTTGTATTCACGAAGATTAAGAAAGGAAAAAAAATATCAACCTAATGCTTGCCCAATGCCAAAACTGAAATTGTTGACTAGAAGTAGACACTCATTGTGCACCTGGTTTAACCTCCATGAAGACCCTGAGACACTTCGGAACACCGCCTTGAAAAGTAATGGTCACCTATTCACAGACTGACCTCGGTAAGTACCATCGCTGTTTTATGTGATTACTAGCTCTTGTCCACGAATTCATATCCTATAGCCTTCCTCATGAATGTAGCTGTCACCGGAAAATTGCAGACTCCGTAAGATTGTAATAAATCTTTATTAAATTATAATTTCTCAACATATTATGAAACAATCGTTTTGTTAACAATAAATTCCATCCAAATTCAATAGGGAGGGAAACTATTGAATTTTTAGATTAAAAACTATTTTTCTTCATAAGACATGAAGAAATAATAGTTTATAATTTCCTGCAATACTTAACAATCTTACGGCGTTTGCAACTTTCCGGTGATATAGCTGTCATTTACAAAAATAATTATTTTCCATGGATTTAACCAGGGCCGGACGCGAAAGGTCGCCGTCGCTGATCGCCTCGACAAGGACACGGCGGTGATCCCCCCAATCAGGGCAGACCTCCACCGTATGCTCCACCGTGTCCTACGCGCTCCTGCCTACCGTCTAAACTACGGCACTTACTACAAATTCATTGTCAATGCAGTGCAACATACACGAATCTGTTGCTTAAACCGTTACGGTAATACCCCCACGAAATATTACCCCATTAGCTGCGAGCCCCTCATTATTATCAATGTAAACGCAGCCTAATATTCAGGACACGGCACCATAGTTAGTGCTTTACAATGGATATTGTATGGGTTGGTCATTTGTCTCTTATGTATGAAGAGAATTTCGTATGAACCAGAATGTGGTACGTTAATTGAGCTTGTATCGTTTGCAAGCGATATAGGTAGATGAGTTTAATGTTTTCTAGTCATATTTTACTTATCGCTAAATGTTAAGGTCTGCTTGACAACATGGTTTAATTGGGAATCATTTTTGCGTTTGACTTCTCTCGAAATGGGAGGATCCTCCTGCCAGACGGTTGTTGTGTTTGGTGGGCAACTCCCCGATAGTTGATATTCAGACTGTTGTATGTGTTCAAATCGCACGGAGAAGTTTGCTTGCGCGATGCAGGATTTCGATGTTAGTTCGTCGTAGATGGCGCTGCGGTTCTTTTTGTTGCCGTGCTCATTTTGTTTCTTAGTTTATCATGTGGCGGCATTGATGCCGCTACAGTGCAAAATGGTATCATATGCCTTCAAATTATTTTAAATTGGATTCGAAACTGTTAAAAATAAATGATCGTGTAACAACACGCCTTTGCATGTTGCATGGTGAAAAACACGGAACCTTGACATATAAAATGTCATAATTATTTCGTGTTGTGTGACATAACTGTAGCATGTCAGTAATATTATCACGTAAAAAAGCCGACTTATTAATTTTTTAGGAAAAATTATAATTTTCATACGAAGCGACGTTTGCGAGATGCGTAAATTTATCGACAACGTAGGGATCATTAAATTTAAGAATTCCAATACTTATGCATTCTTACACGTCTTATTGAATCTATACAATCTAAACTTAATAATAATATAATAAAGCTGAAGAGTTTGTTTGTTTGGACGCGCTTATCTCTGGAACTACCTGTCGGATTTAGAAAATTCTTTTTGTATATGATAGCCACGTTCATGAGGAAGGCTAGGCTATACGGGAAAAACGGGATATATATATATATATA
>NDFZ01005259.1:88361-207605 GCA_002192655.3 Mamestra configurata | reverse complement strand
TATCTTGGGACAACTCACACACGGTCATCCGATCCCAAACTAGGCAGAGCCTGTGCTATGGCAACCAGACAACTGATAAACATACTTATATATTTCTAAATACATACATATTATAGACAAATTACACCCAGACACAGAACAAATGATCATGCTCATCACACAAAGATTTGTCCTGGGTGGGAATCGAACCCACGACCTCCGGTTTAGCAGTCAGGGTCACTAACCACTCGACCAACAGGCCAGTAAATATTTATTTTATTGTGTTTTTAGTATTTGTTGTTATAGCTGCAACAGAAATACATCATCTGTGAAAATTTCAACTGTCTAGCTATCACGGTTCATGAGACAGACAGACAGACGGACAGTGGAGTCTTAGTAATAGGGACCCTATTACTAAGACTCCACTGTCCGTCTGTCTGTCTAACCATAAAAACCAGCCAAATCGAAAATGCATCATTAAGTAGTAAACTGATTGCGGCAATACATACTGAGATAAACCAACCGGGGCAAATAACAGCTTATTACGTATTAGCCACAGCAATGGACAATCGGAAGTGAGTTCATGACGGGGCACTGATGATCGAATTCATGAATGATTACTTCAAACATTTCTTATTAACTTGGTTGTGTAATATAACAAACGCTTCCAAACGTCTTTTATAATTAACACAGCAAAGGAGTGGAATTCTCTGCCTGCGTCTAAGTTTCCGAACGAATACAAACCCTAATCTCTTCAAAATAGAGTGTATAGGCTTCTTCTGGGTAAGTTCGCTTCATCTTTGACTTTGTCTCTGTCATCTATGACCTAGACTGGAGTCAAAGCAAACCCATCTCAAATAAAAAAAAAACGCTGTTCTGTGGCATGCCAATATTTCAGAACATGATTATGTTATTTGTGCAATTCATAAGATGGTATCTGTGTTACTTGTATCTACGGGTGTAACCACAAACAGCTGTGCAAAGTATTGCCTGTTTCAATTCACGAGCTCCGGTGGATATTTCTCGAATTTTTAATAAGACTAGAGCCCTAATTCATGATCTGTTTTTTGCAGTACAGTTGCTAATTAAAATGTAAAAATTTTAGACCTTTTACAGTACCTAGTCACCGGACACCAGTCTTACCCCGTTACTGGATTTAAAGGTCAGAAAGGTAGTTACTCCATGTAAAATACTGGCATCCAGTTCGACTAAACGTGAACTCAACATAGTTGGAAAAAAGCTAGGCAGATGCATAGACTTACATAGTTAGTACTGGATATGTTCACAAGATCAGTTAACATTTCACACCCATCAATAACAGCATTAATTAGCCCTCCCCATTGACCAAGTCTATATGGAGGGCTAGATGCTTGTTACGTCACTTCTGCGTAGATGTGACGTCACGCAAAATTCCATTGTACTGCATTTTTCTCTACGTGGTAAAAGAAAAAATACATGTCCAATATTTTTTGAAAACTCCAATGGACAGAATAAACAAATAATTTTTAGGAATATTACCTTTTGTCCCATAACACAAGCTCAGTTAACATTTCACATGCATCAATAGGTAATGATTACATTAGTCCCCATTGACCAGGGCCACATAGAGTACATTACATTTCAAAAGTTGCTAGTAATACAGTTCTTGCTTTTCTAGCTAAGCTAAGAATATTCCCCAAATAATTCGAAACTTCTATATAGTCAATTAGTTGGATCATCACAAATATTGGACACGTCTTTTTCGCTAGTGAAGAAAGAAAAATTACGTGTCCAATATTTTTTGATAATCTAACGGATGGAATAAACAGATTATATTTAGGAATCTATCCTCAAACACAAGTTCAGTTAACATTTCACACGCATCAATAGGTAATAATAACATTAATTAGTCCCCATTGACCAGGGCCACATAGAGTGCAGTAGATTCCGTAACAAGGCTGATGATCCTATGCGGCTGCAATCGTATGCGGACACAGTACAATATAACAGTTGTTTAATAATATGGATCGACGGGTACAAGTAGATGCTGTGTATACAGACTTTCGTAAGGCCTTTGATAAGGTGGATCATGAGCTGCTTCTCTCAGCTCAGCTCAGCTGGCGTATAATGGCATTCGTGGAGATCTACTTCGCTGGTTTGCATCATATGTCTCAAATAGGTCACAAAGAGTTGTAAATAAGGGCTATCGATCGAATTCAGTCGGTGTCACTTCTGGTGTTCCATAGGGCTCGATTTTGGGTCCTCTCCTTTTTATCATCTTCATTAACGACATTGGAGCTTGTTTCACACATTCAAAATATTTGCTATATGCGGATGACCTCAAAATCTACAGACCAATTCATAACCACACTGATACTGTACTACTACAAGAAGACCTTAATCGATTTTGTAATTACTGTGTAGAAATAAAATCCAGTTGAGCACATCTAAGTGCGTGTCTATTACGTTTAAAAAAAAAAAAATATTATAAGTAATACTTACGCACTACAGGACATTATGTTGCAAAGAGTTAAGTCAGTAAAGGACCTTGGAATACTGTTGGACACTAAGTTACACCTTGATCAGCATATTAGAAAAATTGTAAATAACGCTTATCGCATGTATGGTTTTGTTATGAGAGCTGCCAATGACTTCAAGCGAATCGACACCTATATACATTTATATAAGTCATTAATAAGGTCACAGTTAGAATATGCTGTGCTAATTTGGAATCCTCATTATCAGAAATACATCGATAGTTTGGAAAGGGTTCAGCGCAAATTCATCAAAGCCCTGAAATATCGCTGCCGCCACGATTCGACTTCCTCCAATTTATCCCTCAGGAATATTGAGTTGTTAAGCTTGAAATCTCGACGCCTTTATCTAGAAACTATGTTTCTCTATGACTTGTGTAACAACAGATATGACTGCATAGATCTTACTAATAAGCTTAGCTACGTTGTCCCGAGGACTGTCATTAGACGAGAAGTGCGCGCACGTCCGCTTTTCGCGGTCTCCTCCTGCCATAGCTGCCAACGCTGGAGTTCGTGCCCCTCTTCGTCGTATGGCAATTAATTTTAATACTGTTTTTGGAGACTTGGATTTGTTTACATTGTCTGCTAATATATTCAAGATCTCTTTAATACAATTAATTGGTGATTGACATTTTATCTATTTTGTTGCGTTTGTTTTTTTTAATTGTAATTTTGATTTTATTGTTTTTCATTATTTTATACTTAATTTATTTTTATGTTTAATTTTAGTTTTAATTTTGTTCTTAACTTTATTTTTTATTAGAATGTTCATTTTTATTTTGAATATAATTTGATTTTGATTTTATTTCTGGCTATTAATTTGAATTTGAATTTTTGATTTTTAATGTAAAATTTATTTTAGTTTTTTAACAAAAAGACAAAAATCTGTAAATTTTAGTTTGTTTTTAAAATTGTATCGTTTCTATATTTTATCTCCCTCATGTTACTCGTGTGTAATTTGGCCCGTAACATTTTGTTGTGATTAAAATGTGGATAACGTCGTGGGTTACACATTTGTTATTTTGTATTTTTAAACACTTGTATTGTACCTTTTTTGTGTAACTGTTTGTTTTTCCAAAGTAAATAAATAAATAAATAACAGCTTTATTTATTTAAGCCGTGTAAGCATAACTAAAAGAGATTCCAGTTGCGTGTCGTCAAAGATTGTTGCGCTGAACCCGACTGACATGGATTGCAGGAAGACGATGAAGAAACGTTCTTCGAACTTTAGATGCGGAGGTGACTCTGTATGGAGTGTTAATAATACGCATGTATATCATAAGTTTAGGAGTGAAGGCTTATTACGTCTAAATATATATCTTTTGCTAATCTAACTAATGGATTCATCAGGCTATTTCAGGAATCTACTCGGTTAACATTTCACACGAATCAATAGGTAATAACAACATTAATTAGCTCCCATTGACCAGGGCCACATAGAGTGCGCTAGATTCGTAACAAGGCCGATGAAACTTTGTAGTGGGGCATTGCTCGTTAGCGACCGCACAACGGGCAAGTTTACCTTCAAATAGCAGTGCGGATTCTGTAGCAGACACGTCGTACGTCTATTGTTTGTCTGAAGCTAATGTAAAGATACTGGGCTATTGTGGAAGAAGTAATCTGTTTATTTTAGTTACTGGTTCTGCGAATTATGATTGGTAATGAAACAATCAAGATAGGAACATTAAGTTTCTGGAAAGTTACTGAGATGTTGTTTTGTAAAGTTATTTTTAGATAACGGATTTTAAATCTTTAGCAAGTACTTATTTTAACAATTTTCTTTTCTTCAAGATGTTCTATGTAGTTTTTTATAAACTGTGTGTGTTTATTTTATTTTCAGGCAATATTTACAAATACTTATAGATACTATAAACAAACTAGTAGAATGAGAAACGAAAAATTCTTCCACATTGGTGTCAACGGGAAAAGTGCCCAGAACACTGGCCGCATTGCCACATTGAATGAAAATGCTGATACGTTGGTCAAAGAAAAGGCCAGTCACGTGATGATGTTATATAAATTTGCCAGCCAGTCAAAATGGTACACCAGCCAGTTATTAATGACAATACAGCAACCATATTGGTTATGACGTGCAAATGCCATCATGATGACGTTGTGAGAGAGAGACGGAGCTATGCAGGACGAATAATAAACTCTGCATTTCTCCTCCGACACATTGCCGATATAGTCTGATGAAAAAGGTATACCTTTTTCACCAAGAATTCATGATGGCAATGGATACATCATTACCAGTATGGGGGCTGTTTTGTTATTAATGATATTGAAATTAGTTCACTACTAGTCGATTGAACAATCAAATTGGCCAGTGTATAAAGAAAATGTACGTCACAACACACTATTTTATTTTATTTTTTCTTACAAGAGAGTAGCGCACAAAATTAAAGCTCCTAAAACTAAGCAGCTTTAACACAGCGCCGTAGTTAGATCATAAAATGTAACATCATCATCGCTCGGGCTTACTTCGTGCTCTCTCGTGTAATTCCGTGACATAAACGGACAACTCGTAAAGAAGTTGTTAGAGAATACGCTGAGCGTAATAAAGATTCTGGTCAAAATGTAACACAGCTCTCAGCTCTTAGGAAAAATTAAAAAGAAAAACATGGACTTTTTTTTGTAAAATCTTGGCACTTTTAAATGTTTTGTAAGCACAAAGTGAGCTGTAATGTTCTTGTTTAATAGGGTAGTTTAATATAATTTGTGAGATGTTTTTTGCTTAAGGCTAAAGTTTTCGCGGAACTGACAAACGTGCACTAGTTTTTCACGTTTTATGAGTGCCCATGTAGGCCTAAGGGAAATACTATGAATTGACATGATATAGAACGTAAGAAAAATGTTGCCATTATGAAGAAAACAGGATGAGGACGGTATAGAAACGTGGCGCGAGAAAAGAGAGGTCATTGCCCAGCAGAGGGCAAATGTTGATGGTGGTGTCTTGCATCGCTAAGAAAAAATTTATATGGCAACAAAAAGGACCCCAACGCCATCTAACCCGCCAGCGACGTTAACGTTAACGTCCCACGCAAAGGCAAGCCTATTAAAGATAGGGCAAGGTACCTTTTCGCTCATTAATAAAAGGTATATTTAGACAATGTAACTTTATTTATAGTAATAGGGTAAAAAAGGACTATGATTTTATTCAGATTTCTTTCAAGGAATGTGAAAAAACAAACCCACCAAATTTTTCTCTTCGATAAAGAGTTCACTCATACTTAATGGAATCCGATGAACAAATGAGACGTGCGTGCTCAGAAGCCTGTTCACACTAGCTTTGTCATGTTATAAAATGTGCGAGGGAACACAATCTGTGTTCAGATGCAGGCAAAAAGAAACACAGATATTGTTGACATTAGCTGTGATGCAGCATAATAAATGGGGAAGAATTTCGAGAAGCGCTTAGTATGACTGTTCGGTATAACGATAAAGTGTGGTTGGTACCCTGCAAGAGGTCTCGTATTGCAGGTGAATAAAGATTTGTGTAATTTTAATTTTCTGTATTTTTTTATTATTTGCCAAGCCACAAATTCACCGGATTTTTGACACATATTTGTGACGTCGGCGTACAGGGTAAGCTTTCGTTTGCTTTATTCGAAAAGTATTAAAGAATGTCTTGGATTAATTTATTGTATTTTATATTTTAGTTTCTTTTTATTCTTTTACTAGCTGCCTCCCGCGGAAATTATCCCAAAGGAACATACTCCCGGAATAAAAACCTATATATCCTATGTCCTTTCCCGGGACCCAAACTACCTCTATGCCAAATTTTATCAAGATCCGTCTAGCCATTTGCGAGTGAAGAAGTAACAAACATACACACACACACTCACAAATTTTCGCCTTTATAATATTAGTGTGATTCTTTCGAGATTATCGTCAACCGCGAGCCGCGTCAGACCACAATCTCACCTGAAAGAAAGCGATGATGTCGTCGACAATCGAGCACGCTTGCCTAGAAGTAACCTATTCACTCGTGGCTTAAAGACCCCAGGTAAGGTAGCTATTAGGATATTTATCACATTGCCATTGCTGACAACATTCATCACACAAAATGGCCGCACAAAACTGTGCAAATGGACGTTTTATGTTTTTGCTGTGCGCTAATACGCAGCGCAATCAACTGTATGCCTAGTAAAATAAATTGTAGTTGTTACGATAATCGCGAGTAATAAACGTAATGTATAAGAAAGTCGTAAACTAAATGTATGAACCTAGTACTAAAAGTATTGTGAGTGATTGCGAACGGTGTATAAGTATCAAGTGGGGTATATTCTGACCCCCACTTGGGGTATAAGTATCAAGTGTGGTATATTTTGACCCCCACTTGGGGGTATAATTGTAGTCTTTGGCTTTATAGTTTTCGAACTGTGGTAACTGTTTTGGTCTATTGAGTATTTTTTTGATGTGTTTTAATTTTAGGCTTTTGGCGGCTGGTATTATCATATAAACTCCGAATAAGTTACACGGGTCATTTTATAAGTACCTATATAATGTCATTGTAACATTAGTTTGATGATTGCCAATTCAATCAAAAGTATTTAGTAGAACAGTACTTAACAAAACCCAATAATATTGCTAACTTTACACTTTTATTGATACGAACAAAACATTTTTTTCCGTTTTTGCCAAGCATCGTTACATTGTATGAAAAGAGAAGCCCTTTCGCTTTTCTATACAAAGATAATTGTTATCCGACAGATAATACTACTAACAGAATATCAAAAAAATGTTGATCTTGTTTTTAACCGAATTAAAAAAAAGAGGAGGTTCTCAATTTGATTGTATTTTTGTTTGTTTGTTACCTCATAACTCCGTCATTTATTAACCGATTTGAAAAAAATAAGGATATAATTATGTTTCAATTAGTCCCTTAGAAATTTCATCGAAATTGGTTCAGTCGTTAAGATCACTCTGTTGTCCATCTGTCTGTCCGTGTGTCACCACCGATTTTCTCAGAAACGGCTGGATCCAGCAAGTTGAAATTTATTCCAAATACTGAGGTCTATAGTCCTTATTAGGTGTTTAAAAATCAAGATCCTGAGTCCACACGATAAAAAGATATGGGCAAATATAGATTTTAGCGAAAACTTGTAAGTATCATAAATTACCTTTATTTTCAACTTTTCTATTTTTCGGATTTTTTTCTTTACGTGTGCTGACAATTCTAGGTCAACAGGTAGTACCCTATAGGTTTTGGGTCGAAAACCTAAATGGTATTCTACATATTTGTCATAGTCTTCAACGAGAATAGAAACCACCATTCTAATTTAAACTCTAACACGTCTAACCAAAGTCAATTTGCACTGTAGAGCTTAAATCTACTTTGGTAAAACGTGTGTATTATGTGTACCTAGACATAATATTCCCAAACAGAATTTCAACAAAATTTTGATATATTTTTCTACCTTGATTAGCATACGCAAGAGAGATGAGCTAATATATTGGCAAAATTCTATTTGTCATAGTCTCAAACGAGCAGAGTCACCACCGTTCTAATTTGAACTCTAACACGTTTCATCAAAGTTGGTTTCAGGTTAGCATATGTGAAGCGTTGGCCGTGCAAACACCTCTTGGTTTTCACGGTAGCGTCAAAATTCATTACCTTCTAAGTGTGGTGAATGACTTTATTATGTTTGGTCTATAGCGCCTCGGCAAGTGGAAATTTAGTTACACTGTCGTGGAAGATAATGTAAGGCATTTGTTGAGGGCACTGAGTAAATATGTCGTCAGTGTAAGGTTGTAAGTAGCCTAGTTAATAAGGGTAGGCACTTGTGCTCTTTTGGTACTGAGAAATAATGTTGAACGTGCTCTAAATTGCTTTATTAGCTTCATGCTTAGGTTTTTGAGATTTCAGGTTTGTAAGCTACTCCTTTTCTGCCAGGGTTGCGGAATTTGTTCGAAAGAGTCACCGCGGCCCTGGAACACACAGGACTTTTTTTTTGTGAGTGACTTCTCGCAGTTCAACCAATAAGGTTGTCGACTGCTAAACCGGGCTTGCCTGTGGTGGCCTTAATATAATATTAAAGCCTCCAGCCAGGGCTTATAAAAAACTTACAAACTAAGCGACTACACGCTAAGGGCACCCCATGTGGGGTACGGGCCTCGGCTTAGGGCGTCGCTGGGGGGAGGACAGCTAGGGACGAGCTGAATCGAACTAGGACGCAAAGGGTTTTAGAAGTAACACGGATGGGTTTTAGTCAGTAAGATTCTGACACGCCCTTCAGCTCCACCCAAAGCGGAAGAAGTCATTTGATGAAATCCCATCCTAAAAAAAAAAGGCAACTCCTTTTACAGTTTCACCGGAAATATTTGTAAAGATGAGAACTAAGCATTTTAGTTAGAAACCTCAAAATACTTACGGTTATAAGTAAGGTAACGAAAAAACGGCTTGATTAAGCCAGTTGGCTGCAACAGCATGAAACTAAAATGATAACACAAAAAGCCTTTTCTATCTTTTACATGTTTTTACTTAGTTCATCATCTGCCTAGCTTTTTCCCGACTATTGGGGTCGGCTTCCAGTCAAACAATATTTAACGTGGAGCGGCTGCCTACCAGACCTCCACAACCCATTAACTGGGTAACACAATAGTTCTTGGCAAGATTGGAGTCAGATTTACTGGCTTCTGACATTCCGTAACGTAACGTTTTCTAGAAATGAAACCTAGCTAGTTCGATTTAAATATTAATAAATAATAATAATTTATTCAAATAAAAACGTCCACAAAAATGTACATTTAGTCAACAGTAATAATATTTTCCATACAATAATAGTGCCTAAAATAAACAAAATTAAGACAATTTTATTAAACATGCAATTAACGGTGGTTCGGAATTGCAATGTTAAACAGCGATCCGCCCGATCTAGGTTTTTATTTATCGCCCCCGAAACCTTGTGAAATTTAGTGTGCAGGGCACACTAAATTTCACAAAAAAAGATAAGAACTAAGCATTGTAGTAAGAAGCCTTAAAATATACTACCGGTTATAAGTAAGGTAACGAAAAAAGATAATAGTTTTCAGATACATTCTACTGTAATAACGTGACGCCCGGTGTCTTGAAATAAAATTTGCCCTCGTCAGGAGCTAAAAACAAGTTAAGTGATGAGATAATGGTAAAAATTTATTCAACCAATCACAATAGTTAACGCTCGTGGGACAAAATATCACTCTCAATATTTTTTTTTTTTTTTTGCGAATATCTGTGTAATAGTCATGATGTAGATCTTTGGCAGTCGTTACGGATTGTCAGAAGCTAGTAAATCTGACTCCAGTCTTGCCAAGAACTACCGTGTTACCCAGTTAATGGGCTGTGGAGGTCTGGTAGGCAGCCGCTCCACGTAAAATACAGGTACAGCTGAATCCGGTTTGACTGGAAGCCGACCCCAATATAGTTGGGAAAAGGCTAGGCAGACGATTATGTGTACCAGATACACAACCTAAGTGTGTTCTGTCACGATTAAGTCTTAGAAGGACCTGTACTTGACACAAACTCAACAACTTTCTACCAAGCATTCTATCGAAGATAAAGCAAAATATGAAACTATTCATACCTCGTCTATTCAGGCATTTTATTTCTTTCATATTCCCTTGTATTCGTTCCATTTATGTTTACATATATATGTACATACGTACATTATTCGGACCCTCAATGTTTTATGGCTAAAGAAAGTTATACTTTGCCTCTATAGAGGCACTTATCCGAGGGAACAGCAAGAAAGAAAGAATGAATAAAAATAGGCGCCTATTTCTAGTCGTAAAACAGGGCATGTGGTATGTTATCTTTTTATTGCTTTTTACTTTGGATACAAAGGTAGGTTTAGTATGGTAATGAGATGTTGTAAATGTTGAAAGAATTTATGTTGAATATGTTTTAAGGGATTAAAGACATTTTTTAGAAAAGCTTTCCATGAAGCAGAAGTCTGGATTTGTGCAGGCTTTATGGCAAATGGATTGCCAGTGATAGGGTAGATATTAGCAGTACGATTCTGTAAATGTCTCACCGTCAAAACATAGGTTTACGGCCAGTTTCAATAACGTATCTACCTTTAACCAACTGTCAAATTAATCATGTTTAAAAGGCAAATATGACATTTCAGCTACTGTTGGTAGCTAATTTGACAGTTGGTTAAAGATAGATCCAATATTGCGACCAGCCGTAAGTGAACATGAAGTGAGCTGTTAATCCATGCAATAAATATGGAATGATAGTACACTTAAAGCTCACATCACCTAAGTCGTCACGGTGAGATGTATACCGGTTGAAAAACGGTTCATTATTTATTCTTCGGTTACCTACGAAGAGATATTAGAGAAAGGTATATTTTTTGGTACTTAAGTGCAAATTTATCTGGTACCGGCAATTGCTGCGTTTAAGTTCCATGGGACTTAAATATAACTGGCAACATGTGTTTGTATTTTAGAAACACCGCTGCCAAGCCCTTCATGGCATAAAGTCGTAGTAATGTTAGATTTTTCAGTGAACATTTAAGTCCATTTAACTTAAGCTGAAGTTGAAACCTCTCCAGTTAGAAGGCTTAGAGGAGAGGGTTCACGTAAATAGTGCAGCTTTAATAACTAAGCTACCGGTGACCTTTGTTACTTGACCTTTGTCCCGCGCTAGAAATAAAACTGTCTCGATGTTACATTTCTCTAGCACTAAGAGGCAGGACGTTGATATCATTGAACAATATTGACTACAGGGAGACTAACTACTTGGTGAAAGTATACTGTGAGCCTAATCTTTTACAAATTCGAATAAAAATCTTAATATTTTCAGGCCAAGCGTCGTCGATGAAGGCCTAAGGCTCTGCACAAAAGGGCCACTAACCACAGCCATCGGTGGCTGTCGCGTGCCACGTCCTTTGGTACCGCGCAAACGAAGGTCAGTAGCTGCCACGAGTGTCAGTGCTTTTAAGTAGTGAGTGGCCGCTACCGGTGACATGTCGCGAAAACTGAGTCCCGAGTGACCGCCACCAGTGGCGTGTCGCGGCCACTGAGTCGCGAGTGGACGCCACTCGCTACACGTGTGCAGCGATTCCATACAAAACGTGTCAAAAATCATGTAAGCTTGTCGCAAGCAACCGGTGGCTGTGGTCGGTGGTTCGATCACGCAGAGCCTTAGAAAAGCTGGCCTCACCTGACGTAAAGATGTTTGCAACAGATTGGATAGAGATGGCAAAACACCAGCACGATTGGAAGGCTATGGGAGAGACAAATGTCCAAAACGGTAATGGGACAATACAGGTTGATAAAAAAAACAATAGAGGCTTTGAATTTCGTATGATCGAATCACGGTGCCAATTTTAAACAACGTTCGCATTCGCATGTCAGTCGTTTAGACCGCTGATAAAACGACGCTATTCAATAAAAGGGCTAGGATGCTAATTAAACGGCTAATTAATCCAGTTGGCTGCGACAGCATGAAACTAAAATGAAAACACAAATAGCCTTTTCTATCTTTAACATGTTTTTACTTAGTTCATCATCTGCCTAGCTTTTTCCCAACTATATTGGGGTCGGCTTCCATTCAAACCAGATTCAGCTGAATACCAATATTTTACGTGGAGCGGCTGCCTACCAGAACTCCAAAACCCATTAACTGGGTTACACGATAGTTCTTGGCAAGACTGGAGTAAGATTAACTGGCTTCTGACATTCCTTAACGTAACGTTTTCTGAAAAGGTAGATCGATTTATCGCCCGCGAAACCCCTCCGCATGCTAAATTTCATGAAAATCGTTGGAGCCGTTTCCGAGATTAAGATTATAAATATACATATATACAAGAATTGCTCGTTTAAAGGTATTAGATATATTTTTACTAGTTTACTATAGTTTATTGTTAGTCTTCATACCAAACAATTATTAGGGAAAGGGCAATGACCGCTTCTGGCATGCTATATTGAGATCACTATCCATAAATATGTCACTCAGTCAGATGTAAGTTTCTAGGAAATTCCACGACCTTATTTCTAGACAGTCACAATAACATTGATTTTAACTGTTTTTAGTAGGTGGGTAATTAATAATATGTATATAATTTTGTTCCCTATTTACAATTGAGCCCGGTTTATAATAGAGAAAAAGAATAGACTGGCCTGTTGGTCGAGTGGTTAGTGACCCTGACTGCTAAACTGGAGGTCGTGGGTTCGATTCCTACCCAGGACAAATCTTTGTGTGATGAGCATGATCATTTGTTCTGTGTCTGGGTGTTATTTGTCTATAATATGTATGTATTTAGAAATATATAAGTATGTTTATCAGTTGTCTGGTTGCCATAGCACAGAGGCTCTGCCCTGCCTAGTTTGGGATCGGATGACCGTGTGTGAGTTGTCCCAAGATATATTATCTATATTATATAATAATAATTACATAACCAATTACTTCACAGGGAAAAGTGGCCCTTACCAATTTAATATCGACCAAAGAAATATGGTTAAAATTCTTCGATTATACAACAAGTAGCTACTTTCTAACTTTGTTGTAATTGAGTAAACTGTGTAAATCAAAGCCCCCTTAGAAGTAGGAGAACTCTGAAGTTTGGGTTTCCTTTTCGCGGTACATTAGGCAATACCTTGGTATTACTCTTATGTAATAAATCATTACGTTATCGGAACAGGTACGTACCTTTATAAATACCATCTTGTAATACTCAAGAGGGTGGGTATAATGACCAGTTGGGTAACATAGGTATATATTATAAACATTCGTCAGGTAAATTGGAGCAGCTACAATATTATGGGTAGGTATATTGCGATTGTGAATTTTCTACCAAAAGCAGGTTCACATTTTTTTTTAAAGCGACAGTATAATAAGTAATTCGGATGGGGTCTAATATAATAATAATGCGGGTAGCTGCACTTGGTAGAAATTCGCATCAATTAGAATACACACCTATAAACAAGGTGTCCCAATGCCTTAATTATGCGTTTCATCGGAAGAGAACAGTTTGGTGACGTAGTGAACCTGCGGAGCCGCCATGCGAGAAAAGCCGCGAATACAAAAATGTTGACAACATTTCATTTTTGGTTCCAACAAGCAACGTGCTACACTTTTCCTGGGAGCTTGCTCCAATTTACTCACGTCTGTCCAACTAGTAGAAAAATCGCAAAAATAACACAGTCCCACCGACTGAAAATCTGTAACCAAACTGGAACTCAATAAATTAAATAAAAATTCGAATTTTTAACGTAGTAAAATGTCACAAACATGAGCCTCCCATCTAGTCAGTTGAATTATATTATTATTTCTCACTCGGATATTAACCATAACCGAGCCCTTCAAAGATTACAGTCGCATCTCCGTAATTACACCATAAACCATAATAAACTCCATTCCGCCAAGCCACAGTGGAGCGAAAATATTTAACGTGGCCAAAATCTTAAGAAGTAACATTACACATAATGAAAGAGCGATACAAAACTCTCTTATAGCCGCTTAAGAGTGTTCAGGCCCAATATACATCGTTACATAGCCTAATGGAGATTACAAGGCGACTTATCGTAAATGTACACGTTAAACTTGTACATTTTTACCCACTTTTTATGGCTCTAGTAATCCTATCGGCTTTTGGCCACGCATTGTCGAATTTTACCACTGTGCTTTTATAATTCTCTTTTTGAATGTAAAACATGCTAAAGTTCGATCCTATTATATTGGATCTGGGTTTTAGGGGCTTAGTCTGTGCGAGCAATTGTTTGCAAACGCTGTTTTTTGTGTAGGGCTTTTAAAGTACCTAATACGTTGCTGAATCATATAGACATGAATCATATGATCTTATATACTATTACCACACCATGTACATTTTCTAAAATCTAAAATGTTGGGATCGATACTATTCGAGTAAGTATCGTTGTTAGTATTATTGTTAACTTTTAAGACATAGGAGTACCAATAAAAAGAACCAAACTCAAAATTGGATTGAAGTGCATTGACCCAAAATTCAAAAAAACAACGTGACAACCACCACTCGCATAGGGCCCACTCTTGCCTTCAGACCGAAGACCTGTGTTCCAGTAGTGGGAACATTTTCCGGGGATTATAAGAGTTTTACACCAGTAAAATCCTCCATACAAATTATATAATGATAAAATTGAGAGGAGGTTTATCTATGGAGGAGGAGATTTGAGCCCCATACTTGGGGATTGGCTCATTACGTTCCGTAAAGTCAAACAAGTCAACGCTCTGACTATATCTGACACAATCATCATCTGCCTAGCCTTTTCCCAACTATATTGGGGTCGGCTTCCAGTCAAACCGGATTCAGCTGAATACCAGTATTTTACGTGGAGCGGCTGCCTACTAGACCTTCACAACCCATTAACTGGGTAACATGGTAGTTCTTGGCAAGACTGGAGTCAGATTTACTGGCATCTGACAATCCGTAACGACTGCCAAAGATCTACAAATGACAGCCGGGACAAACGGCTTAACGTGCTTTCTGAGGTACGGCGGAAACTCGGTATGTTAAGATGGTCACCCATCCACAGACCAACCTTGGTAAGCGTTGCTTAACCTTCATCGACCCGTACGGCTGTTATTCTTTTAGCCGCGACACCACGACACCACATATCTGACACGATAACAATACCATATCGCGAGTAAAAAATATCACACTTACTTGACAACGCCATCTATCATGCTATGAGGCAACTTTGCGTCATTGAGTTCCCGTTCAGTATTAAAAATGTAGGAATACGAGTATCAGTAATTTTACTGTCGAATAGTAAAGATCATTATTTAATTCAAAACGTTTTTTTCTTTATAGATTTAGAAAGAAATTGTAATGAATACTAGAGACAAATTTCAATGCGCAATATTTATTGCCAGACAAACGTACTTGTACTTGTCATAACAAATGTTAATCCCAAAAAACTAAACAATTGCAACAACCAACAAGAAGGAAAAACATTCCCTTTATGTTGGTTTAGCGTGTAGCCGACATTGTCATTTATGTTACATTGTCTTACGGCCAAGTTGGCAAAGTTTTTGCCATGTCAATTACTCCTAAAACGAAACAATATTTGACGGGAGACGCCCGCGGGACTTTCGCTAATGTTGAATTATATATTTATGAGAAACTAAGGGAAGAACCCGGAGTTGAATTCTAAGACATAATTGAATTTCTGGAAAGTTTAACTGTTCCAGTTTGGTGTGCGGTAGTGTAAAGACTAAATGACTGTATTCAGTGTCGCCCCAGTTAGTTGTTTTGGTGTTTGGCCGAGAATGTAGCGGTGATAAATTCTTTTCAGACATTCATATCAATTTACTCTGTCCCAGTAATGTATAAATAGTGTGGTGTCCTGTCACGTTTTGTAGTTTTAAAGTGAAAATAACAGTTTTACGGTACTTTGTTACTGCTGCTTTTTGTTGTATGTAATGTTTATGTAGCTGCAATGGAATGAAAAGCCCAGTGTCAAAGGAAATAAAAATAAAGATAAGGAAATTCGTGCATTTTTTCCGTTTACAATACAAAACAGCCATGCTGCATAATTCAGTGTATAGACTTTTTTAAACAATTTCTGACGATATCAAGGAGTTTTTTCAATAATGACCAAGGCTTTATTTATTTATATATACTTTATTATAACAATTTAAATTACCCATGGACAAACAAAATTGGGGAACACGATAAGTAGCCTGTTTATCTTGTGTTTATTATGCACATCTATACTAACAAAAATAAGCTGAAGAGTTCGTTTGTTTGTTTGAACACGCTAATCTCTGGAACTCCCAGTCGGATTTGGGTAATTATTTATGAATAGATAGATAAATTCCTATAGAACCGGAATATGCGTGTACGAAGTTGCGTGCAAAAGCTATTATACAATATACATAGTGTCAAGACGAACGTGGCTAATTTTTCAAAATCAATCGAGATCTACAAAGGTACCTAAATGCTTCCGTACATTTCTGCGCATTTTCTCGTGGCAGTCTGGTAACTATATTATAGTATCCCGGTTTTTGTACCGAAAATAATAAATACACACAAAATGCCCACACATTGTTGACAAAGCTATTACATTTCTTAAACAGCCAAAAGATATACAGGCTTTTTATCAGCAGCTTATCAGCGCCCTCGAGTTACAAGAACGGAAGGAATTGGGTCATTGTTGGGGTCGTGTAGATTTAGGCCATACTTGTTCACTAATGTTATGTGGAAACTCAATACATTATTGTTGAGGCTTCGATGACATTCGAAGTGGAAACCAGACTAAGTGATACTTGTGTTATAAGTAGGTACTAGTAGGTTGGGGGTATGTTTTGTGAATAAACCTCGATGTTGGTACAATTTGAAGTATTGGCGTTCGAAATGTGAGTAATGTTTATTTTTGTTACAAGAACAGCTAATTTACCTATTACACTAATAAGTTATTTATGAAGCACACAAAAATATATGTCGTGGAATATGCACCTTCAGAAAATTCCTAAGATAACTTGTATTAGCCCTTTAATATCTGGGCCGTATTTTTTTTTTGTTGTTTTAATAACTCTCTGCACTTACAGTAAGTGCCAACACGTATAGAGTTATAAACTTATGCTTACCTATCCTTGTTTTACATAATTTAAGACACAACAAGAAGCAGAGTACAAGATTGCGAGTCTATCTCTTCGTCACATCTTTGCGTCTTAACCGTTGACCGGATTTTGATGTGGATTGGTACACGAGTAAGCAATACCGTGATGAAAATAACAAAGGATACTTTTCATCCCTTGAGTATGTTCCCGTGATATAATTTTAAAAAAATGAAATAATTTTGATGTCATAGATTATTGAGGTTATTTCAAAAGTCTATCGATTATAGTTATTCGTAGACTGGATTTTGTTACTATAATTTCATGACTTTAAGACTTTTAAAATTGTTAGACTAACTACATAAATATTTATTCAAACGTTTCAACTAAATACGTGAACTATTTTAAAGCTCGCATTCAGGGAGTAGTTGGATATTTAATTCTTACCCAGAAACTAATCGAGTGTGTAAACGTAGGTAGTTTACAATTAGAGTCTCTTTTACATAGTTGGCAGTGTGCCAAATCGCATAAGTGCATCCGTGACACGATAAGTTATTCGTAGCAATCAGGATTTGGTTCACCGCAACACAGTAAAGGCAATGCATTGTATTGGATTTTGTTGAATAACAATAGTTTGGACTGAGCTGAAATATTCCGGTCGATTCTGTAAACATGTCGAAGTGAAGGCTTGGGTAAAGTGATCACGAGGTGAGCTGCCAATCCATATTATCAAGGTGGAATGACAGCTCACTTGGTGATCACGTGACATCTTGATTATAAGAATTGACAGCTCACCTTGTGATCACTTCACATCTACATGTTTACCGAATCGAACGGCGTGTGCATACGATTGACAACTAAACTGTCAGATGATATCCCAGTGCTCGTCGTCTTTTCGAGTATATTTCTCGCCAACTAGTTGACAATTTGTGTGGCCACATGGTTGTTTTTTGCCCAATGAATAAACATTCCCATTCAACGTGGCAATGCTGCAAGTGTTCTGGGCGCGTTTTCAGATAACAGCGATATGGAGGAGTACTTTGATCGTAAGTATCAAAGTACTCTTCCATATCGTTTCACTTCACTTGATATACAAAGCGGACAGGGCTCGCGGACAGGGCGCTGACAAGATAAAATGTATGGCGTCAAAGAAACGAAACACATTTAGCGTCGCGGGCGCGCGGACGGACGCCATACATTTTTGTCACAGCGCCCTGGCCGCACGCCCGCCGCGCGCCCGGAGCGCTTTGTATATCAAATCGCTAAGTGGATGTATTTTGTTTTTGTATAGACGTACTTAGTTAGGTTTAGTATAAATAGTTAAAATGATTTTTATCAACATCTATATTTCTAAAACGAACACTTTTGATAAGCTAACTCGATTGCTTAATCCAATTTAATAGCCAGTTTTATATCGAAATTAAAACGTCAAACTGAAGACAGTAAAAGCACACAATTTACGTCGTCAATCAAGCAATCCGACTAGAATTTGAATTCCTAATTAGATTTTAAAATATAAATAAACCAGCTGCTATAAATTTAATACGGGCTATATTAAAGAAATAAATCAGCGGAGGTTTCGAGTCGCCGCCCGTCCATTGTTTTCACTCTACAACAGATTTATCTGGCCAGTTGAACCAGAAATTATTGGTTAGAAGTCCGTGAAAAGGACACCTAATGTGTTTCTTTTCAGCGCTTTTTTAACGCTGCCTACTGATTTTCGTGGACGAGTGAACATTATGTATAACTTTTTTATCCGTTTTAATTTCATGCTAATATATTCTACCCAAACTCGATCTCAGGTGCACAAATACCTCCCAAGATAAATTAAAATTTCACTCTCTAAAATTATCTCACTAGCATAAAATGTAAAACCACGCAACATTTTTTCGCAAAAATTCTGCTTTTATTTTTTACGTGTATCACTTTACTGAAATATAAATGAAAAAGTTAAGGGTCTCGGTTCGACTATAACGATGGAACTACTAACAAGCTTATTTTTCACAAATGGACGGGCAGGTTCTCACTCCCGAAAATATTCCAAATATAATCACACGCACAATGGAGCATGGGTTAAAAAAATCTGGTCAAAATTTTTCCGTCACTAAATTGTGTACGAATGATAGCTGAGTTGGGTTTTCTGCAAGATAGCAGTTCCGTTGATAGAGATATAAAGTCCCAGCTAAGATTAAGAGAAACGTGGTAACGCCTCTGTTATAAATCTCTCACTGGATAGATAAAGGGCTGGTCACGTGGACTGCGTGCTACTGATTATTTAACGGATATCGGGTCCCGACATTTTACCCTTATTTACTTCAGATACAATATGAATTTCAATGAAAATACATTACACGTATTGGAATATTTTTTTGTGGAGGTTTAATTTAACGTTATAATCTGATTATAACGTTGCTTGTCTAGTCAGTTTGTAATTAGCTAGGCTGTACAATTATTTCCTGGCCTTGCGTGGTGTCTATTATTGAGTGAGAATGGTTATCAAATGTCCATTAAAAATGGAGGAATTCTACAGTTTTGTAGGCATTATGTAATATTTATATAGTTTGTAAAACACCCATAAGTCTGCCTTTGTTCAGTATTTTATACAAGTGCATAACGTTTTAGTAAAAAATAAATAAACTAAAATCTCAAACGTACATTGCAAAACTTCATCAAAATCGGAAACGAAATCAATCAATCCAACAGAAAGACTGAATAAGAATACGAGCACACTTCACTCTCTAAATCACAAAGAAAACCCCAAAGAACACAATCTTCTTATTCGTATTATTCAAAATCTAAATCTGGTTGTTGCCAAAAGATTTTATCCGGGCTGGAGTATTTTCAAATAGTTTTTTTCCAGCGGCGAACCGGTTCGGCCCACTGTCCGCGGTATCTGACGTGGGCCAAAGATTTATATTCCCATAATGTCGGCTAGACAATACGTTCAGTATATTTTTCTTAGCGCTCTCGACGCTTTTATAAAAACACAAATTTACTGGGTACGGAAAATAACGTGGTTTTTCTATTCTTTTGCTCTTAGTGAAAAAATAGTTGGAGGACAGCGCAGTGTATTCAACGTTTTCTTTGCATTTATTAAATAATAATATTTTGCTTTATCCAATCAGAGTTGGTGTTTATGTAATGTTATTGGCTTTTTGAGTGGGATGTTTTTTGTTTCGATAGTGTGTGCTTTTGGAATGTGGGGAAAATAGTTATTTATAGCATTAACAACAAGCCAGAGCGTCGCTTTTGGAGAGGTTTTATGCCGAAAAATCTTGTTGAGAAATTTCAAGATTCCGTTTTTTTTTTATAAACCTGTTTAATACATTATTCCACTGCTGGGAAAAGGTGTCCTCTATAGCCTTCCACTTTTCTCGGTGTATTGCCTTCTCCAATCAATTCGTCATGAACGCTTCTGATAATTCATGTATTTTTCCGCTATCCTCAAAAAAAAAAACAATATAAAATTACCGTTACAAAGAACAACCTTGTTAACTCCATCCTAAGTTATTCTGTCCGTTAGAAAGCATACCTTCTATTATCCTGTATAAATTACTGTCATACCGGAGCTCGCAGCCGAAACATAAACCTCTTCGCTCAAAATACTTGAGCAAAAAAATAAAGAATACTGGGGTCACGATCCGATTTATACAATTACCCCTAATTCACATTTTATTTTCCCTGAGCTTTAACATTTCATTCATTGTCCTCAATTATTTGAATCACAAAAGGAAAAAAAAATCACGAATAGGTAATTTACATCGGTATAAAGAAAATAAAGGCGGTGTCACACTAGACGGTTCGTCAACGCTTCCGCGTACGCCTCGATTTGCATGAAATACGTATACTGGTGAAGTGAATGAATAAAACAAGGATGCATATGAGACTTCTATTGATTCACGCACGGAATTCATTCAGACACTTCCTGTTTGTACTTTAATTTGATATTGCTCAGTGATTTACTGAATGGTGTTAGAAGTTTCACAAAGATATTAAATATACTACGAAGGTATCCGGGCTATGCCCGAGACGTGTCGGACCACGTTGTGATGGACAATGGTCCATCCACATCCCGAGCGCAGTCCGGATTTTTGTGGATCAATCTTTACGGTTCCGTCTTATAGTAAATACGTTCGGAACCCTAAAAATACACAATGGTGAACTCTAGTATGTATCAACTAGATAATTTAGCACACAAACCAAATACAGTTTGCCAGTTTCAATAAGATGCTATTAAGTATCTACAATTACAGCTTTGTGCCCCAAAGACTGCCCTAAAAGCCGAAGAAGTTTTCCTGGATGCTTGAGTCCATTTACCGGCAACACCTCCTCGGAAAGATGTGGACTTTGGCGAAAAAAGCTCAAACCTCCTGATTACTTCAACGAGCCCACGGAGAACCTCCCACCTGGGAATGCCCTGCCGTGGCCGACCTGGAAAACACTAAATAGACCCCGCACTCAGGTCAGTCGCACTAAAGATAACCTCCACAAGAGGAGGTTCTCGGATAACTCTGATCTCCAGTGTTTGTGTGGCGTCGCTCCGCAGTCTATGGCTCACCTCTTGTCTTGCGCCGCATGCCCTATCACCTGTATATGTGAGGATCTCATGGCTGCGTCAGCGAATGGTGTTGCCGTTGGTAAGTACTGGGCCAGACATACAATTTAATAAGTGTATTTGCCACCGACATGCTAAGAAGAAGAAGTATCTATTATCAATTTTCTCCCGAGAACTGCAAAAGGCTTTAGTTGGAAACGCTGCAATTATCTGAGCAATTAATTAAACGCTACTCAAGGCACTTAAACGATACAATATCACGCCAAAGGGTACAGATTTTAACTTAACAATATACAGCGCCGTTCAACATATGACAGCCACCTTAATCAAGACAGCAAATATTCGCAAGAAAATAGTATTACATGAGATTAACTTAATTAAAGGCAACGAAGCAAAATATGCTCTTGCATATTGTGAAGATGAGAAGAAGCGTTTCATTTAGGTACTACGCTCTGGCACCAGCTAAAACGTGGCCACGTCTCCCGTAATTGAATATTAATATCGCTACTAAAACGGTATGGCTGAACACGGACTTATAAAAAGTTAGGGCATGAAACAGGGAAGTAGATTAGAACTGTAGTAGTCAATTTTACTGCTGTTAAGTTAACTACGTCTTGATCGCAGAAGTGTCTCAGTTTATTTATAACGGGAGTCGTCGACAAAACTACTTTAAACTGGAAAATAATGACACAATATGTCATGATGGATTGCGGGTTTGAGGAGAAATCTCTGCAAATAAAACATATTCGAAGAAGAACTGAGACGCTAATATATCTTTCGTGAATTTTAAACAAGTTACAACACTATCAAAACACAACTGACTATAAACTGTACAAACTAAGGTCAGTTAGGTTAAAACGCAGGCGTTCATTAAGAAAGGGTTTTCTGTAACAGCACCTGGGTCAAACAAAGGGCATTACAATTTGTATGGCGAACAAAGCTCGGAACGGTAGCTAGTTACCATATACGATATACAGGTATAAAAGAATAAAGATGAAAGGGAGTAACATGATATTGAGTATTTCACTCTCGATGTTAAGCATCGGCAATCGGTAAAAAATGGAGAATATTTCGGGATCGAAAATTCTCGAGCATCAAAAATCAGAGCAAGAAGGTACGCAAATATTGTTTAATAGAGCTTGTCGTTTATAAGTATGATGGCTTTATGATAAAAATATCTATAACAAGGCTGCTATATATTGTTTGAGAAAGTCTTTTGAATTCCCGATGGGAGTACGTCCATTGAAAGTCTCGTAAAGATCTTAAGACGTCTTTAGAAGACTTTATTCAACGGAATTTCGTATTTGCGGTGAATTTAATGAACTCCGTGAAGTTTGTAGCATAAACATGTTATAGAAGGATTTAATCATATTTGTGTTGAGAATTATAATGGAATTTTGTGTATGTTGATGCTGGTCTTATTAATGAGATTGAGAAGAAAAAAGAAAAGGAGGAATAGAGTGTTTGCATGACGTATAATTATGACACCCATTAGTGATATTAGAATTAAACTAAAACTAGATGCGTTATTAACATAGAAAGTAAAATGTAGCCACACAAATGAAAAGTTAGTGAATACTTGCAATTTGCCAAGCTCAGTAACATAACTACTCATGTGCTTGTATTTTTCCTAGTATTTGTATGCATAGCAGCATATTAAAGTTTTCTAGCTCTCACATTCTGAATACTAAATAGATATTTTATAATGAACGAATGAATAGCACCAGTTTCAACGTGCGCAAGCAGTTTTTTGCCTAGAAAAGATACAAGGTTTACTTAATTTTCTTTCAAGTTCTATCAAAGGTTAGGTACGCCTGACGTCTTAAGATCTACCAAAGGATAGTTTAGAGCCAAACACGCGAAGAATTCTCGAGAAAAGTTGGAAACACTTTCAAAAATTATAAAACTTTTAAGATTTTTCTTAGTAGGTAAGGTACCTATTGTATCTGACTCGGGGGAAATCTTCAACTACGATTTAAAAACTTTATCTCATAACTGAAAATAATAATGACGGAGTTCAAAACAAATAAAATTAGTGTTTGCAAAAATTCTTGGCATTTTTTTCTCTGTTGGAAATTCTTTATGCTGTCTTGTTTTAATTAAGTTAAGGTTTAATGTTACACGGAGACTTTTCTGTAAATAATTATTTTCTGTGAGTGTGCGCTCATTATTTTAATTAATGATACACACAGCACCTAGTCGTTAATCTTGATACAGATATATTTATCTTCAGCTTTTTCATAGAGCTGAGATGCTTTGTGCTATTAATTAATAATAAAAAGTACTTTTTTTTTTAAAACCTTTAAAAGAAATTCTTACGGAGGTGTTAGACGAGTATGGAAAACGATGGACGAGAATGCAATTTTTATGGTATGAGTTGCTGCTGTTTTCGCAACCAATAATAATAAATAATGTTTTTTTTTGTTTGTTTTTGTATTTTTTAAGAAATATTTAAAAATGTTAGAAGTAAGTTCAAAAAAAATGAATAAATGGAATAATAAAAATAATATATTATTTAGTATATGATGGTAATGTTTTGTTTTGATACGATCTATTATTCGCTCTCGAAAAGTTGATGGAACGCTGCATTTTGTAGTGTTTTCTAAAAACTACAAATTAAAACAAAACAAATTTACTAAAATAACTTTAATTTCGGAAGTCGCTGTTGTTAGTTTTGTTTCTTCGTTTTTGACACCGACTTCCAACATTACAGTAATTTTAGACTTTGTAGTGTTTTTATTTATTTTTGTAAAAAAGTTTTTTCTTTAACTTTTTAGTTGTGATACTAATTACCCGACGTCATTTTGCTTACTTGGACGACGTAATTACATCATCCAAGTAAGCAAAATAAAAACTGCTGGGCCAAATTAAATAAAATTTTGACGAGACTACGTGGCAAGTATACCGCATCGAACGAAAAATCGGATCAGAAACCGCGGAGTAATCGGTGTACATATGTACATACAAAAATAAGAAATACCCACCGTATTGAGAACTACCTCCTTTTTTGGAAGTCGGTTTAAGATGAGATATGATGAAGTTATTGCCTTTGCTTTTGTATGACTGACTTTTTTTCTAATTTATTTTTGAGTGGTTCTTTAGCTACCCCACCCGTAGTGTGCCATTATTGGACATAAGACTTTACCTACCGGTTCATTATTCTACTCCAAATCACCGACCTCCGCTATCTTTCCAATTAGTTCATGTCAAACCGATTTCCAATGACACTTAACTAAGTCATGACAGCTCGGAATAACTTCAACTTTTCTTCTTCAAATGAAATCTCAAGCGAAATAACGATTCCACTCCGTCATTCGTTGTATATTTCCAAAGGATATGTTAAAGCAAAACTTTTAAAATTCCAATAGTCCTTTTCTCAACTCGCCTTTGGAGTAACGAGGGAATACTTGAGTTGCCTCCAGCAATGTGAATATCAACAACAACAACAAAAAAAAAACAATTAACTAGCTACACAGATTCGTTGAAGAGTTGAAACCTTCTGTTTTAATTAAAAACTGCGGTATTTTTTCGTTACGTTAATTTAAATTTTGGGAAAAACCGTAATTCTTTTGGTTATACTGTTTTAAATTAGAAAAACTTAATATTGTTGTGTTATGGACCTGTTAATGTTTTGTGTTAAATTTATTGAAATAAGTCCTGGGTTTTCACGTGGACTAATTTATTTATGGATAAGTGCTGTACTTTTAGTACTGCTTTACCTGTGGATACTCTGTATTACCCTGCCAATGAATTTACAAATTTTATTAAGTAGATACACGGAAAAATAATTGAAAATTAACTGTACAACGGAAACTTATTATCATGATCATCAACATCATTTCAGCTAAAATACGTCTACTACTGGACATAGGGCACCCCCAAGGATCGCATCCAGCGGCCTTCAGCAGGTCATCGGCCCACCTTTTGGGAGGTGAACTAACGCTGCGTCTTCCAATACGCGGTCGCCGCTACAGAACCTTTCGATCCCAAATACTATCTGTTCTGCGAGCAATATGCCACCACATAAGTTTTGAGATTCTCTGGGCAATCGGTAACCTTGGACCAACGGCAAAAAAATATGTCGATGCTTCCGCAATTTCACGAAGAATTAAGAAATATTAGTAAAGATTTTTCCTGAAAATATATATTTTCAATAGGAGCGAGTATGGCGAGAAAATATACATACAAAAATAGTACGTACATAACATATTCTGTTTCTATAAGCCACGTAACCTGAACATCTAAATCGATTAGTCTAGATGTGGTACCGTGGGAGCCATCAAAGCGCCTACTCGAGCGTACGTGGGCTTGTTACGGAGAATTAAACTTTAAATTGTTCTGTTATTACGCCTTGTCCTAAATAAGTAAGCAACCAAATGTTAAGTCCCGTTGCTATCAATTTTATGTCTAGTTTAATGCCTTTGGAAAATACAGTTTTCAAACTAAGTAAGATTTCTGTTAATTATAAATTATTTACTGTACAACAAATATGACATGGTACGGTTATAAAATAATTCATGTACGGAACGCTAAGCTCACCTTTGTACGTTTAAATTATATAATAACTATTATTATTGATTAGATCTTTTTTTTCTAGTTTTAAATTTGGATAACAAACCACCTGTGTTCGGAAATCAATTCGTTCGATTTTAGTTTTTTTTTGTTTATCGTCGTCGGAAACTAAATGCCAACCAAGTGATGCAACTGACCGTTCGCAGCCGCTAACGGGCTTTTGAAAATGTTTCATATGAATTTTTCAATAATGCCAGAAACTCTTTGACTATTTTTACAGTGATTTGCTTTTAATATTGGTTTTGGGCAGCAGCATTCTCTGTACATAACAACAGCTACACTAGGATCGCCAACCCGCCTGGCGATTATGGCAACCCTTACCCAATAGGGGTAGAAGGGTAGAGGGGGTCCAGAAGTGAACGTCTTTCGTCTGTTATGATGATAATGATGATGTAAACAATACAATTGAAAATGCTGACGTTCAAAAGTGCCGTTTAATGGCCTAATTGAAATAAACGTTTTGACTTTGACTTTTTGACTTTGACTTTTGACTTTGACTTTGAAACTTTTCATTTTATATCTTTTTTTTTTAACGATGGGAAATCATCAAATGACTTCTTCCACTCTGGGTGGTATCTTGTGATATGAGAGTACCTTAATCGGGCCAGGGTCCATGTTACGCCGAGGTCAAGGCCTCAGAGAGAGGTACATCTAAGTCCCTTAAGAATACGTAACGTTTCCAGGATTATCGTTTTCTATATCAAGCTCTTGAGAGAGTTTTCTTAAGGGCTCGCCTAGCGACAGCTTTTATGAGGCACTACCAATTAGGCCTTTGGGTAGAGTTGCTATATTTTATTATAGCGTTTGCCCGCGACTTTGTACGCGCATATCCCGTTTTTCCCCGTTTCTGTATAGCCTATAGACTTCTTCGTGAATACGCCATCGTATAAAAAAAAATCCAAATCCGACTGGTATTTCTAGAGATTATCGCGATCAAACAAATTAAACAAGCTATATTATATTAATAAGGCTAGTAAGCAATCTGCACTTCTTCATATAAATTATAATTATGCCAAAATCTTACACTCCTTCGTGCACGCTATTTAATGAAAAAAGGGTAGGTAGGTAATGAAAACGAATATATCGATTATTCTGTAGAAAACACAAATAATATGATGTTACTGTTAAACCATTTCTAGGTACTAATAAACATGTTGCAATATTAAACGTTTTCACACAAATTGATTTGTAGCAGCAACTCCAATAATAATTACTGTAGGGACGATACTGAGAATTTGATAATGGAAGTTAATTAACGCGTTTATGAGGAAAATCGCATGCCTCACAGAAGTGTTCGAGAATTCAATAATGTGTGCAGTTTTTAAGCAAATTATTCTGACCATCGAACAATGCATTATCAACTTTAAAATCATGTTATTGAGTTCAAATTTCTTTGCTTCCAGATGCATTGTTGAAGTAATGCTGTTTCTGTTTTTTTTTGCAGAAATGATGTGAAAAATTATATGTAACCTGAAATTAATTAAAGCAATTAATTCAACATTTAAGTAGGTTGCACCCTTCTTTCTCTCTATCTATTGGGGTATGGTTTCCACACTTAGTCCTGATGTTGGACCATTGTGCGTGAGCCATGGCGGCCGTCATTCCAACCAGCCAACCTCCCTCCAGATGTAGATCAGTCCTCCTAAAGAGTTCAGGGTGTCTGTGAGTGAATTCGGTGTCCCTATTGTTTGTCTACGTATATCGGCGACGCCTGTGCACTCAAGGAGTACGTGCGACACCGTTTCCTCCTCCTTCGTGCATGCTCTGCACAGAGGACTGTCTGTTATACCTATATTGTGTGGAAATGCTTATTCAGTGAGTAGTGTCCGGTGACGGTCCCCGCCACCATTCGCAGGCTGCCCCTATCCAGTCGCAGAAGGCGCTTGGTTTCACCCTTAATTATCATTTCTTTTAAGAACGTAACAACGTCAGATAATGGGTTAAATTTATGAACAAAATCATATACCCCTCAGAAGTGTTTAGAATTCAACAATTTGTGCAGTCATATTAACTCAGTTACCCCTTAACAAATCATTGTGGCTTACGAGAAATACATCATGAACTCTGTCATCAAAGAATTAAAGTCTAAATTTCTTTGCCTCCGGGCGAAATATTTCATTTATTTCAACTCAAGTTCATGCGGGAAGGTCAACTAAATAATATCGAGTTGAACGGTAATAATAAAGCATTTTGTAGACGCTGTAATAATTCATACATTTTGTAACTAGGAGAAATATATTAGAGCTGGTTTATTATTCTCGGGTTCTTATAATGCTGGTAATAAAATACTTCGACGCCTGGTATACGGGACTGTTTCCAATTTGTCGTAATAGTGTTATAGTTAGGTTTAATAATGTAGAAAGCGTTAGTAACGTAATAATTTTGGCTAAAGGACATTAGGTCTTAACGAGCCGTGTTTTCGATATAATTTTTATCAACATCTGCCTAGCCTATTCCCAACTACATTGGGGTCGGCTTCCAGTGAAACCGGATTCAGCTGAATACCAGTATTTTACGTGGAGCGGCTAGCTACCAGACCTCTACAACCCATTAACGGGGTAACATGGTACTTCTTGGCTAGACTGGAGTCTGATTTTCTGGCTGCTGACAATCCGTAGCGACGGCCAAAATCTACAAATGACAGCCGGGACCAACGGCTAAACGTGCTTTCCGAGGCACGGAGGAATCTCGGTTTGTTAAGATGGACACCCATCCACAGACAGACCACGGTCAGCGTTGCTTAACCCTGAAGATCGATCCGTGCGGCTGTTATTACTTAGCCACGAGGTCTTCAAGTTGATTAGAAGAGTTAGAAGCTAGAAAATCAGACATCATTCCTGCTAAGGAGTATCATTTCTCAGGTACTCGGTTGCGAAGGACAAATTAACATCTCCATATAAAATACTGGTATTCAGCCTTCCGGTTAGAGTAGACGCCGAAAGAAAAAGAGATTATTTGGGACAGCATGACGCATGCCAAAAAAAAAAATGAACTAAATTACAAAAGTTATGCAAGTTGGGAAGATATACGCGTCACATTCGCGCAAAACGGCCTTCGCTCAGCATAATGCTGGGACTCGTGTGCGAGACAGAGCCACAGCGCTGGTTTTGACAGAACAGAACAGAACAAATTAAAACGGAATAAATAAACAAAACACACATATAATATGGGTGAAAATATTACGCCTGGAAAACGGCAACAGCAAAGTTGAGAATCGATCGATCTTCGATCGATGCCTTCGACTGACTTTATCAATTGGTGTGGTAGCTTTGGCTGATCAAAGAAAGTGTCGATCGACGTCGACTAATTCATTCTACCATCGATCGATGGCAACGATCGACGATCAATTGATTGGTGTGGTAAAATCCAAAGGATTGATTGTCAAAAAACTTCACATCCATTTTGGCAATGTATTTTGACATCTACTAGAATCCATTCGATCAATTCATTATTCTACTGAAAGCTCCGTCCCACAATAACAATGACACAACAAGTCTAAAGAGCTATCCAGTTCATTACAATCGTTAGTAAATAGTATCGGTACCTTCAGTTCACGGTCACTGAGGTGAATGACATTGACTTGACACATGGCTTTTCACGTGAACCCCTCAGCCCTCTAGCGTAATCACACTTTGTTTTATTATTGAATTTTTTATTGATATTCGTATGGGAAGTACCGTGCAGTTGCCAGCATACTACGTAGCATTTATACAATACTTTATGGTGGGTACTGACCGGTGTTACGGGGCGTAATGTAACATGTTACAAAGCGAGCATTCGTGCAGTCAGTACTTGGGAACGAGCTCTAACATGAAGCGTATCAATCAATCAATCAAATCTTTATTTGCTAGAATATGGTATAATATAAGGTGTTACAGTATTTTTGTTTCAGCATAACATGGCGTGCAAATATATTCGCAATAAGCGATGTCAGTAAAATTACTTAGTCTAAGTTACAGTTATGTGTTTTATTTTACACGGATTTTAGGATACGGCTTGCTGCGGATGTTACATTACAGCCCGTAACACAGGTCAGTACCCAGCTTTAAAAGTAACTTTCTCTATAATATCACACTAATATTATAAAGGCGAAAGTTTGTGAGTGTGTGTATGTTTGTTACTTCTTCACGCGCAAACGGCTCGACCAATTTTGATCAAATTTGGTATAGAGATTATTTGAGTCCCGAAAAAGGACATAGAATAGTTTTTATCTCGGGAGCATGTTCCCTTGGGATAATCTTCGACATTCACGCGGCCGAAGCCGCGGGCGACAGCTAGTCAATAATAAAATAAAGAATTGATCAGTAACACTACACAGCTTTAAACTTTTGAAATTATCTGTGTTCTTAGTGTTTTTTGTAATGTTGTGTCCTCAAAACGACAACATACATAAAAGTTTAAGATCACATCTTAGTTTTCAGAAAAAAAACCGGCCAAGTGCGAGTTGGACTATAGAAACGGCAAAAAAATCATGTCTATTGTATGGGAGCCACCTGAAATATTTATTTTATTTTGTTTTATAGTATTTTTTGTTATAGCGGCAACAGAAATCTACATCTATGAAAATTTCAACTGTCTAACTATCACGGTTCATGAGATACAGTCTGGTGACAGACGGACAGATAGACAGACGGACGGACAGCGGAGTCTTAGTAATAGGGTCCCGTTTTACCATTTGGGTACAGAACCCTTAAAAAAACGCCTGGAAAAATCAAGTTCGTTTTACAAACTAGTCTCCAATGCAGATGAATGAATATTGATGAAAGGCAAAGTTTTTTTTGCACTGACTGGCTCTTACAAGAATAAAAAGTTCTGAAAGTACGATGTTTGTAACACCATCACTATTTTATCAACACGGGAGGACATAATCGCTTTTGATTGTTTCGGAATAGGGATGTTGCCAGGGTTAAAAAAATATGTCCATCTGTTAGAATATCGAAGAACATTGGATTTGTATTTTTATTTTATCAATTTAATAAAAATATAAGGATATAAAACGCATCAAAGACAAGTGCTTGACGGCACTTTTCAGTAAAAAGTGTACTGGTAAGTGACGTCACACGAGTTACGTGACAAAAGAAAAAATATGTGACCAACATTTTTGGAAATCTATCTGACGTACTTATTCGATTAGGTACATATTTATGCATTTGACTGACTGTACTAAACCTTTGCTTGGTATTGAATTTTCTGTTTACTTTGAAAAAGCTGTGTGATTAAAAAGGGTTGTTTTAATCGGTTGCAAAATGGCTGGGTGAGCAGTTACAAATTGTATTGTTACTTAAGGATTTTTTCCGTTAATTTATTAACTGAATATTCTTTTTATTGCTGAATTTAATTGAAACCGGTTCGTTTCCCTAATTAGAATTATAAATGTATTATTTTTGGTATTATTAGAATTAGAAATGTATTATTTGGTATTTAAGTGGCCATTGTCCATCTGCGGTCAATTTTCGGCTTAAATAATAATGACGAAATTCCTTGTAGGTTATTTATTCTCCTGTAAAATCAATAAAATGGTATCTAACTAAGTGTTAATAAAGTTAAAAATTACCTAAAAACTTCAATTCCTAACACAAACAATCTGTATGTGTGCACATTTTACAGGATAAATGTTATTTATTATGTTACTATCAAGATTCATGATACTAAGCATTTATTTCAACATGAAGCTATTTGCACGTTCGAAAGCATAGATCTCTATGGAGAAGAACGTGCAAGAAACTCCACGGACACTCTAACGGTTAGTAAACGACATTAAATTTGTAGGTAAACGATTAATGAATTTGGAATAGTACTTACTTACATATCTACGTTAAACACGTCTAAATTCAATAAAATAATTGAACAATAAGAACAAATCAGTTCCTTCTTTAAAAATACACAATCACTATTTCGTTCAAAACATTTGATTCAGAAACTCTTCTCGCCAGGCAACGCTGGATATTTTCAAGCCGCAACAAAGGATTTGGAACATAAAGAAATATGCTAGCCTCGGATGGCCGTGGGCAAGCCCCATTGTGAATCTGTTGAGACACTAAAGATATTTATTTCATAGTATTTTTGAGAAACTGTAGCTGAAGCGTTTGTGTCAGGTGGTGTTCATTTTTTTGAGGTAATGGTGTTATGTGCTGAATAGACTAAAATACTCCTCATAATGTATACCACATAAGTTACAAAAACAATGACAGACAATCAATTTGTCTTTATATAGTATAATTTAGAATATTTTTTTTAGTTTATGATAGCATCAAGGCAGTCGAAAAGCATGCAATAATATCAGTATATTTTGCAAACTTCTTGCAAGTCTTATGCCGAATGAGTTGGTGACATATTTCCACAAACGACATCATTTTTAATCAGTCTGACTATACTGCAAACATCTCACTTTGAGCGAAGTGACAGCTCACTACACCAACGTTTTCACAGTAAGATTAATATGAACGATGTCCAGAGACTGCCACTTAAATTTAAAGACGTGCATCACTCGTCCCATCGCTTCCCGTGGGTGTCGTAAGAGGCGACTAAGGGACTCACCAGAGAATGGGCAGCAGCATTCTCTGTGCATTGCAACAGCTACACTGCGATCGCCAACCCGCCTACCAAGCGTGGCTTCCTTCGGGGAGGCATATGTCCAGCAGTGGACGTGAGGGAAACGTCGATCAGTCGACGGTTTCCCGCCGTATAAACTAAATTATGAAATATCTAACAAGAGAGCTTTTCAACATACCCAAGCAAGAAGATTGATTAAAATTCAGTCAGTCTTCAACATAACCGAGGCCAGCAAAACATTTCCCTCATTACAAAGTCTATGTACGAAATTACGATCGAAATATAGTAGGCATATCATGTTATAATTGTACATTCCTCGCCACGCAATGTTCACACGCTAACCCCTGTCACGACATAGTTTATGAAACAAAAGAATTAGGTACTAGAAAATGTGCTTGAAACCTTCGAAAAATCTTTGCAAATGTCATATAAAAATCTGGATGTTTTTGATTTCAGCTGTAGGGCTTTAAAAAATGGGATAGGCTCAATCAGTGGACATTTCTTTTATAAATTGGGTCTAGACGGTTTGCTTAACCTTTGCTGCACCTTTAAATAAGAAATTCTTGTATTTATGTATATATAATCTGAATCTCGGAAATGGCTCCAACGATTTTCATGAAATTTAGTAAAAGGGGGTTTCGGGGGCGATAAATCGATCTAGCCCGGTTTCATTTTTAGAAAACGTTTACCAAAAAAAAAAAAAACAGTCATCCAGGTACTATTGACAATTGAATGTAGGATCACTGTCGCTTAGTCCTATATAAAATCGTTTAAGAAATAAACAACAACACGTCATACAGATACAACAAGAAATAAAAATGGACGTGAGGTTGATATCATTGCAAAATATCTGATGAACGGTGAGCTGGAAGCACCACAGAGTGGGTTCCATGGAAAGACGGTGACGTAGTGGCAATTGAAAACAAAGATGGAGAGACGAATTTGACTTTTCCCAATGAATTAGCAGCATTAGTAGAGGCCAAAAGTATCTGTAAAGTCAAGATCCCAGGCATACAGCACACTAGATAGAATAATAAATTAACCTTAATTAATTGCAAAACTTGCCTTGCAAAAATGTGCCAACGGTACATGGTGCATGCACCTATACGCACAAAAAAATTTGCGTATCCTTTCATTCTGTATACAGCTAAGCAGTAGAGTTCCTTGCCGGAGTCGTTGTTTCCTGATTACTACAATTAAGGAGTCTTGAAGCTAACAGTGAATAGGTTATTTCTAGGCAAGCGTGCTTCATACTCGACCGCTTCATCGATTACCATCAGGTGTGATTGTGGTCATAAGTAATCAATAAAAAAAATCACAACGTTTAAGAAATCTTCACTCCTGTCATGTGGCAGCCTGTTAAAATCTGGCCCGTATTCGTCAAAGACAGGCTCAAAACGCAATTTGACACGCATGTAATATACATTTGACACCATATTAAAAAACAAAAGACAGTACACATTCTATCCTTCAATTAAATAAAAGTCTAAATGAAGGCTTCAAATAAATCAGTTCTGAAGTCTATCTAGTGGAATGGGGTTAATGGTTTGTTACATGCATACATACATAAAATTACGTGCCCCTGTGATCCGTGCCGAGTTGGGTCGACAATTAATGCTAGGACACTACTTGGACACGCTTCTATTCTGTGTTTCTCTTAGGTAAATTTGTTGTAGTAGTTGCTTAATAAGCAGCTGTTATTTGAATTTCTTTTGTTAGCAGTCGTAGCTGTATAGGAATAAAATATATTTCTAATAAGCTGTGTTTGCGATTTCGTTCGCGAGGATGTCGGGATATTACGTCGGTCCTGCATAACCTGACTCCTTTTAGATTTAAAATAATAATACGTAGGTGATGCAAGGCACCAAATGCATCATCTCTCCCGTGAATGCTGACCAGTACCGGTAATATATATATTTTTTACTATTGATAATAATGCTTCTCTAAACACGACATTAGAATCACAAAAAGTTACTAGATTTTACTACAAGATTTTCTAATAAATTATTAAGTGAATATTAACTAAGAATATGACGTGGCTTCGTTTTTTTATTATTTAAAATACACAAAAATTCAATATAACATTTAGTTTTATTTATAGCGCGTGCAACTAAGCCGTAACAATGTTTTTTGGATGAACGTTTAATACATATCCCGAATTCCGAATTATTTGAAGTTGAGTATTTCTGAAACTACACATGCCTGGAAAAAATACAACATTTGGCTTTAATAAGGTTTCACACGTCTTAATAAAATTTCTTAATTCAGAAACTACCCTTAGGCATTCAAAGCAAGAACAAACGCAAGCACACAAACTTACAAACAACATACAAACAAAGTATGCTTTGCAAGTATACAAGCTACGTGTTCCGTTTAAATGGAATACAACTTGCAGACAAGCTCCCTTCGCAATTTCTTGTTATTTTGTCTTGAACTATGATAATAGAGGAGACCAAGAAACGCTAGCTCTGCCACAAGTTCAACGACCTGGAATGGTAACGTCATTTTGTGGAGGAATACATGAATTAATTTGAAGGTTTTGCGATGTTTGATGTTTCTCTGATGTTGTTACTTCGAGATGTTGGTTTGTAGGTTTATAAAGATATGTATTGGTTGGATCTATTCATGGAATCATGGTGGCATTGGCTCCTGATAGTAACCTGACCCTAAACATAGATTCACGAAATATCTTGTATGAACTCAGGCACAGTTCAATGGGTTAATATGGCTAGAACTGCAAAGTCAGAGCAGATTATTTAATTCATAATAGAACAGTATGAGAGATAGTTCCCTACCGGTTAATGGATTAAAACATTATTTTCTCTTGTGAGCGAATTCTCGGTACTCGGCCGGAGTTTGGAATTAAACTCGGTAGACGGTAATAGGGTCACCCTTTACAGTGAAAGACAGGTATTTATAACCAACGAATTTCCTGGAAGGTGAGGTATGTATAGGTACTTTAGTAAGAAAAAATGTTAAGTTTTCTTTTATGTAGTTTGCTATCTTTCTTCGAAGCTCATTGCCAAATTATCAAGAGAGTACTTTTCATGATTTTTAATATTGATTTTATTATGTAAAAGTAGAAAATAAAAACTCATCCGGCTCCCATTCTCATCGGACACAACTGTATACCAGTATTTTACATGATAAATGATATTTGTTTCGCAAGTAGGTTAAACATAACACTTTTACACGTCAATCTTTTTTGGTCATTTTGAGCTAGATGAGGCCGGTGTTTCCTAGCTGTCATAAAGCCTATTTGACGTCTACAACCGATCAAAGTACCAGCCGGTCAATTCTGTAAACATGTCGAAGTGAAAGCTTGGGTGAAGTAATCACAAAGTGAGCTGTCATTCCATCTTGATTTAATGGATTGACAGCTCACTTCATGATTACTAGAGTCTGGTGTTCATACTTTAAGAATTTTGACGACCAAAAAGTATATGAATGTTACTACCTAAAATGACTGCGTTTCTCACAAGTAACTCAAAGTCAAAGTCAATTCATTTATTTCAACTAGACCACTAAAAGGCACTTTTGAACGTCAAATTTACAGTTTGAAATTAAAATGTTAGTGAGTCTAGTTGTCCAATCGCAAAAAGTAGATTCTTATGGAGAAGAACGGACAAGAAACTCCATAGTTTAACTAAACAGGTTCTTAACTTAAGCTAAACCGTTAAAGGTATAATGTGAAAATAAACTGTTTGCCTAACGATACTCCATAGCCCGAATCATGATAGCCCTTAGTTTTTCTAGTGTTTACTATAATATTCATTCAAAATAATAACTTAAGACACGAAGACTCCTTCGAAAAACATTCTAGGTCACAGTTATCAAAGCCATTACTATCTAGCAATTTGGATGAATAAATATTAATTTTAGTAAAAGAGCAAATAGCTTAAATTGCTTGTGCTGCTTTGAATATTATCTAGATTCCTATGAAAGAGGGTCAAATGGTAACTAGAAAAACAAATGAAATGTTGTTTTTTTTTGTGGGGCGGTCATTGTTTCAATATTTTCTAAAAAAATATAAAGTAATATTAGAGAGGTGTTTTTTTTTTATTTTGAATTTATTTAACTCTGAAAGTAGGTACTGAACTAATAAGTTTCAAGAAAAGAATAAAAAAAAAATACAATGATAATGAATAACAAAACATTTATTTGACGATAAATCATGAAGAACACAAAAATTCTCTGCACTGGAGCGAAACATTGAGAAAAGTAAATTCTAATATTCGAAGTTGGGGAAAACATGAGATAAGTGCGTACGAAGTCGCGGGCAAAAACTAGTATTTTATTTATAACTAGCTCGTTTTTTCCCGTTCCCATAAGAATTTCGGAAAATCCTCTCAGAGCACTGAGAGGATATCCTAAACTCCTCAAGGAACCTACGTGCCACATTTCAGCTTTCTACGACCAGTAGTTTCGGCTGTGCATTGCCTGTCAGTCGCTTAGTCCCTCAGTAAGTCATTGATAAAAGAATTTTATAAATAAGGATAAATCATCGTACCGTAGCTCAGAAAACTGAAAATATAAAACTACTAAACAACTTGTTTTGTTAATCCACCAAAACAAACGCCATCCGTTTCAGTTCAATACCGATCCACTTTTTACTAATGGTTTACCAATTACGACGATATGGACTAAGTTTCAATGGACTATCGTTGAGTAACTGGTTACATTTCGTTGCCTAATCACTTTATTGATGGTTATTGTGTGAGTGGTACGTTGCAGCTGGTAAAATTATTTTTATCATCTGCATGACATTATTAAATTATTTAAAATGAACGTCATGTTTCTGCAAGTCTATGGAGGTATGCGGTACAGAGAGTAAAGTCCCGCACACCTCCACTGGAAATGGGAGGATCCTCCGACCAGACGGTTGTTTCGTCCGGTGGGCAACTGCCCGATGCCCGATAGTTGATAATAGGACTGTCGTATATATTCAAATCGCAGGGAGAACTTTTTCGCGATGCAGGATTTTGTTGGTAGTTCGTCGCTGACAGGATAGATGGCGTTGCGGTTCTTTTTGTTGCCGTACAAATTTTGCTTCTTAGTGTTTCATGTAGCGGCATTGATGCCGCTACAAGTCCATTAGCGAATGTCATCATTACTTTGCCTATCAAAATTTCTTCGGAATCGGCGCAACATGTTTTGTTCTTCAATATTTCTCTATTAATGGTCATCATATTAGTCACCACCTTGGAAGAGATCGTGACTAAATAATAAAAGCCGCACAGGTCGATCTTTAAGATTAAGCAACGCTTGCCGAATTCGGTCTGTAGATGGGTGACCATCTCATATACCGAGACTACACCGTGCCACGGAAAGCACGTTGAGATGTTGGTACCGACTGTCATTTTTAGATCTTTGGCAGTCGTTACGGATTGGCAGAAGCCAGCCAGACAATCTAACACATTCCTGCCAAGAAGTACCGTCTTACCCAGTAACTGGGTTGTGGAAGTCAGTTAAGTAGTCGCTCTACGTAAAATACTGTTCGAGCGTTTACGCACTACGTCCGATCTGAACCCGATCAGTATCCGTGAAAAGACGGTCTGGGGTAGTCGTAAAACAATTTGTATGGGAACTTACGCACTACACCCGATTTCCGTCATTCGAGAATCTCCATTTCATAAGATATTGACAGACCGAAGTGGCCATAGTATTATTTGTATGAACAGTTGCGCACTACATCCGAACCGAATCCGAGCAGCGTCCGTGACAAGAGGCAGAGGGGCCGGGGGGCGGGGGTTGTCTGTAGCGGATCCGTATAAAATGACGTCTGAATCACGGATTTGAATCGGAGGTAGTGCGTAAGCAATATCCGAGTTTTCTTCGACAGTATTTTGACGGAGACTGATCGGACGTAATCCGAGGATTTCCATGAGGATTTCCCCCCGACATAAAAAAAAAGCCGACCCCAAAATAGTTGAAAAAAGACTAGGCAGATGATGTTGAGTAGCCACCATCTTTCCAGCTACATTATTACTCTGCCATCAAATCAATACATACACTTACTTATTGCATGAATAACGTGAAATACCTCAAATAAAAATAATGGTCGAAACGAACCTTGGCCCGAGCCATAAGCAAAATTAAAAAGAAAATCTAAATTACCCTCATTTTTTTTTTGTTCTTTGTAAATATGTAAATGATGTCTCGGGGTCGCCGTTATCTGCTTAAAGATTTATTATTTAAGAATAAAGTGAGAGGGTCACTACTGTCAACATTCGCTTTTTTCTACGAATTAATTTAACGGGTTTTTTGTTGGCCGACGTTAAAGAAGGGTTGCTCAATATAATGCCTTTGTATATTTTAGTAGGTATTGCTTTTGTACTGAATTATTATTTTGTTTCAAGAATTATGAGCGTTTTTGCCCCCTTTCGGAATAAAGGTCGAATTTTTCGTACTACTTCCTCATTTTTGTAAGCGACAAAGGATAAGATTTTGTTTCGAATAAATTGACCGTATCCTGTTTCTCAAATACTGCCGCTCGATTCCGTAAACATGTCGAAGTGAAGGCTTGGGTGACGTGATCACGATTCACGAAGTTAGCTGTCAATCCATGTAATCTAGATGAGTTGACAGCTTACTTCGTGATCACTTCACCCAAGCCTTCACTTCGAAATGTTTACAAAATCGACTGGCTGTATGTCATAGACAAAGAAAAATACTGGTTCTCTTAGGGACTATAAACTCTTCGGAGCTTCTAATGATCAGAGAAAGAGGACCTTATTGGACTTCCTCTTTTTCATGATAACAGCCAGAACCGTTAATTGCCGAATAAAAACCACGTAAAACAAATGACATCCTTTTTCTTAGCCCAAACGTTTTGCAGACAAATGGTGCTACCCTCTTTATTTAATCCCTCAGTCCCTGTTTTCAACACCCGCGTGAACAACAACGAGTACTTACTTACATTTTTGTTTGTCATGGAATTATAACTTTTATGATAAGGGTACGGTTTTTTTTTTAAGGATGGGAGATCATCAAATGACTTCTTCCGCTCTGGGTGGAGCGGAAGGGCGTGTCAGACTCTTACTGACTAAAACCCATCCGTGTTCCTTCTAAAGCCCTTTGCGTTCCAGGGCCGCGGTGACTCTTTCGAACAAATTCCGCAACCCTGGCAGGCTCTGGCCCTAGCGGGCCCCGTCCTACAAGCTTGCGTGCTGCAATGGGCATTAAAACATTAAATTAGCTGCGCCTATTTGCCAATGGATTACTGTTTAATTTCATGCATTCCTTCTAAAGCCCTTTGCGTTCCAGGGCCGCGGTGAGTCTTTCGAACAAATTCCGCAACCCTGGCAGGAAGGGTACAGTACCAATAAGACATAGTCATTATCTGCCTAGCCTTTTCAATTGTATTATAATAATCATTTTATTATCAGGTAACTGAAACAAGTGACAATATTCAAATGAAAGCTGATAACAAAAATTAACGTGGTATCCGAGACACGAAATTGATTGTAATTTCCATGAAATAATTTTCCAATCGGACCAAATCCGAATATTATAAACCCCTTATAAAATAAACTTTCTCATCAGTCATCGATTCGTACCAATGAACTAATATTAAATACTTAAATCCATCATTTTGATTGGCATACGTTACTTTGAAGTTACTTCAACTTTGCCAACGATACCAAAATAACCACTCCGATTTATTTTTCAATATTAAACTTTGCAATAACTAATGCTTTCGCTTCCAAGTTTGTCTATTAACTTCGTCGCTTTGGCAAAATAGGCTATTTATACTGGCTACTTGGGCTGTGCAGGCTTCTGAACTTAGTCGGTTAAACCCCTAACTATTGGGGCAAAAAATGTTATCTGGTTTTAAATAATTGGTGTGTGTTTGTGACTTTTCTGCTCTAGAGTTTTTGCCGAAAATTGAGTTTGAATGCTTCTCTTTTAAAGCTTTTTGTTCAAAGCAGCTTTACTAATTAGTTTTCTAGCTAATTAGCTGTATTTAATTCACGAAATTAGTTTAATAAAGAAGATTGGCCTAAACATTTATTTTTTGTGTTTTTAAAGAATCGAGAGAATGTTTGTTTACTGTTTGGGTTTAGATTTTCTTTCTTAAAATATCAAAAATTAGGTACCTATTAACTTTAAAAAGAAAACTCTTTTTGTTCTGTTGAAAAATAGAGTAAAAAACAAAACTGTCTACGTACTCTTTTCAATTGATATCCTTGTTAGTAGCGCTCTGTGATTAAACGATCAAGTCTTGCTTAATGATACACTGTAAAACGTCTATTGTTTACCTAAATATCCCTAGGCAACAAACCCGTGGCCGTTCAGAAAGTGAAGTGGTTTAAGAAAACTACACATAAAGAAAATCATTAAACAACTTCAAAAAATGGAGGAGGTTCTCAATTCGGTTGTATTTTTTATGTTTGTTACCTCATAACTCCGTCATTTATGAGCCGATTTCAAAAAATATTTCTATTGAAAGAATACACGTTCCGATTGGTCCCATAGAAATTTCAATCAAAATCGGTTCAGTTTGGTTTTTAAATAAAAAGAAATAGAAAATATTTCATGAAAATATACGAAATTGCGTGTTTTGCTTTCCTGTGACTTTCCAGTGGTGCTGTTAGGAGCTGTTGTTATCACTAAAAAGTGAAAAATATAATCTTAAAAAAAAGCAAACGACTTCCAAATAAAACAAAACACTACAAAACGTAAAATAATTTTAATTTCGGAAGTCGGTATTAAAATACGAAGAAACAACCAAAACCGGCTCGGAAGTAGGTTGTATTTTTTTTTTCTTAGGCGGAGGGTTCTAGATTAAATAGGAGTCCATCGTTGATGGATGACAATAATTGTCATTGTCAAGTACAGAATGTTTGAGATTCACCGTGTGACATTTTGAGAACGAATCTCCATATATGTTGGACTAACGTAACTTTTTTTTTGAGATGACTTTGCTCTTGACTCTAGTCTAGATCAGAGATGACAGATACAAAATCGACGATGGAGCGAACTTACTCAGATGACGCCTGTTCACTATGACTTTGAAGAGATTAGGGTTGTTATCTAGGCCTTAGGAGCTTTTATTATACAGACAGAATTACTTCAGTCCATCACTTTTTGAAGACAAGTAAAACGAAAATCTACTCTTTAGACGAATGGAATCCAAGTGTAGTGGTTACAGTGTCGAGACCTCTTGGCGTCTAACTTCGCCAACCCACGTAATTTAGCTCACCTGTAAAAATAATAATATCTATAATAATAATATCTTGGGACAACTCACACACGGTCTTCCGATCCCAAACTAGGCAAAGCCTGTGCAACCAGACCACTGATAAACATACTTATATATTTCTAAATACATACATATTATAGACAAATTACACCTAGACACAGAACAAATGATCATGCTCATCACACAAAGATTTGTCCTGGGTGGGAATCGAACCCACGACCTCCGGTTTAGCAGTCAGGGTCACTAACCACTCGACCAACAGGCCAATCATACTGTGTACACCTGTGATTCAATGGAGCGAGATTCGATCTCACGCAGGTTATCGGTCAATAGCTCCAAATATGTTGGTTCATTTTGTACGAAAACTGTTGCTTTGATTTATGACTTAACACTCATGAACAGCCTGATGAGATGTCTGCATTGCAAGTTCGTAGTGTTCGTCGAGGAAATGAGTTTGCGAATACTGGGTTATTTTCAAGTTTTATACGTGTTATTTAGCATTTTGTATTTTTTTTTTACTTGTCCCACTGTTTGCACGTAACATAAAGACATTCTGTTTTCGATTTTTTAATTGTTAATTCGTAGGAAAAGTCATGAAAAAATAAATTCTGCAGTCAATAATTATTCCCGACACGCAAATATCTAAAAGTTTAGTTTTAGATATTTGCTTTTTTTTTTTTTTACTTTTATTTTTAAGTATGGGAAATCGTCAAATGACTTCTTCCGCTCTGGGTGGAGCGGAAAGGAGTGTCAGACTCTTACTGACTAAAACCCATCCGTGTTCCTTCTAAAGCCATTTGCGTTCCAGGGCCGCGGTGACTCTTTCGAACAAAATCCGCAACCCTGGCAGTCAATTAAAGTACTTAATGGCTTGAATCACTACACATTTCAAGAACTTGAGGGCCCAAAGCTTGGAGAATTCTCCAAGCTTTGGGACCTTAAGTTTTTGTGCTTACGCCACTGGCAATGAAGTTACAACCTCGAGTGCGTTATTAGGTTCATGTGGCACAGAACTCTTTACAAAGTTCCAGGTAGACCCGGCCATCACGCCCCTACACCTAATTACAGGCGACTGTAAACAGCGAACACATAAAATCGGAAAGTCGATAATGAAAACGACTTTGTTCCTCTTATTTCTATCTCTTTCGTTTTATTGGACATTAAGGGTCGTACATCGAGTTTGGCCCTTATCTGTCTGCTAGAGATTTATTTAGGAACCACCCCCTCCAATTTTACAGGCTTTTTGCGAGAAAAGAAAATTACTGTTGAGAACGGGATTTTTAAAAGTTAATGTTAACTGTCTTCTGTCCAAAATAATTTGCTTTGAAGCTAAAGAGATTCTGTGGGAGATATTTATTTCTGTTTTTACACTGATTTGGAAAGAGAATAAATTGCTGAATGGGATTAAGGTTTAGAAGGTTGTTGAAACATACGGTCATTGTAAAAAAACAAGGTAAAGCGCAGAAATAAGAGGAGAAAAGCTTACTTCAACACTATGTTGGACTATAACGTGAAAGAAAGAGACAGACGGATAAAAAAGAGAGAGGTGGCTGATTTTTATATTATACTAGCGCCCCGCGGTGTTACCCGTGGTTTATCAGATACTCCGCGTAAATGTTAAAAATTATCCGAAGGGAACACACTCCCGGAATAAAAAGCCTATGTGTTAATCCAGGCTATCAGCTTCTTGCACACCAAATTTTATCAAAATTGGTCCAGTCGTTTGCGCGTGAAGAAGTAACAAACATACACAGACACACACAAACTTTCGCCTTTACAATATTAGTTTGCTTAATGTGATTTATTTATTTATCAAATACAAAGTTTATAAAACTCATACGACTATGACTATGCCCTACAAAACCGTCGAAACGATTTGTCTGTGGGAACGGAACAAACAGTACCTAATTATTAAAGGTTTTGGCAGTGCGGACACTTAATATATACTAACTTTACCAATAATTATCTTATAAGACTACTTATCTTTTCTCCTCCAGAAACCTGTAAACCACTTTCCTAAGAGTCTACAAACCCCTGAGAAAGAACAGCTTAACCATTGCTTTTTATACCAGTGGTATTGCCTCAAATGTAAGTACATCCGCTTCTTAATGAACTAGCTTGCAGAGCTCAATTCAGGTCATGTTCCAATCACACTTTTCTAAATTCACCCACACCGTACTCCATACAAAGCCATTTTCGACGGCAAGAAATGGAATTAAACCGAACGCATAGAAACCGTTCACATTTGTGTTCCATTGTTCTCCTAGCCAGAGACCGCACCTTATGGGACGTCCACGGCCTATGCTTTTGAGGGGCACGTTGCCCCAAGCTTTGCAATAACCCGATTGTAAGCGCCAGTAATAGCTAAAGGCGCTTACGCTGTTTATTCATCCGGCTTTATATCGTCATATTAGCCTGTGTTCGCTACTGAATTTGGGGCTTCCTATTAGGGGTTTTAACGACGAAAGGCAGTGGTGTGGCGCCGCGCCTTTATTTGCCGTGCGTTTGGTTTGGAATCCATTTATAAAACGCAGCGTGTTAAACAAACCACGCGGCAACCACTTGAGGACTAACGTGATGAGCTAAACCGAATATATTTAAGTGCTGTGTGGTCCTTTCCTCAAATGACAGCCTGAAACATTACCCAACATGGTCCCCATATTATTATGATCTGACCATTGCATGGACTCAAAAGAGACCTTGATCATTGAGTTTGTCTGTGATTTTTCTAAGGGACACTTCATCTATTTTAAAATGACCAAACAAGATTGCCGTATTTAAAAGACATTTTAACCTATCATCATCATCTTCCTGTCCTTATCCCATGTTACTTGGGGTCGGCGCAACATGTTTTTTTCATTCATTTTATGGATTCAGTTTAAGGTTTCTAGTCAATCATTATTCTCAACACGCAAATATGTAAAAGTTTAAGCATACCAACAATTAAAGTACTTTTTTTTTCCGGATGGGAAATCGTCAAATGACTTCTTCCACTCTGGGTGGAGTGGAAGGGCGTGTCAGACTCTTATTGACTAAAACCCATCCGTGTTCCTTCTAAAGCCCTTCCAGAGCCGCGGTGACTCTTTCGAACAAATTCCGCAACCGTGGACAGGAGTACTATTTCACCAGTTATGTTCAAAGTCCATTACTTTTATGCTGCTAATCCCAGTCCCCAAAAACGAAACCCTCGGCAGATAGCGTACAACCTATCTTTCTATCCCTTTCTATCATAGCAGGTAGACAAGATTTTATGCCTGTAATTCGGCTCTTACCCGTCGTCTCTAATACGAGTATGTAGGACCGACGATTGAAGTAAAAGTTTTTGCTGAATATTTTCCGGCCGCTATTTTAGACAGTCTTGATCGATTTTCAAAGACTCCCGGGAAGTCGTCAACTCTTTTTATACATTAAAGAGTTTTGGTCCCGTCTTGGGATAGAAGACAGATGTTGTGCATCCCGGCCAATATATTTTCTTTGACCTACATAAATAATACGCGAATAGGGTAGTAATATTGGTAAGTAAAAATACTATTGAACAAAATAAAGGATCGGAATATTGAAACATGATTGGCATGTTGTGTTTGGGGAATTCTAAATTCTGTTCTGTACTGTTCTATCCATACTATAATATTATCAATGCGAAAGTGTGTCTGTCTGTTACCATTTCACGCTTAAACCGCTGAACCGCTTTAGATGAAATTTTGTGATAGGATAGTTTTTATCCCAGAAATTATCCTTTAAGGGGTTGGTGAAAGTATGTGTGGAAGTCCACCATTATTGAAGATAAAACCATGCCGACCTTTGTATTTAGGCACTTGGTTTTTGGATACTAAAAAGGGCTGCCCAAAGTAACAATTCGACGCGAACGAAGTCACGGGCAAAAGCTAGTGGAAATTAACCTAAGCCTAATGCAAACGTTTTGTATCGCAATTGTTAGAGTGAAAATAATAGTAATTTTTTTTAACAATTCCCACCGCTGTATCGTGTCGCAAACATGTTTTTTTGTGCCAAACCACGGGTAACCGCTACAAAAAAAATTAAAACTTGTCACAGAATCAAGTGAATGGACGAGTAAAGCAAATAGGTTACAAGACTAGTTTCTGGTAATGTTTCCAATCAAAGATGAAGAAAACTATTCACGAGAAGTCACCTAATGAATCGTGGTTCCAAAGAAATTGTAATTCCAGTGAGTGTCGCAAAATACTTTCAAGAACTTCGGACTTCGGTGAAATTCCTGCCATTGATGTTTTGAAACTAAGTGCTTACTTCTATGTATTTCGTCGAACTTAGTTCATCACCTGCCTGACCTTTTCCCAACTATATTTGGGTCGGCTTCCAGTCAAACCGGATTCAGCTGAATATCAGTATTTTACGTGGAGCACCTGCCTGCCAGACCTCCACAACCCATTAACTGGGTAACACGGTATTCCTTGGCAAGACTGGTGTCAGGTTTTCTGGCTACTGACTATCCGTAACGAATGCTAAAGATCTACAAATGACAGCCGGGATCAACGGCTTAACGTGCTTTCTGAGGCACGTCGAACTTAGTTACGATCTGAAATACGACGTATGGTTGGTTAAAACTTAATAAATATCAGGGAAAGTCAGATTTCTTGAAACAAGACTCGAATTCGCTAGTCCGTAAATGCGCTGTCAAATTACACGATGGCGGTTCTTGCGTCGTGGTTGATAAAGATGACAAGAAGATATCATATAAATTCTCGCGAATTGAAATCAAGCCTTCAGTCTCAGAAGAAGTTTAGTAGGGAGTAGGTGTGTGAAAATTCCGGTTGACAGTTATTGGAGATTTGGTGCGCTGACTCAAAATAAATGTTGTGTTACGGGTAGCATGATAATGATATCTAGCGAGCGACAAATACTAGTAGCCAAAAAGAAAAATCGATTTGAGCACTTGAAATCACCAATTTTCAAAACACCCGGAAAACTTTCCAGATCTTTTAACTCCCAAATGAATGACCCAAAGTAATGACCACCAAATGACTGTATCATAGAAAATTTTTTGAATGTTCACCTAACAACAAAAAATATTATTATATTCAAAATTTAAATCCATAAAATCACTAATTTTCAAAACTCCCGAAAACTTTTCAAATTCCCTTAATGACCACCAAATGACTGTATCAAACGCATTTTCTTGGATGTTCATCTAACAACAAAAAATACAGTATTCAAAATCCATCTAAAAACCAGAAAAACTTCTCAATTTTCCAAAAATAAGGGTCTAAAATCCGTCAGTTCATGTAAAACCCGGCATCATATTATGGATTAACGAACCGCTGGCCGCCAGTGCGCGCCTGCTAATGAGAAACGAACCATTTTCTATTAAGCTGAGCGGACACGGGCAATTAAGAAGAAAACGCTTAGATGAGGAAGTAGAAAGTATCGGGTTACCTACCAGTGCGCTAAGTTTTTGTTTTTTAGTGGTAATTGGTGTTGGAGCTCGTGGTTAAATAATAACAGCCGCACGGGTCGATCTTCAAGGTTAAGCAACGCTTGCCGAGGTTGGTCTGTGGATGGGTGACCATATTTAAAGTCAAAGTCAAAGTCAATTTATTTATTTCAACTAGACCATTAAAAGGCACTTTTGAACGTCAAATTTACAGTTTAAAATTAAAATATAAGTGACTCTAGTTGTCCATTCGCAAAAAGTAGATTCTTATGGAGAAGAACGGACAAGAAACTCCATAGTTACTCTTTTCAAATATAAGTTTTACAATATTTTGTATACATAGGTACATTGATCAATTGATTATATTATGTGAGCACAATGCATCCAACATTACACTAATATACAGCACACACTTATATACTATAGGTACAACAAAGCAATACCAGCAGAGATAAAATTAAGTTTGCTAGTAAGGGACATGGTACTCACATATTTACAATATAATTAAAAACAATGGATCAGTGTGTGAGTTAAAAACCTGAAAGTACACCCGTGCCCCGGAAAGTACGTTAAGCCGTTGGTCCCGGCTGTCATTTGTAGATCTTTGGCAGTCGTTACGGATAGTCAGAAGCCAGATAATCTGACTCCAGTCTTGCCAAGGAGTATCGTGTTACCTAGTTGTGGAGGTCTGGGAGGCAGCCGCTCCACGTAAAATACTGGTATTCACCTGAATCTGGTTTGACTGGAAGCCGAACCCCAATATAGTTGGGAAAAGGCTAGGCAGATGATGATGATGATGGTGTTGGAAGTCGTGTAATATACATTTTTTTGTACACTGGTTCACTACTAAAGTAATGGGACAGTTGCCATAGAACATAAACCTAGGCTTATCGCAAACGTTTTGCTGAGTTGAGTTTTGGAGTGAAAATAATAGTATTTTTTACATGTTTTTTTGTGATCAGAGAAGATTGTAAGCATTCGAAATATCTGTTGTTTTCCAAATCAGTGCAATTATTAGATACTTAAATGATAAGTCTTCTCCACATACTTACTTTTGTTGTGCCCGACAGGGTCCACGATTGTTACCAAAGAAATGTTTACCACCTAAGTCTACATTGTGGAATGCAATAAAGAATTGAGTATTTTAAAATCAAGTTGTTAAGTACACATACATTACGTGGCTGACCACAGACTAGATCTGGTTTCCAAAAGTCAAGAACCTAAAAACCGATATCAGTAACGACAAGGTTAACTCAGTTCTCCAAAAATACACAAAGAGATTACGGATAATATTTATCTAATGTTTCCGCTGACAAACCAAGGGAAAAAAAATAAGCGAGCGTACACACACATGCAATAAAAATAGGTCAGCGAATAAATTTTGTGACATAAAAAGATTGACAAGGCCGGCCAAAGTTTCGCGAGTCCGGGTTCTTCTGTATTATAGCACAAGAAGCACAGAAAGTCCATTCCTTATGATTGCTGAAAAATATTACCTGCATCATATAAAAAAAAAAAATAATAATAATAAGATTTATTTCAGACCAGATACCATAGTTTCAAAACATTACAAAACTAAGTTACATATACATACACATATGTGTATGTAACTTTTGCAACACAAATATAATCACAAATAAAAAATATAAGTATCATAAAAATATATATATCTTAAAATATATTTGTTATTGGACATAACTAAATGACTCACGATGTGTCATCATCCAGTGCCTCATCATTTTAAGTTATCGTAGAAGTCAAAATATTCCGATGTGGACGTGACGCATAGATTCCCAATTTGTATAAATTATTAATTTTATTTTAACTTGTTTTTTTTTTTTATACGTTATACTTGGCGCAAAAAACCTATTTTTATTTTCTTTCTTTCATAATGTCTTAGCTGAGTTGGTTGTGTGACCCACTCAGTCCCTTTCTCATCTAAGGCTGTTTAAACGCTACTTAGTAAAAAATATCCTGTAGTAGAGTAGTGTTATCCAATGCATGGAATGAAATGCAGAGGTTTAAAACTAATCAGTGTATAATTTTATTGCAAAAGATCGAAACTAGATACTACAGTCAATTAACTAACGCAGCAGAGGTAGGTATTATTATAAGCAATAGCTAGACTTGGACTTTTCCGATGTACCTCTACGAGTTTGCAGTCTTTAGCCTTAAATACTTTTCGTTCCGAATAATTTTACCGCATTATGACGAACGAAACTTCTACATCCCTTTCATTTATCGTGAACATGCGTACACATGTCGTATAAACTTCATTACGATTCAAAACATGTTCCGACATGTCCTTCCTAGCGGTCACAATGAGGCCAATCTTCAGATATTTACTTTGTAAATCTTGTGGCTAATTGGCAAAAACGTGGCTCTTGGCGCTTACTTATTTGTGAGAGGAATCTGGAGTAACACGTGTAAATAATATGGGAAGCTGTAGCCATATTAATAGGCTTTATAAGTTATGTAATTATTTCACAGTAGTTGGTTGCTACTTATTATATTAAGTAGTAAAAAAAAAAAATTGTTTATATCAAGTACCACAAGACTCATATCAACAAAACACATTTTTGTAAAAGACACATAAAACATACCTTGGACACCGAAACATAACTCATACATAAAACACACAGACATATAAACATTTATACAGACTGTATTACTACACTGGCTGCTTTTCTGGCCTTATAACGTTTTAGAGATATGAGGAACAGGGTGTCAAGTCCTGCTTTTTTTTTAAAAGGATGTGAAAATCATCTAACGACTTCTTCCGCTCTGGGTGGCGTGGAAGGGCGTGTCAGACTCTTACTGACTAAAACCCATCCGTGTTCCTTCTAAAGCCCTTTGTTTTCCAGGGCCGCGGTGAATCTTTCGAACAAATTCCCCAACCCTGCCAGGCTCTGGCCCTAGCGGGCCCCGTCTACCTCCATTGAAAAGGATCCTCAGACTAGACAGACTACACACGATTGTCTGATGGGCAACTGACTGATCGTTGATGTCGGGCTGTTAAATATGTTCAGATCGTTCGGTTTAATATCGTGTTGTAGAATTTGTGTGATGTCTGGTCAATTTGCTTTTATGTAGTGCTCAAGGATATTGTAATTATATGACGTTTCTGATCGAATTTTCCGAGGCATGGAATCTCAGTAAGTTAAAAAGGTCACACATCCACGGACCTACCTCGACAAACGTTGCTTATCTTAGAAGATTGACCCGTGCGACTGTTATAGTTTAGCCAAGAGCTGTTTGAAATATATTTTTAATATAACATATTTCCTGTAAAAAACTGAAAAAGATGCGATCAAAATCAATGATCTGATCCGCGGATTGCGTTCGAGATTGACTGACCGGGCGGGCTAAGGATTTATCGACCGAATTCGGTCGCTAGGCGATCGGTAACTGTGTGTCGAGACTTCCCACCCAGGACCCTTCTGGATGAGCCAGGATCCCAGGACCACTTCTAAAATCCAAATTTTCCTCATAAACTTCATATTATTTTCAATCTATTTAGAACAGCGCCCCAGCTAATAGTTATTTAACTCTTATAGAACGTTTATAAGGGTTATCACACTGAATAAGTCTCATTGTTATATCTATTGTGAGCTTGGATCCAAGAGAGTGACATAATTCATTCTAATCTTCAAAGCTTTCTTTTGTCTGGCGAAATCTCTTGTTTGACTTTTTCTTGGCGTAGCGAAGTGATTAAAAGACAAAAGTAATATGTATATAGTGACACAGTAAATTGTTTTTGTTGATCTGTGATAGGATTTATTTATTAAAACGTGGGCTAATGAATGAGTAAGACGGATTTTGTTAATGAAAGCAGGTGCTATTGGAATATTCACTGAATAATCATATTTATATGTGAAATTATATTTTTACCTAATTAAAAAAGGAAATTGTGAACAAAATGCTAAGAGTGGTTTTTTGTCAGTTTTACAATGTATGTATATAGTACACCAGTCAATTGTTATTGTGAAATTATGATAGCATTTGTTTTTTAAAACGTAACTTCAACTAATGAGTATGACGGATTTTGTAAAAATGAGAAGGTGGAGTTGGAATATTCATTAATTAATTTTCATTCATTTTTTTATGTGGCAGGATCACTGAGTGACAGGATTTCTTTCCAGTATTTTTTTTCTATCGTTGACTTTGTTTCTGTCATCACTGACTAGAGTCAAGAGCAAACCTATCACAAATAAAAAAAAAAACAAAAAAATCGCCATTGAAAAACAAAGATTTTTTCTTTGTATCAATTTGTTTTGTTTGATATAATTTAATTGTAACACCACAAATTGGGCGTTTTGGTACTCTACAAGTTTCTACAATAAAATTAGGTTATCTTGATAAATGAATTAGAATTGGTAACATCATATTTATAGGTGATAAGTNAAAAAAAAAAAAAAAAAAAAAAAAAAAAAAAAAAAAAAAAAAAAAAAAAAAAAAAAAAAAAAAAAAAAAAAAAAAAAAAAAAAAAAAAAAAAAAAAAAAAAAAAAAAAAAAAAAAAAAAAAAAAAAAAAAAAAAAAAAAAAAAAAAAAAAAAAAAAAAAAAAAAAAAAAAAAAAAAAAAAAAAAAAAAAAAAAAAAAAAAAAAAAAAAAAAAAAAAAAAAAAAAAAAAAAAAAAAAAAAAAAAAAAAAAAAAAAAAAAAAAAAAAAAAAAAAAAAAAAAAAAAAAAAAAAAAAAAAAAAAAAAAAAAAAAAAAAAAAAAAAAAAAAAAAAAAAAAAAAAAAAAAAAAAAAAAAAAAAAAAAAAAAAAAAAAAAAAAAAAAAAAAAAAAAAAAAAAAAAAAAAAAAAAAAAAAAAAAAAAAAAAAAAAAAAAAAAAAAAAAAAAAAAAAAAAAAAAAAAAAAAAAAAAAAAAAAAAAAAAAAAAAAAAAAAAAAAAAAAAAAAAAAAAAAAAAAAAAAAAAAAAAAAAAAAAAAAAAAAAAAAAAAAAAAAAAAAAAAAAAAAAAAAAAAAAAAAAAAAAAAAAAAAAAAAAAAAAAAAAAAAAAAAAAAAAAAAAAAAAAAAAAAAAAAAAAAAAAAAAAAAAAAAAAAAAAAAAAAAAAAAAAAAAAAAAAAAAAAAAAAAAAAAAAAAAAAAAAAAAAAAAAAAAAAAAAAAAAAAAAAAAAAAAAAAAAAAAAAAAAAAAAAAAAAAAAAAAAAAAAAAAAAAAAAAAAAAAAAAAAAAAAAAAAAAAAAAAAAAAAAAAAAAAAAAAAAAAAAAAAAAAAAAAAAAAAAAAAAAAAAAAAAAAAAAAAAAAAAAAAAAAAAAAAAAAAAAAAAAAAAAAAAAAAAAAAAAAAAAAAAAAAAAAAAAAAAAAAAAAAAAAAAAAAAAAAAAAAAAAAAAAAAAAAAAAAAAAAAAAAAAAAAAAAAAAAAAAAAAAAAAAAAAAAAAAAAAAAAAAAAAAAAAAAAAAAAAAAAAAAAAAAAAAAAAAAAAAAAAAAAAAAAAAAAAAAAAAAAAAAAAAAAAAAAAAAAAAAAAAAAAAAAAAAAAAAAAAAAAAAAAAAAAAAAAAAAAAAAAAAAAAAAAAAAAAAAAAAAAAAAAAAAAAAAAAAAAAAAAAAAAAAAAAAAAAAAAAAAACCCCCCCCCCCCAAAAAAAAAAAAAAAAAAAAAAAAAAAAAAAAAAAAAAAAAAAAAAAAAAAAGGTAAATTACTTACCTATAAGATAGCCGTAAAAAAACGTTTTGGAAAACTCAAAACAAAAGCATAAAGGCTTTCGGAGACAGGCCCGACGCGAACATGTGGCAAGATTTTGCGACAAAGTTTATATTGACGGGTGGGTCCTCCTAATTCAATAGATTGAAAGTTTGCACAAGGCACAAAAAACATTATATTTTATGTTTGAGTGCAAATATGATTAAAACAAAAAAATATTTTCTATACTGTGAGATAGATTTTTTTTTGTACAAAATCAGTAAAAAAGCAGTTTGACTAAAAATGTTAGCTAAAAGGTCTTGGTGGTTGACCGTCGATATATAGAATTATACACGCTGAAATTTTAACGGTTGTTTTCCCGCGGCAGAACGATTAGCCATCAGTACCTAGTACTATCGAAACATAAAGTTAAACTTAAAAAATATAAAGTTTTTGTTTTCAAATAATTAAAAAAATATTCAAAGACTCGAAAGCGTGGGAATCAATAGTAACTCACTAGACATGACGTAGGTACTGCTGGCAGAGCGGCGGCGCGCCGACATTATACATTATATCAGCTGGTTGATACACGAAGGGCAACAACCGCGGCCCCTTTACGCGAAATTATAGCGATGTATAACTATTGGTTCGAAGTCGCTTTCGAGTTTTGTTGATCACGATTGTTATTCTGCAATTTCTTGATTTTAAATTTTAAATCGATTGTATTACCAAGACAAACTCATTTCGCTGCGGGAAAACAACCATTAAAATTTCAGCTTGTATATACGAAAACGTGTTACCCCTGTCTGCGGTACCCTTTAAACAAACATCAGCATAAAAAAATAAAGCAATTACCACAATCACGACACAAACTAAATAATTACCTGAAATAACAGTGTTTTGCGTCGCCGACGGCGCATTTGTTACAGCTAGTAGGAAGAAAGCTACCAGTGTCCTTTGTACACACACTTCACTGTACATTTTGTTATATTTTCTAGCTAATATTAACACTAACATTAATGATAATTTACATTCGGACTATGGATAATATCTTCTAGTATGTTATAACTATCAATTCGTTCAGTAGCTTTCGGGGACGTCGTAATCTGAAACAAAAGAGAAATTGGGGTTAGTTCTAAGGTTTCAGAAGATGGGATGGTGACACATATATTGAATTAGCTGTCGCCCGCGGCATCGCTCGCGTGATTGTCGAAAATCATCCCAAGAGAACATACTCTCGGGACAAAAAGTTATATGTGTAATTCTAGACAATAATCTATCTCTTTGCAAAATTTTATCAAGATCCGTTCAGCCGTTCTGACGTGATTGAGTAACAAACGTACATCTATCCATTCAAATACTTAAAACTTTCGCATTTATAATATTAGTTAGTATGAAACTATGAAAATATACATTACATACAAAGATGTAATTTATCGTACTTTGCAATAGTAGCGTAATACGAGTATTTCCAATAATTTGTCAGTACGCATATTTATTGCTTCATTCGTGGCATTCATATTGACACGTTTAAATACACAATTTACGTTGAATCCATCAGTGGATATTATAAATAATAAAACAGCTGAGGAGTATTGCTTTTTAATTCTATTTGCTTTATAAATAAAACTGTTTTGCATGAATTAATTAAGGTAGAAAATATAAGGATCACTTAATATGATAAATAATATCTGTATCTTGTACCTACTTTCTGTCATTCTAGTGGAATGCCCTGTCGACGACTGTTTTCTGATAACTACAACCTGGAGGTCTTTGAGACAAGAGTAAATAGGTTACTTCTTGGCAAGCGTGTTCCATCGTCGACCACATTATCGCTTTCTATCATGTGACATTGTGGTCAAATATGAGTCTTATCAATATAAAAAAAAAAACAAAATAATAACAGTTATGTGCCCTAGGGAATGCAGATTAAGATATAAAAACTATTAAAAACTGCACTAAAAGCTTCCTATGATAATAAAATTCCATAAAATAATAACCTTATCACTCTTCGTTACTAAAACGCGTCCACGAAAAATCATCAATACGATACCATCACAAATAATAAATAACATATTTGATGTTCACGGATTACCCTAGATGGCGTGTCTGTCACTTGAGGCATAATCCACCTTCGGTACTGACGCATGGGACACAGAATAAATATTTACAGTAGGTCAACTCCGTGCGACGAAAGATAACAGGAGATCGCAAACGTACTACGGCTTTTAAAACAAATGCCAAACGCGAGTGAGCTTGCACTCACTGAACGTGAAGCATGTCCACATTTGTGTGTATTTTAAACCAATGTACGAAACTAAACTTCTGTTCTCAATGTTCTTGTGCATCGGGTGCCTTCGTGCCCCTTGACACACAATTAATTATTTGTACGTGTGTTTTTGGTCGCTACATTTTGTATGAGGCGTAGAATTTGATATTCAGCCGAGGCCTGTTAGGCTTGGGGAATCAAGACGTTGAGGGAAATACGAGGGTAATTTACGAAGTTAAGCGTTTAACCTTGGCATGATTATTGTCTTTCACGTGGTTTGCGAAAAATAAAGAATCACCGACACAGCTTCCAGGGTTATCAAACTTAAACGGCAGGGGCTGGCCGTATTTATCGAAGGACTAACCAGTGGTGCAGACGAGTCCCAGAGTAAAGACTGTGAATAGGAAATCAAAGCGAACGAAGATCTATAAAATGTGGCCGGGAAAGCCTGAATTTGGAAGGCAGAGAACCACGTGTTTAAAACCAGGTCTACTTCCAGGTGTGGACTGCGACAGGCTGTATTGATTGATGCGATGATGGATCACGGTAGGCGTGGCGGTTCACCATTCTTGGGTATATGAGAACGAGAACCCCCCAGGACTCGACATCCAGGTATTGACAGAATCCGTTGTTACTTTGATATAACTCTCCCAACGCTCCAGTCATAGTTTTATGAGGATTTCCGCACAGAAAATAAAAAGATTATTTTCTTCTTGCTCGAGAATGAATCGCTCTTTGAGCTTTCTGTCAGTAGGTCTATATTTCAAAACACGCATTCTTGCTTGTCTTGTCACGAAGAAAGTGTCGAATGTCAGTGCGGGCTACGACACATGACGCTTCATAATGACGGTTGAAAGGGAAGCCGGAAACCCGACAGACTGAAATCTGGGCTAACCTTAAAATATTGGGTTTATTCAGTGAGGACGTTGAGGATACATCAATAACGTATAACACTTATTTTTCATGGTTTTTAAACAACGAATTAAGCTGTTAGTTACCTGTGTTTGCAGCAGTAATTCAATCACGTGACAATAACAATATGAACTGTTTACCAATAGGACTATGGTGGTCGTTATATTACGGGTAGATTTCATGATTGTCTGTCAGTTGCAGTACTTTATACATCTTAATTTTGGTAATGTTCGTCGGATGGTTGAGTTCTTAATATTAATTGAGCTACACAATAACTGATAAAAATGCTTGCACTGTCTGGTCAGGTCCACTCAAATGTGTATGGTGGGTACTTTCTCCAAAAGACCACCTCCATGAGTTTTATATGGGTCGATGGCGCGTTGCGTTCCACGCGCGCCTCAAAGAGATGTCAGCATAGGAGACGGGGTCCGCTAGGGCCAGGGTTGCGGATTTTTTTCGAAAGAGTCACCGCGGTCCCGGAACACAAAGGGCTTTAGAAGGAACACGGATGGGTTTTAGTCAGTAAGAGTCTGACACGCCCGTCCGCTCCACTCAGAGCGGAAGAAGTCATTTGATGATAACCCTTACTTAAAAAAAAACTTACATAATTTAGCCATACATTGATAGCATGAACTTTTAAATACTTAGTAGACCAAAAAACATAGGTAGGACTTCAATAATAACCAACCATTCTAACGGATTACGTGAAACATCTACCTCGAACAGTCTATTCGTCGAAATATCCAATTTCATTTATCTCTAATGTTTTTGATGCGGTCCTAAAAGCTTCGGCAAGTAACTCGAACTAGTTTTATTACTAAACGTAACGTTCGAGAAACACGCGAGAACTATTCAAGGGATTTCAGTATTACGGCTACTGGGCAATTTAGAGTAAGCTTGGAACTTATGATCATGCTTGCAAGTTCTGTAACAAGGTTGCAAGTATGATGAGTGGCTTCCAGGGTTTTGGAATTTATTCGAAAGAGTCACCGTGGCCCTGGAACGCAAAGGGCTTTAGAAGGAACACGGGTGGGTTTTAGTCAGTACGAGTCTGACACGCCCTTCCGCTCCACCCAGAGCGGAACAAGTCATTTGATGATTTCCCATCCTTAAAAAAAAAGTATGATTGGCTTGTCATAAATCTGAGTCGTAAAGTTGAAAATTATAGGTACAGCTTTTCGTTGATGAAATTGAATCATATTACTCACAGCTGCTAAAAATTGCGCGTGTGTTGTAAAACGTGAGTTATAGCCTACGCGTTTTTGTGACTTCATGAACAAGCCAGTTTGAAATTCTTTGGAACGTCATTGATCAATTTTTTTTTTGTAAATTCCATGTGTCACAGAATAAACGCAATACCTCTTCAGGGGTCATTGTAATCATCATTATGAACAACTTTTACTATGACACCTTAAGAGGTATTGCGTTTATTCTGTGACGGATGGGAAATCATCAAATGACTTCTTCCGCTCTGGGTGGAGCGGAAGGGCGTGTCAGACTCTTACTGACTAAAACCCATCCGTGTTCCTTCTAAAGCCCTTTGCGTGACTCTTTCGAACAGATTCCGCAACCCTGGCAGGCTTTGAGGCGCACGTGAAACACAACGCGCCATCGATCCGGGCCTGGTGGTGATCGGACAGCGAGCCACCCAATGCTCGCCGTCCGCAGGCCCGCGCCTACGGTGGCCGGGGATCGCACTGCGACTCCCGACGCCCGGGGCGTCTTCTCCTGTTGCGGCGGTTGGGGCGAAGGCCTTGCCTTTCCCTCGCGCGGCCCGCCTCCTCCTTTGCTAGCATTACTGCTTCGCAGAAGGAGGTGATCGCTTCCCAAGCCTTCTCGCTCCGGACCATGGATTCAACCAGGGCCGGACGCGAGAGGTCACCGCCGCCGATCGCCTCGACGAGGACACGGCGGTGCTCTAGCTGACTACCCTGAAACGCCAAAACAAACTCACAGTTCTAAATCTCTTTTAAGAACTATCGTCATTTTGACTGAAAGACATCCACTGCTGGATATTGAATCCTAAAACGTCTGAAGTTTTTTCACTCTTCATCGGTCCACCTCTTGGAAGACCTTCCACCGATATGCCATTCAGTTCGCAGTCGCCACCTCAGAACCTTTCGGCATTATCGACCATCGGTTCTGAGAGCAATGTCTGCCTGCTTTTGTAGTTTAGCAACGTTTTGGGTTTTGTTGGTAACCTGTGTCAATAAAAACTCTTAACTAGACTCGGAGATAAATACTTTGGCCAAATTAAGTTTTACCTAGGCCATTAGCATGATAGTATCATAAGAAAGATAGTTGACGGTTGACAGAACAGAATGGAAAAAAAAACGTGTTGCGCCGACCCCAAGTAACATGGGATAAGGGCAGGAAGATGATAATGATGATCATAAGAAAGATAGTTAGTTCATTGTGAAAGGTATAAACGAATGAATTAGGTTTAGCATGTCAAGTTCCTGATAAGCCATGAAACAAATAAATGGTTGCGATTACTTCTCAAGGGCGGCTCAAAACAGCAAGGCAACTTTAAATATGTATATGTATAATATATATTTTACTAATTCATTCAACATCGATACGACAATAAATGAAAACACTGACAATACTAACTAGTATAGACAGTGTTTTCATTAATTGTCATAGGTATATATTGAAACAATCATAAATCCTGTCACCGAAACAAAATATAAACTTTCCAGTTGCATAAAACGTCAAAAAACTCAAACTAGTCAAGGATTTCAAGGCCTATTATTAATTATAGAATGGACGAAATATTCCAAGCAGTCTGGTGCAGTTCGTGACATCAAATCTGTGATAAAAGAAAACATTCGTATGATTGATATTATTAATTTATTCGTGTCGTTGTCCCCACCTTGTATATGTTACCGGAAAATAGCAAACTCCGTAAGATTATACAATAACTTGAGAGATTGTAAACTCTCGATAAATTGTCAACTGAACATTTGGAACTAGAGAAAAAAGTGTTAACTCTCGATATATTGTCAACTGAACATCATCAAAATTTGATAGTCTATAACCTCGCGGAGTTATTCCGAGAATTGTGGACTGACATAAACTGGCGACCAATCAGCTGTCTGGTCTACAATTTATCTGTTTTGGTGTGATAGTTAAATTGGAAACTTGGCCCCACATTGGTCTTTGTTTTCTCTGAATTGACCAATAAGAGCCTTGTTTCCAGGTTTACTATCACATGAAAACGGTTAAATTGTAGACTTGTGCTCTGATTGGTCGTCATTTTATGACAGTCTACAATTCTCGGAATAACTCCGCGAGGTTATAGACTATCAAATTTTGATGATGTTCAGTTGACAATATATCGAGAGTTAACACTTTTTTCTCTAGTTCCAAATGTTCAGTTGACAATTTATCGAGAGTTTACAATCTCTCAAGTTATTGTATAATCTTACGGAGTTTGCTATTTTCCGGTGAAATATACAACATAAAGTGGAACATAGACGGACTTAATGCAACAAGGCATTCTCTACCCATCATCAACATTTGGGTTAATAAGGCAACACTGTGTTAGGGGTGCAACAAATGTTAAATATTTGAATGATTCGAATTGGACCCCCGGAAGTTGCACCACAAAAGATAATGCGGTGCAAGTCATTGTTGATGGTTTGAAATGTCAATAAATTAGATTGAAATTATGACTTTAGAACGGTGTATTGGCTACAAAAGCCAAAAAATATAAGGTCCCATTAAAATAGATGGAAAAACTGTTAGAAATCATTCACAGCACCAAAATATGGACTTGGTTAAAAAATAATGAAAAAAACGTATTAGATTCTTACAAGAAAAAAATTGGCTAACGAAAATACACTAAAAATGTTGGTTATTGAATGCATGTTCACATCCATGTCTTTGTTATCTCATAATTCTTATACTAAAAATGTGCAAGTTTTTGAGAGAAACCAAGTTATTAGGGAGTTAAGTATTAAATAGGTTAGACTTAAGCATGTTTTATAATTTTTTATCTATAATTTTTTATATATATTAGTTAATATTTAAGATTTCTTTTTAGCTTAGTTTTTGTTGCTTTTTGGTCGTAATTCAAGATAAGTTTATGATAGGGCTGACATAAACAGAGTTCAAAAGCCCCTTAAAATAAAGATAAAATAAAAAAAAATGTGCAAGTCCACGTGACCATGTCAAGTACCTAATCATAATGGATGTGTTTATTGTAGTGTGCCGGCAATTTATTATTGTAGGTCAAAATAAAATCACTTTAATCAGTGTTTTTTTGCTTGGATATCTTCGGTTAGACGTACTGAACGCTGTGTTAAAATGTATCCATATATTTTAATGGGACCTTGTATAACCATCTTTGACATGAATAAAAATACTGGCAACTTTTCAAATTCTGAAATATTAACGATTACAATACTGAGCAAAATTTATGCAAACTAGGGCGCTGTTCATTTCAATATGACGGCGGAAAGTAAAGAAATATACAAAACTGTCATTCGTCACCTACATGTTTGTGACGCAGGCGGAAGCTAAATAAATATTAATTTTATTCGGAGTGTTGACTCTAACGTCTTGCGGCAGCTAAAATGTTCTAAAATATTGTACAAGTGAATATGTCGAAATTTCAAATCATAAAAGTTCGTTAACATTTAGAGATGTGAATGTATAAAAAATGACAATGACATGTGACATGTAAATATATAAAAAATAAATTGCCGTGTCAAAAAACAATTTACTCTCAAAAACGAAAATGTCTCGACTGTTTCATTTGACAGCTTCAATACTGGTTAAGGAAAAAAAATGTTACATTCAAATCAATATATATAGGTGGTACGAAATTCAACGAATCATCAATTCAGATTAAAATACTAGATTGTGTTCCTAATAGAAACAGTATTTATCTTAATCTTAATCTCTCTTAGTACCTACTAACATTTTCATTAGGAACTACCTAATGAGAAAGATTAACGACAACGAGTTTTTGAAGATTGCCCTTTAATTGAATAGATACCACCACCAAAACAAGCAGGATACACAAAAAAACAAAGGACCTACTTGAAAAGTTTAGTGTAAAAAAAAAAATAACGAGTTGCACTCCGGTAGTGCCGGCAGAAGTGAAAACTTAAACATTTACGTTGTGCATTTTTGATATTTTGGAATGGTTAGGGAATAATTTCGCACAAATTGCTTTAATTATTAGTATAAAAGTACTATCATTTATGTAGTAAAATACAATATTCATTTATCGCGCTATCGTACACAAACATGACAATTTATATTACATTACAAATTTAACTTTCCCTCCGTCTTACGAATTTTCGATCAGGTCACGTGTCCTGAGGCGAGTTTAACATTTTTACCCATCCCAAAAAGTGTACAACGCCGCTAAAGAAGTTTTCACTTCAAAAACTAAATAACCCTTCTGTACTCATACAAGAACGACATAACCTTCCCCAGGCTTAGACTATCCTTGGGGATTTAATCACACAAAATAATAAAAGAACCAAATCTAAAATATTCTCATCACACAGATTAAACCATTTACAAAAATCACTTTCAGCTTCAAGACAGAAAGCAATTCGTTTCGTCATAATATTACTACCAACATTTCAGCTGAAAACTGAAACAACCTTTTATTTTCTTTAGCAATGTTTTTAATAAGAGGAGCTCATGGCTAAATAATAACAGCCGCACGGGTCGATCTTCAAGGTTAAGCAACGCTTGCCAAAGTTGGTCTGTGGATGGGTGACCATATTAACATACCGAGTTTCCTCCGTGCCTCGGAAAGCACGTTAAGCCGTTGGTCCCGGCTGTCATTTGTAGATCTTTGGCAGTCGTTACGGATTGTCAGAAGCCAGTAAATCTGACTCCAGTCTTGCCAAGAACTACCGTGTTACCCAGTTAATCGGTTGTGGAGGTCTGGTAGGGAGCTGCTCCACGTAAAATACTGGTATTCAGCTGAATCCGGTTTGACTGGAAGTCGACCCCAATATAGTTGGGAAAAGGCTAGGCAGATGATGAATAATGTTTTTAATAATATGAAGTAATACTTTTAGTTTACAGTTACGTAAGCAATTTATTCACCTACACTGTTTTTCTTTCAAGATTAATTAGCTTCCGAGATAGTAATTAAACTAAATTAAATACAAGTCTTTGCACTTTCGAAGTAATGCGATGTCTAAAATGGTTGAAGGTGGAAACTCCTGGAATAATTTACTAAGTTTCAGTATATTATGTTTCCGTTTTACTGAAATGTGGGGTATTATATACTCAGCCATGAGTTTATAAGCCTAGGTATTGCGACACTGCGGGTAGGTTTAACCTGCTTTCTTGGAACAAAAAATGAGAAATTCTCTGTTTCAAGAAATATAGAGAACTAGCTTTTGCCCGTGACTCGACGTACGTGCATATCCCGTTCCCGTAGGAACTTCGGAAAATCCTCTTAGTGCTCCCCTACACTCCCCAACGAACCTACATACCAAAGTTCTGTTTTCTACGACCAGTAGTTTGGGCTGTGCGTTGTCTGTTAGTCGCTCAGTAACGCAAGAATTTTAGAAAAAATAATTTTTCATTTTATTTCTGATGATGCTTCCTAGCCTTTTTCCAACAATTTTGGATTGGTTTCCAGTCTAACCGGATACAACTGAATTCCAGTATTTTACGAAATCATCATTTCAGCCGAAAAACGTCCTTAGCCGGACAAAGGGCTCCCCAGTTAACACCACATCTTCCGTCCCTATGCGTCTCAGATCCTTGGTCCAAGGTCCACCTTGTGGGAGGCCCTAATGCGCTGCATTTTTTATGCAGTTGTATCTGCAAAAGTATCGGTAAATTCATGGTAGTTTGACTTTTTAGAACATATTTGATTTAAAATAATTGTTTTGCTCGTAACATTCAACGTGTCTAATTTCCTTTTGGTTTTACAGGCAGTAAATTATTGTTAGGGATTATTTTTAATGTATCAGGTATAGCAGATATGCTCATGTGTAACCACAATGTCAGCTGGTGGTAAACGAAGATATTGTGGCCGACCTTGGCTAGAATTAACCTGATCTAAGTAGGCAATTATGTATTCCTAGTATTTGTACCTACCTTCATACTAATCTCGTAAAGATGGCCTGTGAGTCTAGTCCTTTAGCTCAAAGGCTACATACATTACAGAATAAGGTAGGTCAATCTTACTTTGAAGCGTAAATATTAATCAGGTACCTATGATATTTGGCCGTTCATAGATTAGTACTAAGGTAAAGTGAGGGGACACATTTCATGAAATATTCCAGTTAATTAGGTTAACGGAGACAGTTGACTTGACCAATGAATGACCTTTAGAATTGACGAGGAGGTGATATCTTAGATAGCTTCGACTGGCCTGCTGGTCGAGTGGTTAGTGACCCTGACTTCTAAACCGGAGGTCGTGGGTTCGATTCCCACCCAGGACAAATCTTTGTGATGAGCATGATGATTTGTTCTGTGTCTGGGTATAATTTGTCTATAATATGTTATGTATTTAGAAATACATATATAAGTATGTTTAGCAGTTGTCTGGTTGCCATAGCACAGCCTTTGCCTAGTTTGGAATCGGATGACCGTGTGTGAGTTGTCCCAAGATATTATTATTATATTATTAAAGCTTAGTTCTTGTAAATAGCTATTAATAATTATGTATATCAAGAAAAAAGACGATGCAAAAATATTTAGGTTTCAAAAGCCATGCTTACTTTTAGTTTAATTATTAGTAAGTAATTGTTTTAATTATTTTTAATGGCCTCAAGATTGCAACAGCAATTTAGACTTGTATTTTGTAAACTAATAATATTAATGAAATTTAATTTGTTTTGTCTAGAATTCTACCAATTTAAAATAATTATATCTCACGTAGACTCTTAGCAATACCCTTACGACGTTTATTTAAAATTATTGTTATTGATCTTGTTTGACTTTAATTTATTTAGGTTATGTATCTTTGTTATTAGCAATTATATACATACTATAACCTACCTATATGAGGAACATATTGCAGATTTATCAAACTAACTAACCAATACGTGGATCCTTTACATATCTAATACGTAGACCTATATATATCACACTTAATAGTTACACATGAGACATAAATTATTTTAGTACCGATACTCGACTATCGAAATCACAGCCTTAGGTACAGCGAAGTTACACAATATGTTTAATGTGGTGAAGTTTTGAGTTCGAATATTGACTCATTAAACTGGTGAGACCGCCCTAAGGGCCAATTCCACAGAGTTCGGACTGCATCGAGATGACGCTCGCTAAGCTGTTGGTCCTAACTTAAAGGTTGATTTACAAATATGCGGGCCTTGCCCGGGCTCTAGTCCATCCGAGTTCAAGAAAATATCGATGCGTATGTCGCCGGAAGATTGTAAAATATCGCGTGAAATTGCAAACTATTTTTTCTCAATAAGACACGGATATATTGAAAACTATTAAATTGAATGGGATTGACTGTATACAAAACGATTTTTTCATAATATATCGAGAAATTATAATCAAATAAACATTTATTACAATCTTACGGAGTCTACAATTTTCCAGTGACACGTACATTTTATATTCGTTCACACATGTCCGTTTTCGGGCCGTACCCGAGACGTCAGATCACGTAATAACGGACCATGGCTCGAACACGTCTCGGTCGCGGCCTTGAAATTTGTGGAACAATCTTAAATTGGGACAAGCTTGCGACACTATTCTAAACCCACTGCAACTACTAAAAGTCAAAATCAACAGTAGCGAGCCCCAGAAAAGCGCCGAGTCACTGAGCTCGAGTCCCGAAGATAAGATTCAACTGTCTTGGATCCCGTAACGAAATTGTTAGAAAAAAAACAAGCGAAAGAATACGAAATATATGTGTCATTTGGTCTCAGATATCATTTGTAAATTTTTGACACACTTTGACAAAACATTAGTCAGTAGCCTGAGAATCTCAAACCAGTTTTCCCAGTTTTTTTACTTCAATTATATTTTACATAATTATATATGGCCTGAGAAATAGAGAAAAAAAAAAGTCGACATATCACGCGTTCGAAGCCGCGGGCAGTAGACAGTATTATGAATAAAGGCGTCTCTAATCGCTGTCGGCACGGTGATTCCGAGGTCTGTGGTCACTCCTGAACGAGAATACTATTTCAACCTAAATAATATATGTTTAATAGTCAAAATGTTAATTTAGAGTCCCGTAACTCGATCTAAAACGGTTTAGGGAGATGCTTCTTGACTTTCTTGAAGTTTCTACAGTGTTATTTACTTTGTACCGGCTTAAAATCGGTTCAATAAACTTCAGATAAATAGAACTTCGACAAATTTAGTTTAGATTGATACGAAAGTTGAATAGGGGATGATTTGATTTTGAGCAGTTGAGAGAAATTGGTCAAATATATTGCATCGAATTAACTGTTTTTAACATTTGCAAAATGCAGGCGTAAAAAGGTAGCTAGCAAAATAAAGTCTACTACGAAGGCAATATAATGTGTTTGTTATCATACTTTAAGCAACAACGGTGTCAACGACGCAGGGGGTGTCAGTATTTTTAGGGTTTCATACCCGAAATACAATCAATGGACACCTATTACTATGTCTCCGCTGTCTATCTGTCTTTCAGTGGGTTCTATCTCATAAATCGCGGTAGACAGTTAGAAGAAACAGAGCGTGTATTTCTGAAAAAAATCTTTACATAACAGAAGAATCGTGTTTTTATTTTCGATTTATGGTACAAACCAAAACAAAATGAGAAAGTCCGGCGCGCGCTTGGCCAGTATTTCATAATGTTTAAACCATCAGTGAAGGTTCGCGTGATTTTTTTTTTTGACTTGCTTCATGTATTCTATTTAATAATTGATTCGAGACTGACGCAACAGACACTAAACAGAAGTAATAATAGTAAAGAATTGCGCTGAGCGACGCGTGCTCATTGAAATTGAAAGGGTTACCATCTCAGCATTTTCTGAGATGTATATCAAGCACCCCGCTCAGTGACACAGGGACGATGCCACATAAATATAACCTTAATTAAAACGCACTAAGAGGCATCATGATATCTAAGACTTGACTCACACAAGATCAATACATACTGGTACTGATATGACAATTTGTTGTGTGTGTAATTAATTAATCAACATCATAATAATTTCCGCGTATTAAAGTTAATTGTTATAGATGACCCGTAATGACATTAATTATGACTCCATTTTATATGAGGATGTTATCATATATGTAGGGTTCCGTTTTGGCTGGAAGCCGACCCCAATATATGTAGTTGGGAAAAGGCTAGGCAGTTGCAAAAGTCAAAAGTCAAAACGTTTATTTCAATCAGGCCACTAAACGGCACCTCTGAACGTCATCGTTTACAGTTCAGTAAAATAATAATATTACATTAATAAAGTGAGTCTACTGTCCATTCGGAAAGTTAGATTCTTATGGAGAAGAACTGACAAGAAACTCCATAGTTACTCTTTTCAAATAATGATTTTACAAAATTTGGTATACAAAAATTAATTTAGTACTATGTGAGGACGATGCACCCAGAGTATGCTACTTTTAAGAACAAAGTACCAGCAAAGGTAAACTTATTCATTTTCTAAAGAAATTTAGGTAAATGGTACTCACATATTTACAAATATTGGAACCATTAATCAAACAGTGTGTGAGTCAACAGAAAAATAAAAACACAAAAAAGCCCATATATTGATATTATTAAACATTAACGGCCCTTGACTTGAGAGTTTTTATCCCTTGTCATAGCGATTGCCTTCATTGAAGTGAAAGAAATTTCCTTCAAAAGAACTTAAGCCCATATTTCAAGTCAGGTTTGAGGACTCAGTCGCTATAACAACAAAAAAACCCAATTAATGTTAATAAAGAACAAACTATAACTGTCAATTTGATGATTCTAGCTGGAGTCCAACTAAATATCAGACCTCGCGTTGTTGTTCCATAGGTGCGCTAAACCCGCTACTCGTAGACTTGACGATTGTGTAGCGCTACGATAGACTGCTACGAGCGTAGCAATGATCTAGATTCGTAGCACGCCTCTCAATTCAAAGGTTGGTAAAATGATCGTAGCAGTGCATTTTTTATCGCATTTCCTTAAAATAATGTACTTATATGAACATGTTAATAATATAAAAGTACGCTAGTAATTTTTAGGGTTCCGTGTCCAACAAACCAACAAACCCTATTACCAAGCCTCCGCTGTCCGTCCGTCTGTCGGTCAGCGGGCTGTATTGCAAGAACCGAAATAAGTAGATAGTTGAAATTTTCACAGAGTGTGTTTCTATTACCGCTTTTATTTATTTATTTAGCTTTAATTACTCTCTGCATTTACAGTCAGTACCAACACGTACAGAAAGTCATAATCACACTAATATTATAAAGGCGAAAGTTTGTGAGTGTGTGTGAATATTTGTTATTCACGCGTAAACGGCTGGACCGATTTAAATGAAATTTGGTATAGAGATTGTTTGAGTCCCAGGAATATATTCCCTTGGGACAATTTTCGACATTAACGCGGTTGGAGCCGCGGGCAGTAGCTAGTCTTATTATAAATTAGATATTGCAAAAATTTTAAAGTAACACACATATTAATAAAAAATAAAAAAATGCACTTGGCCGGTATCTTTTTTACAATTAGATTAAAGAATCTTTTATTTTGACGCTATAAATATGGTTACCAGCTCCCAACACATGGTCGGAAATTCGTCATTTCAATAACTAAATTGACAAAACTCGGAAGCTATCTAGTTTTCGGGTGAACTAGCATCAAAGTTGACTATTAGTTATCACGATTTTGGCAGTCGAAACAAAAATGAAACGTCACACACAATGTGTACGGAAAAAGCTAAAACCGCTTTGTGAAAATATTTAGCTTTATCCTATGATATTATTCTTATCAAAATAGTATCACACCAGTTTATAGGATGATTTTTTCGTAATTTTCTGTCCTTTACAAAAAATTTAGATTCTTAGAATATTCGCAAAAGTAAGATTTCTTCAAGAATAACTAAACATCGAAGTTCATTATATATTAGTGTGTTCGATGTAAATAAATATTATTATTATTATCTTTATTCATATTTTTTTAAAACTTATTATTATTATTATTATAAGAGTAATCATCTGCCTAGCCATTTCTCAACTATATTGGGGTCGGCTCCCAGTCAATCCGGATTCAGCTGAATACCAGTGTTTTACGTGGAGCGGCTGCCTACCAGACCTCCACAACCCATTAACTGGGTAACACGGTACTTCTTGGCTAGACTGGTGTCAGATTTTTTGGCTTCTGACAATCCGTAACGACAGCCAAAGATCTACAAATGGCAGCCAGGACCAACGGCTTAACGTGCTTTCCGAGGCACGGAGGAATGTCGATATGTTAAGATGGTCACCCATCCACAGACCGACCTCGGCGAGCGTTGCTTAACCTTGAAGATCGACCCATGCGGCTGTTTTTATTTAGCCACGAGCTCCTCATTATAAGAGTAATGCCAAATAATAATATATCCAACCAAAAGTTGTCTTTAAAGATCGATTTTAGCGATAAGGCCGTCCATTGTGTCATCCTTTATCACATATTCTTCTACTATATTTTTTATTACTTATATGGTGTAAATGTCACCGGAAAATAGCAAACTCCGTAAGATTATAAAATATCGCGTAAAATTGTAAACTATATATAATAAGACACGGATATACTGGAAACTATTAAATTTGGATGGGATTTACTGTACACAAAACGATTTATTAAAATATATCGGGAAATTAGAATCAAACAGAGATTTATTACAATCTCACGGAGTCTACAATATTATATCCTATAAAGTCTACAAAATTATGGCACTTTTAATATCAAGTACTAAATTAAATATTACATTCTTCAAGACATTATTGTCAAGTCTTTTATTGCCAATCGGATATTGTTTTCCCGTTTTCGAAGTAAAATTACATGAAATCTAAAACGACTTGTCTTGTATCAGCCTACGTTATCTGAAAATTCTTAAGAAACAAAATGACAGTGAATGAGATAAAAGAAATAAGCGTTTATGTAAGCTGGTAAGGAGAGTGGGACTAAAATAGCTATTGACAGCCAGAATACCGAAGATATTGCTCGTTTTTTAAAATAGAGGAGACAAGGAGAAATGTATCTTCTTAGATTTTTTTTTTGTGGATAGTATAATACAGAGCTTATGTAGTGGGTTGCAAATTATGGCTTGACACTGGTGCTTTATATAATTTTTTCATTGCAAAAGTATTAGCAATTTACAGTCGGAATAACGAAGGTTTTGCTCGTTTCTTAAAATAGATGAGACAAGGAGAATCGTAGGTATTCTTCTTTTGAAATGATTAGATTATGGATTATGTTGGCAGTATAGCACAGAGCTCAAGACTTCTTAACCCCTGTATCATACTGCCTTCAAAATCAAGTGTCAAGTTATATGATGTAACCCTAGTGGGTTGCATCTACTGCTTCTTGACATTGGCTGGTAGGTAGGTATACTTTCTTGAAGCAGTAATGCTAGCAATGGAGGAGGAGGGCCGCGTGAGGGAGAGACAAGCTACAGGAGAAGACGCCCCGGGCGTCGGGAGTCGCAGGGCAATCCCCGGCCACCGTAGGTACGGGCCTGCGGACGGTGAGCATTGGGTGGCTTGCTGTCCGATCACCACCAGGCCCGGGTCGATGGCGCGTTGTGTTTCACGCGCGCCTCAAAGAGAATGTGTCAGCATAGAAGACGAGGCCCGCTAGGGCCAGAGTCTGCCAGGGTTGCGGAATTTGTTCGAAAGAGTCACCGCGGCCCTGGAACGCAAAGGGCTTTAGGAGGAACACGGATGGGTTTTAGTCAGTCTGACACGCCCTTCCGCTCCACCCAGAGCGGAAAAAGTCATTTGATGATTTCCCATCCTTAAAAAAAAAGGTATACTTTCTTCAATGCTAAAAGTATTTAGTTTAATCTGTCTGCATTTGAATGATTTAATATAAACGTAAATCTGAGCATACGAATACGATAAGCTCTTTCAACATACTAATGACAAACTGTGTGGTAGTAAGTTTTATCTTAGATAATAGCCTTTGCGAATCTGGTATTCATTAGTAAGAGAACAAAACTGCAATACGGATTTTTCTTGGATAAAAATATTATTGATTTTGAAAAAAGTAATATCTTATTCTACTTCACCTATTTCGTTTCATAAATTTTCGTTACTTATAAATTTACAATTAAATCATTTCTTTAAAAAAAACACACATGAAACAAAAAAAAAACAAAGTCAAAGTGGCTCTGGTTAAATATATAATAATAATAATAATTAGATTTATTTTCTCCCACAAAGTACAATATTACAAATAATTGGTGTTGATTGTAAATTGATCACGTCTCAACGGCGCACTACGATGCTTTGGATGAAATTAAATGCATAGGTAGATAAGTGTCTTAACTAAGACGCAGGTTATTTTATTCCACTTATTGCCATTCCTTTTATATTCCTACCGGTGTTACGGGGTGTAATGCAACATCTGACAAAAGCATTCGTGCAGTCAGTAGGTGGAAACAAAAAAAATACGCATGTGTTTTGTTTTACACGGATTTTAGGACACGGCGTAACATAACATGCTCGCTGCGAATGTTACATTACGGCCCGTAACACCGGTCAGTAGGTAGGTAGCTTTAGAAGCTTCAATATAAAAGCAACGCAACGGTATAGTTATTTGTTTCCTAAGATTAAATTGAGAAAATAACAATAATCACGAAACGTCTTCAAACTCCATTTCGGATGTACCGAGTTCAGTGCCTGAGGTCACGCGAGGTCACAGTTACATACTAGGTTGGAAAAAGGTCTTAAATAGTGCTGTCTCACTATATTTCCAGACCCACTTTAAACTTTTAAAAAGGCTTTTAGCGCCTCCTTCGTATAGGACCATCGTAAACTTTTATTTAGAGTAACCTTACTCACTTCTGATTGCCTCAGTGGTTTGGTGGTTGCAAGAGAATCTTGGGTTTGATTCCCCCGTCGATCAAAGTGTAAATTAAGCTGTCTCATAATTCACAGGGAGAAAGTTCTATCTCTTCCTTTACTAATATTATAAAGAAGAAATATTTGTATTTTTGTATGTAACGAATAAACTTAAAAACTACTGGATCAATTTGAAAAATTCTTTCAGCAATCTGGATAGCTACATTATCAGCGAGTAACATAGGCTATACTTTACGTCCGTAATCCCACCGAAACGGGAACTACGCGGGTGGAACCACGTGACGTCCGCTAGTTTTTAATAATTTATCATAGAGGGACATTAAGCAATAATATTATAACTTTGAGTGGGTTTTCAAACTGAGAATTATGATTTAAGAACAGTGAAAACCTACTAACGGCGAAGTGCCCAATTTGGACAGGAAAGTAGGGTTCTTCAAAAACTTAATTCAAAAATCAGGGGATAAAAGCAGCGTTTTTCAATAGCAGACCGGACTCACATTTTGCCCGGTTGGTGCCAATAGGCATTCAATTTGTTACAAGGGCCTTACCATAAATAGCAATTGAAATGTTGTTTATGTTTATACACAAGGGGGGAACATCATTACGTCACTCGAACCAACGGTAGTTGCTGAAAATCAGCGCCGGCGATTTTTGGATTTGCCCATAATCACGGCAATTATGCTGAGCAAATGACCGATTTTTGCTCGGATGCGACGCACAACTTGGAATTTATGTATATTTTCTACAATTAATTTCTGTCTAAAATGTTTATTGCTGTTTTGTTTTCTTGTTGTCGCTGTCAGTCAGTCGGGCGTCATGCCATGGACAACTGCTGAACACTTTGTTTTCTGTTTTGTCTGTGGTGTGCTGGTGTGACCAGAGACACGTTTAGGTTAATGTCCGGTCCAGACATGGGCTGGCAGTGATGTGTTATTTTTCAGTTTTTATTTATTTTAGTTATAATTATTGTAGTTGATAAGTTTTTTTAGTTTTTTAGTGTTCTGTGCATTTTGGCAGAATAAATTGATTTTCTTTCTTTCTTTCTTTCTAAATGCATAAATACATGGAATGCGTTGAATTGCTATGGCTCCTTCTCTTCTTCTTTGTTTCTTAGTAATACAGGCACGGATTTTCATCATCATCATCATCATAACAGCCGAAAGACGTCCACTGCTGGACATAGGCCTCCCCCAAGTGTAGCCACAACAACCGGTCCTGTACGTCTCGCATCCATGGGCTACCCGCGACCCTCACCAGGTCATCGGATATAATACGGATATTATCACAGATATTATCCACTTCTCGCTACTTTAATAAAATAAAAATAAAAAAGCCTTTTATTTCTTGCATTACAAAAAATGTTTAAAAAAGTAGGAAAAAAAAAAAAGTATAGTTATATTATTTACACTATTGTTGAATAAATAAAATAAAAAAACTGAAGAATCCTAATCGTGTGCAAGACCCTTAAGCGAACCTTAAGACCTTAGGCGAAGGTGAAGGCCTCCTCTAAAGAATTCCATTTATCTCTATCCTGGGCTATTTGCGTCCAGGACGGCTACCTCTCGCTACCTTACCCAACCAGATCTTCTAATATTTTTAAAGAAACAAGCCGAGGTCGAATAGCTGTCAAGTTATGCCGTTGTTTTTTTTTTAAATAATCATGACTAAAACGCCGGAACCCACGGAAGGAAATTTAGTCTGTTACGCAATTTTACTATCTTCATACGAATGACGTACGCCAATGCGGAGGAATTCCGAGTGTCTGAACGGTAAACGAGGGTTTGAAGACTTACTGAATTATGTATTTTATACCTACGAAAATTTGAAGACTTACTGAATCTTATTTTACTGGTATTATGAATGCGTAAGTTTGGGTGGATGTTTGTTACTCATTCACGCTAGACCTGCTGAACGGATCTGGATGAAATTTGGCATCGAGATAGATTATAGTCCGGACTTTTTATACCCGGGAGTATGTTTCCTTGGGATGATTTCCGACATTCACGCGGGCGCAGCCGCTGGCAAAACTTGTTATGTATGCGAAAATATTCATAGTACCACAAGGTTTAAGCTACTAATCAAGGCAAGGAAGTTGTTAGTCAGGTCACGGAAACAGTCCTTCTTGGTGATAAGGTAGCAATCTAATTATGTCAATGAAATATGTAGATACGTCACAGCCAACTAGTTTAATAAGCCGCTTCATTAAAAGCCTAGCCTTTTCATTGAACTGTGCCGTTTAATCAGCGAAATAAGTGACACGGGCAAGTCATCAAACGATATTGAACCAACTATGTCTCTTAGGTCGCTGAAAAATCGACGCAGTTAAATGATAATGCTAGGCAACCAATTAAACGGCTGATAAAGGTATTAGGCTGCGACAGATACACATAATCTATAAAAAAATGCGTAAAAAACGTACGAAAATGGCATTTATTTTTTAACATATTGTTTTAAAACGACAGACTTCTTTCAGCTTTTCATGTAAGTAAAGAACTATTTTCTTTTTATTATTTTATTTTAGTATCAGTAGTTTCGATGAAATTACTATAAAAAATATTTATTTTAAAATTTAAAAATATGTGCCTTATATATTAATAAGCCCTAATAAGCTGCTCTTAGGTAAATTTTAACTTCCTTAATGTTACTAAGCCACTAGTATCTCCCGCCTTTATCCTAAGAGAGTTTAACCTTTCAACCATTGAGTAGAAACATTTCAGCTGTAATATTATCAGGTTGATGCAACGCTCTTGACATAATCCTTTTGTTGCATCTCAGGAGACGGTGTCTGTCGGTAACATAAGCCATGAGGTCTCCTGGCTATGAATATGGCACTCCTTGAGCACATTGTAAAGGAATTTCTCGTGACTATTTATACTATACAGGGTGAATTTTTCAAGTAGGTGTGGACGGCCAAGACCGAAACTATGAGAAATACCGAAAAATACTTCAAAGAGTCTCGTACCCGAGTTTGACGAAAACTAAGACTGCATCATTAGATTTCTTAAAATCAAAATCAAAAGTCATTTATTCAAATTAGGCTGATTGCCAGCACTTTTTGAACGTCAAAGTTCTACATAAAGACAGTCCCTCAAAACGCCCGCCCGTCACCACTTCCTAGTATTTTAGCTGGGAAGAAGAAGTGTTGCAAACAAACTCCCCAGCAGCACATCTGTCTGTTAAGTTAAAAATTAACAGTTAATGTTTAATATTAGGTAACGTAACAAAATAAAATAAAGTATTTGATTCTTCTCAGAATTTGATCCTTATTCGTGAACATTAGGATGGTGTAATAATAGAGTGTGTATTTGTTTTTCAATATCGAATACTGATTTTTGAAAAACCCAATGAAGTCGTAGTTTTCATCAAAATCGTATACGAGACGCCTTTGAGTATTTCTCGCTATTCCTCTTGGTTTCCGATTTGGCCATCCTCGCCCATTTGAAAAATTCAATCTGTATATACGTAGTAAGTGTGCAGGCTTGCATGTTTACTCGCGTGAGTCGTAAAAATGTATGAACATTTCGTGTTTGCGAATGGGCTGACAATGTGCCTCTGCTTATCCATGTATGAGAGCAGAACTTAAAGTGTTACGATGTAATATATTGTTTTTGTCACGTTAGTATAAAAAGATATAATTTTGGCTTTGGCATTGAACAGCAATTGAAGGACAGCGATTTATATCCTGCCCGTAGAAAGTGGCGACATTCTGGCCTGAGAATAAACGTACATTACGTGCTATCGACGGAATACGAGAAGAAGAACTTGATAAGAAGGGTTTGTCGAATTGAAAGGGTTGTCTATTAGTAATTGTTTCGAAAAAAATACGCAATTATTAAAGACGTTACGAAAAAAAAAAATTGTTTTGCTATCTTCCAACAGCGCAGCGGCGTTGCCAGCGTGGAAAGGAACGTACTTTTAAGATTTTAAGTATCCAATGACCTTGTTTATCTGCAAACTAAAATTACGTACATCGATTTAGCTGTTTAGGCGAGAGAGCGTTACAAAGAGACGGATAGACAACAGAGTTATATGTTGTATAGTTATAGTATGGATTAGTTGCACGTATAGTCCCACTGCAAGGCGAGATTAGAGCGTGAGAGAAGCTGCTTCTCTCACACTATCTTCCCACTTCTTCCAATAAGAACTTTCATAACCAGACTTTTTGGAAGGAGTCTAAATCATCGCATCTTCTATCTGAGCTTGCCACAATGTCGCTTGCCCTCAAGAAGGATCAATTGAATCAATATACAATTTATACTTATAGAAGTATCAGTAGTAGTGTAGTAAATTTTGCATTTATAATATAAGTATAGGCTTATATTATAAATGCAAAAGTTTGGATGGATGGATGTATGTTTGTTATTCAATCACGTCTGAACAGTTGAATGGATCGTAATGAAATTTGGCACAGAGGTAGATTATAGTCTGAAATAACACTTTTATTCTGGGAGTATGTTCCTTTGGGATCAATTTCGACATTAACGCGGGCGGAGCAGCGGACGACATAGTAATTCATATAAAAAAAAACATGTGGGGCAGTCTTTGGGGACTGCCTATAGAAGTGAAAACTAAGTAACTTGTGAATTGCATCGTCGAGCTGTTAGATTATTATTTCTGAATTCGGTGACGCGAGTTCCATGATTTTTGTTCACCCAAAAAGTGCTCACCGCGCCTAAAGAATTTTTCACTTAAAAAACTTAATTTTTCACTATAACAAATATCGAGGATGCATTCAGTTCATCCGAAAGAACCAAGAGACCAAGACGGAATTAAAAACAATCCAACCCAATTATTTTAAAAATCTCAACACCGAATAAAATTAGCGGCGAATTTAAGATTTTTTGTCTTCCCTCGAGTACCTCGAATAAATCATTCTTATCTAAATGCTACACCGAATGATACATTAGATACCAATACCTAAGCCAAAAGATTACGGGTAGAACGACTTGTGACATGCCAAGACTAAACGATATCTCCTCATAGATTTGGGTTAACGACGAAATGATTTTACGAATCGCTACCTCCTACAATAATCGAATATTTCCCGGGAATAGGCAATTAGATCGTCATCTCTATTCCATTCCGGGATTATGTTGTATGAAATTTGAATAATTTTGCATTGTGATTTGACATTTTGATGAAATAAACAGCAGTTCCGTGGTACGCAGGCAATATGCTGGGGATTTCATTTTCTGGCTATTTTCGCCCTTGGATTAAGTTGGTGAAATTTTGATACGAAGTTTAATGGTAATTGGTATTTGATACTAATGCTGGATCTATTTTTACCCAACTTCCCCAGAAGGTGCGTTTTGTTATTGGGGTCGATTACTGTTACCTGTCGAATATAGCGAGTGTTGTCAACTTACTTCTTTTACTATATTATAAATCAAGAACTCAGTTCTTTTTTGTATGTGTCTTTAAGGTTCGTCCGAATAAAAAAACTGACCAGGTGCATAAACTAGCTGCCGCCCGCGGATCCGCCCGCGTGTATGCCGAAACTAGGGATTATATTTCAGGGATGAAAAGTATTCTGTCTTATTCCAGACCATAATCAACCTCTACGCTAAATTTCATCAAGATGCGTCCAGCCGTTTGCGCGTGAAGAAGTAACAAACATACACAGACACACTCAGAAACTTTCGCCTTTATAATATTAGTGTGATTCCTCTAGGATAAATTTACATGCAATGTAATAACAAAAGTTGCAACTAACCTAAGCTTTAAGCTTAGCAATCGTGTGATGCGTGGTACAAATCCGATTGTGGAGTTAACACTGAATTTAGTCGCAAACGTGGTAACTAGTGGCATTAGATGTTACACGAGTATAATACTTAACTATTTTACATTTCGGTCACATTGTTCTAGCATTAAAATTCTCTCATTCACATTTAGTTAAAACATTTAAAATCAAGTCACAACCTCAGCTTCGCGACAATTAATGCCATTTTTGGACGTGACAACGTCTAATAAATCGATGAACGCCGGCTGCACGCACGAAAAAGGATGACTCATTGTAACGTTACGATCATTTCGTCAATGTTTTGTTATGACGTTGACACGTTAAACTATCGTCCGTAAGCCGACTTTACAGACAACCAATTTTTTTTCTAAAATACCGGATGTAGCTGAAATAAGGGTTACCTTACTTCAGCTGCATCCGATAAGACTAACAATCTATTAAGGTACATACATGCGGGACTGTTGGTATATAAGGAAAATTGAAAATGTTCAGCGTACCATGAAAGTATAGATCAATTTCATAAATCGGTATTTGATCTACTTTTTGCAAATGGACAACTAGAGTCACTATAATATTTTAATATCAAACTGTAAATTTGACGTTCAGAAGAGCCTTTTTATGGTCTAGTTGAAATAAATGAATTGACTTTGACGAATATAGGACAGACATGTTAAAAAAACTAAAAGCTATATATTTGCTATTATAACTAAAGAATGCTTTGAAAATTAAAGGAAGTATAAATTAAACTGTTCATCTTTTTTTCTTCATTTCGTCTGGAGTTTCAAAATGAAATATGAAGAAATATCCTTCACATGCATTGCTCTGAATTGATATTAATTGCGGGATGCTGTCATCAAGATAACATTTTATTTAAACTGTTCGCGATAGCAGGATATCTTGATAAAAATATGAGTCGTCAGCTCAAAATGTGAACACGCATTCTTTAAAATTGTTATAATAAGGTTGGACAAAGACTGGTACAATTTCATAATTATTTACTGTTCTTTTTCTATCTACTTACCTGTGACACAATGCCACTTTATTTATTTCAGATTTTATAATGTTGGCACCACTACGATAAAATCTATACTAATAAAATAAATATGTCGAGTTTTTTTGTTTGAACGTACTAATCTCTGGAAGTATCAGTCGGATGTGGAAAACTGTTTTTGCATATGATAGCCACATTCATGATGGACACGCCACAATTGCGGCGGTAAGACCCCTCTTTGAGGAGTGGCTGGAGAGGCGCCACGGCGTCCTCACCTTCCGCCTGACGCAGGTACTCACCGGACATGGCTGTTTCGGAAGGTACCTGTTTCGGATTAAGCGGGAGGACACGCCCGGGTGTCAGCACTGTGATGATTGCCTGGAGGACACGGTGGAGCATACGTGGAGGTCTGCCCTGCTGAGCACCGCCGTGTCCTTGTCGAGGCGATCAGCGGCGGCGACCTCTCGCGACCGGCCCTGGTTGAATCCATGGTCCGGAGCGATGAGGCTTGGGAAGCGGTCACCTCCTTCTGCGAAGCAGTAATGCTAGCGAAGGAGGAGGCGGGCCGCGCGAGGGAAAGGCAAGGCCTTCGCCCCAACCGCCGCTACAGGAGAAGACGCCCCGGGCGTCGGGAGTCGCAGGGCGATCCCCGGCCACCGTAGGCGCGGGCCTGCGGACGGCGAGCGTTGGGTGGCTCGCTGTCCGATCACCACCAGGCCCGGGTCGATGGCGCGTTGTGTTTCACGCGCGCCTCAAAGAGATGTCAGCATAGAAGACGGGGCCCGCTAGGGCCAGAGCCTGCCAGGGTTGCGGAATTTGTTCGAAAGAGTCACCGCGGCCCTGGAACGCAAAGGGCTTTAGAAGGAACACGGATGGGTTTTAGTCAGTAAGAGTCTGACACGCCCTTCCGCTCCACCCAGAGCGAAAGAAGCCATTTGATGATTTCCCATCCTTAAAAAAAAAGCCACATTCATGAGGAAGGCTATAGGGTATACAGGAATGGGAAATTCTTACGGGAACGGGAGAAACGGTAGGTGTATGCGTGTACGAAGTCGCGGGCAAAACTAGTAATATAATAAAGCTGAAGAGTTTGTTTGTATGTTTGTTTGAACGCGCTAATCTCTGTACGAAGTTGCAGGCAAAAGCTTTTTATTAATATATTAAAAAATATGTATATATATTAATATAAGTAAGACTTCGTTTTTGTTGTGTTACATCAAATAAATGTTTTATCTATCTATCAATAATATAAAACAAGTTGACCAGGTAGTTAAGTATCTCTTTAAAATCTGCCTTGATTTTCTAACTTATTTTGAGTTCAATCGACACTCCAATAAAAATGGGTGAATATCACTATTCCATGAAACGTCTAGCTGTCATATGATCTCCGCAACTCAATTACTGAAGAAAACTGATATTCTAAGGATATAACCCATTTAATTTTATAGACTAATAGAGTGCAAAGTCTAGTTTAGTTAAGCTGGCATTTCTGAGGTATTTTTATGATTCCGTACCAAGAGTTCCGCTGTCCATCCGTTTATCTGTCAGCGGGCTGTATCTCATGAACCGTAATAGTAAGACAGATGATATTTTCGTGTGGTGTGAATCTCTATTGCTGCTACAAAAACAACGTTAATTGTATGCAATTAACGTTGTTTTTGGTAGTGTACGGTACGGACCAACTTGCATTTGGCCAGTTTTATACTTGCTCAATTTACTTTACATATTGAGCGTTAAGCACACAAGTATGTAAAATTACCTCAGTTTCGCAAGCAAAAGCCAAAATTACTTAGCTTAGCTCTTGGTCTAAAACCATCGTAACGTGTGGTTTCCGCCAAGATTAAATTTTCACACAGGCACTAATGATAGTTCTACCGATATAAATACTAAAAGTATGCAATCGAAATAATTACTGTTTAGCCTCAATTTTTGAAAAAGGGATGTTATTTTTACTCCTTGAACAGTTTCTACAGAAATTGGGAAGAAAACATAATCCTACTAAGTATGGATGGATGGACGGATGTTTGTTACAAACGCAAAAACGACCACGCAAAAACGACCGAATGGATTTTGATGAAATTTGGCACAGTGGTAGATTATAGTCTGGAATAATACATAGGATATTTTTATCCCGGGAATATGTTCCCTTGGGATAATTTTCGACAATCACGCGGGCGGAGCCGCGGGCGGCAACTAGTATAACAGTAAAGTCATGCTATTTCTGTTCAACAAAATTACCATAGGATTTCCCTAGTTATGTGTAGCAAAGTTTTTGTGAACTTTTCAGAACACCTAATATTAGACTAATTGTTATTCAGGGTTATTTTGTACGCAGGAAATGGGTCTATGAATTAATTTATTAATTTAAACATAATGTACAATAGTGGTACATGGGCGGACTTAATGCATCAAGGCATTCTCTACCAGTCAACCTTTGGGTTATAAAGATTATACTGTGGTAGGTGTATGTACAGTCAATAAAAATAAAATCTAAAATTGAATTTTAACGGTTCGGAAAGAATATACAGATAATAAATATATATAATACTAATAAAATACATACATATGCTAAAATAATAAACTAATAAAAATTATATAAAATTATCATACCAATTAAGAGAATTCTAAATAATTTAATAATATATTAATAATAAATTCTAAAACATCTAAGAATCACAAGCTTTTAAGTAGTGTTTTCGTATTTTACGCTTAACCCACAAATTAATCACATGCCTATCGAATATCGACATAAAACCCCGTAATCTCCTTCCAAAAAAAAAACGGAATTTTTGGTATAACACATCCCCGTCCTTTTGGTTTCACCGTGGTCGGATAAAATGTAATATTACCTAACTTTTTCATCCCGACGCGGTCACCGGGACAGCCTATTTCATTTTGCGAAGCTTTTTGCGAACTTTTTAATATTTTGTAATAATTCAGTCCACTTGATCATTATTATTACAGGCCTGGCCTTGAAACATCCGAAAATTACTTTCATATAATAAGTATTATGAACGGTAGCTATATTTGGAAATCACGGTCTTTTAACTAGAATATTGGCTTTAAGTTTTAGTGTATTTGCTGAAAAATAATAATTATTAAGGCTCTTCTCGGCATTCCAGATTTGATCTTTCATTTAGGTTTTGAATATTTAATTTTTAGTAGGCTTATGAAAAGTAAAATTCGTTGGGAGAATTTCTTTTGTAGGAAATTGAAACAAAGATACCTTTGTTTCAATTTCTTTTTTTGTGGTTATGGTGTAATTGGTGGCTATATATCTTAAGATATATATTTCTTGTGTATGTCACTGAACACCTCCTAAACGGCTGGACCGATGTTGATGAAATTTTTTGTGTGTTCAAGGGGATTCGAGAATGGTCTGAATTCACAATTGGACAAAAAATTATAGAAATCGATTGCAGCGCCACCCCGTTAGGTGGCGCTGTAATCGATTTCTATAATTTTTTGTCATACACAAAGCAAACGGTCGGATAGGACAACGTCTGTCGGGACCGCTAGTAGTAATATAATAATGCTGAAGAGTTTGTTGTTTGTTTGAATGCGCTAATCTCTGGAACTGCCAGTCGGATTTGGAAAATTATTTTTGTAAATGATAGCTAGATATGGGAATGGGAAATACGGGATATGCGTGTACGAAGTCTCGTGCAAAAGCTAGTGTTTTCGGTAAATAACGCCTAGAATTTGGAATAAGAGTTCTGACCATGTTATGTTCTTCTGAATACATCCGAGAGGAGAACGTTAAAATTTTCCTACTACCGGACACTGCTGAATACCAGTATCTATTTTATATGGTGCTACTACCTATGTAACTTACACAACCCAGGAGGTGGATAACACAGTACCCACTCCTTGGCAAGAATGATGTCAGATTTCCTGGCCTCTGACATTCGGCACCAACTGTCAAAGATCTACAAATGACAGCCAACCAACGTATTTTCGAGGCACCAATGGACACAATCCAAAGCCCGACCTCAGGAAGCGTTGCTTAACCTTGAAATTTGGTCCGTGCGACTGTTATTATTTTGCTATGAGCTCCTCCTAGATATAATATTAATGATAATGTCTATGCCAGTAGTATGTTCTCGTGGGATAATATATACTCTCACAAGTACAAGTGAAACACTAATCTTCAATGCAGTGGCATCAATGCCGCCACATGAAAAACTAAGAAAGCGAAATTTGTACGGCAACAAAAAGAACCCCAGCGCTATCTACGACGAACTAACATCGAAATCCTTCAACGCGCAAGCAAAGTTCTCGTGCGATTTGAACATATACAATAGTCCGAATATCAACTATCGGGCAGTTGCCCACCAGACACAACAATCGTCTGGCAGGAGGATCCTCCCATTTCCAGTAGAGGTATGCGTGACTTTACTCTCTGTACCGCATACCTCTATAAGTTCTATCATACATATTCCACATGAATCTTCAAAACTACAACTTACATTCAAAACGAAATCATGCTCCATTCACTCAAACTGAGCTTAGAAACTCCTCTATATCTTATAAACCGAATAAATCAAAAGCATTTAAATTCTGCTCGATATTTCAGCAGTCGATTCATCCATATTGTACTTTGAAGTTCCCGGCTCGTATCGGCGTCGGGACATGTGTTTAGAATATATAATTATTATACGGATTGGTTTACAATATTCATTGAAACTGTGTTGGTTTTAGTTGAGAGTTAGTTAACTTGTACGTATACGTGGAATAATCAAAACACGGGTCTAAATAAAACTCATGAATTCACTGAAAGTTATAGTTTAACACCCACTATTTATGGAAAGTTTAGTAAATCAAACTCAGTTAGGTACTAAAAACCGGTCAAGTGCGAGTCGGACTCGCGCACGGAGGGTTCCGTACAATTATCTATAAACAAAAAAAATCATGTCTGTTGTATGGGAGCCCCCTTTAATATTTATTTTATTCTGTTTTTTTGTATTTTTTGTTATAACGGCAACAGAAATACATTAACTGTGAAAATTTCAACTGTCTAACTATCACGGTTCATGAGATACAGCCTGGTGACAGACTGACCGACAAACAGACGGACGGAACGCGGGGTCTAAGTAATAGGGTCCCGTTTTACTCTTTGGGTACGGAACCCTCAAAATAGGTATATCTAATAATAGTGAACCTTTTGAAATATACAACAACTACAAAATTGTCCACGTTTGAATCTAATAAACAGCCATTTTTTTTTTTTGGGTTGGAAATCATCATGTGACTTTTCCCGCTCTGGACGGAGCAGGAGGGAGTGTCAGACTCTTACTGACTAAAGCCTACCCGTGTTCCTCCAAATGCCTTTGCGTTTCAGGGCCCCCGTAAACCTTTCAAACAATTCAGCAATCCTGGCAAATATACTTATTTTTATTTTTTATTTTATTTGATAGGTACACCAACGACCTCTTCACTAGGGACATTAACATAAAAAAAAATAACACATGCATTGAGTTATGGTGAATTAGTCACTTACAGGCGTACACAGCACTTACTTAAAACATTACTTCTTAAACATACGTTTCAACAAGATTCTTTACTCGTGAGGATACAAAAAACTAAATTAGAAACAAAGAACAAAACATTAAGTAAATAAAAAACACAAAATCATAGTAGAAATTAGAATCAGAGATCAAAATTATCATTAAAACATTAAGATTAAGAAACAAAAGTAAAATCAATATTCAAAAATTCAAAACGGCAGAATGCGGTAACGAGTGCATTATGAAGTAAGTAAGAAGAATACTTAAGAAAGAGTCTCGACAATGGCGTATCAATGGCAGGTTTTATAAGTGGGTATTTAATCTATATTATCTCTACTAATATTATAAATGTAAACGTTTGGATTTTAAAATTGATGGATGGATGAACGGTTGAACGAATCTTGATGAAACTTGCCACAGAGGTAGATTATAGTCTAGAATAACACATAGAATAATTTTTATCCCGGGAATATGTTCTCTTGGGATAATTTTCAACATTTACGAGGGCGGAGCCGCGGCGACAGCTAGTATTCGATCAACAGGAATTTAAAGTAACTAACTTTCTTGCGCTGCTCTGTCTCACTCCTGCAAAAGGCCTTCCTTGATTACTTACACCATTTGAGCCCGCGTTTCTTATTTCCTATTTATGTCACCGAACAAAAAAATAGATAGCAGCATAACCCCAAAAATGGGTAACACAGTAATGTACAAGTATGTGAGTATCAAACAATAACTAGAACAAGTCTGGTCACACCACAGACAAAACAGAACACAGTTCAGCAGTTGTCTATGGCATAACGTCTGATCCGACACTGACTGACAGTGACAACATAAACAATAAACACAGTAGGTACCCTTTGGTCAAAACTGATGTCAATGGTCTACTAAAATCATGAATTTATTCAAATCGAAATGAACTCACGACAAATATTAAATACATAGCCTTTGGCAAATCAAAGAAAGTCTCGTTCCACTAGGTATATTGAATTTACGCAATAAAGCCTACGACGCACATAACTGTTTACAAATAAAAAGTAATGTCTCGAAGCTCTTGTTATCTAGATACTAAGTAGGGATATATCGTTTGGATTTACAATTCCTTTGAAAGATACTTAGATTCTACCAAGGCCATTGTGGCCCTATTGTGGACCTACAATTTGGCCTCGATACTAAAATTTTATCTCCAAATATCGTGCGTAGAAGAACTAAAGTTTTCTCCGTTTGCGAACTAATAATTTTATTTAGTTACGCACCAGTATTCAAAGTTTCTGTTAGTACTTACATACCTTATAGTTGGACGAATGAATTCAAATAGTTCGTGAGAATAATGTGAATGAAACGTTGAAATTATATTGAGTAGAAGTTTGCACAATGACTTTGCTGTAATTACCATTTTGAGTAAGTTTTACGACAGCTTTTATAAAGGATCGTCCACGTCAGGAACCTTACTCACGATTATTTTAGCCAAAGATCATCCACTGCTGGATATAGGCCTCCCCAAAGTGTCACCACATAGGGCGGTCCCGAGCGACTCGCATTCAGTGGATTCCCTTGGGCTTTCCCAGATCGTCAGTTTTCTTTGAGACTTGAGGATTTCCAACGTTGCGGCTTTCGGTACGCGATGACTAATCAGAACCTTACGGAACCAGTGACCATCAAATCTGGTGATTCTTCGGGCTATGTCGTTAACCTTGGTAGCTCCAGTCCCTTATTAATTTGTGTTTATTTAAAGCTTCAGCAAACTTAGTCAAAATAAAGTGAATTTCTAACAGTGAAATGGGTTGTCGAATTGCCAAAATGTTTAGGATCGATGACGTGAAATTTTAGACTTTACGACCGTCTTTTTTAGGTGGAATTTCACTTTTCCCATTCCCTATTTTCCTAGCGTACATTCTATCTGCACGTATTCTTAGTAAAAATATAAAATTCGCAAAATATGACGTACGATCATCAAACGCCGTGCTCAGTCCGTGAGAAAAACATTCTGTTTGCCAAAAAATAAACGAAAAAACCCAACGAAATTATAAATGAAATTGTAGTATACCCTCCGAATAGTATGTAAACCCTAAAACAAGAAAAAAAATATACTTTAGAATTAAGCCTGAATGGAGTACTGTCTGTAAATATATTTTTCGCAGAAATGTTCGGCATTCGAGCTTTGAGGTCCCTTTAATGTTTAGTAGGTTACCGTTTCGTACGGCTAGGTATGTGGCCGTGGGCGGATTATTAACTGTTTTTGGTACATGTCATGAAACTTCCTGGATTTTAGTAAAACCACCTGGTTCGCGGTAACCTAGTTAAGAAAATTTGATGGTATCGGAAAATCTAAGTACCTACGCGCTGGGCTATTTAATCTTTTTTAACAACTTTTACTGAAAAGTACAAGCGTAGCAACATTTTTATTTGCCAACAGCTTGATTACTTTAATCCGTCAAAGTTGCCCAGTTACTTGCTATTTGAAATTTTGTTCAAAATCTGCGAAAGTAGTTAGGCATTACTCAAAAAGTTAACACGTGACATGAAACATCAAAATCCCATACATTTTATCATACCGTGTACAGCGGTACTATAGATACGACAAATACGGCCACAGACGTTGTACTTGTATGGCTCAGTCTACGCCTATCGGCGGTGTGAATGTGTTGTTTCGGTGCATAATCACTGCGTTTGTGTGTGCTGAAAAATGATTCGGCAAAAGTTTGTCGTGACACTTACGAACGGATAAAGTTGCGTTATGTGACACTAGATCATGTGCCTCCTAGGAATGTTATGGGCAAGCAACGACTATCGACGGTTCGCCAAATTACATGAAATAAAGTATACCGACCTTAACCGTACTGTCACGTAACGATATACTGAGATAACGTCGAGAAGCGGTCTGTCCCGAAAAGTGTTAAGAATCTAAGTCTCCAAAGAATGTTCATCTGTTCCAAAAATCCAGCCAGAGTCAGCCTCCAGTCCATTCGAATGCTATTTTGCAAAAATTCATCATTTAATTTACGGAATTCTAAGAGCGGTTGCGCACTACGTCCGATCCGAATCCGATCAGAATCCGTCAAAATACTGTCCGAGAAAACTCGGACCGAACTCGGATATTGCTTACGCACTACCTACGATCCAAATCCGTGATTCAGACGTCATTTTACGCGGAGCCGCTTCATAGCGTTCACGTCACTATATTATATTACTCTTTGGTCCATTCCTTGTCAATATTGTGTTATTGTAGTCGTCTATAGATTTGTCCCATAAACAGGGTCTATTTTCAACATTTTCAATTAACGCAAAAAAAATCGCCCTCGGCCCCTCTGCCTCTTTTCTCGGACGCAGCTCGGATTCGGTTCGGACGTAGTGCGCAACTCTTCATACAAATAATACTATGGCCACTTCGGTCCGTCAATAATCTTATCGGAAATGGATGACGGAAATGGGATGTAGTGCGTAAGCTACCATACAAATAGTTCTACGACTACGCCGGACCGTCTTTTCACGGATACTGAACGGGTTCGGATCGGACGTAGTGCGTAAGCGCTCTTGCAGTGTTTAATTTTGAGCTTTAAAAGGCAGAAAACGACGCAGTAAATGTAAACACAATCCGTATGTTGTATCTAATGGCCGGAGACCGGCAATGTGGGCACGTGCCGAGAGTAATCTTACGGAATTACTTAAATAAATATGAAGGAACAACACTGAATTTAATGAAATATGAAAAAACAACATAAATTTTAAATGACTAATATTTTATTCTTAATCTAAAACAATTACTTAATATAAGGGCTTACAGTATGTTTTCAAGGTTTAAGACAAATTCAATTGCTTTTTATAAAAATAAGTAGGAGGCTTAAATAATAAGATTCTGAGACATTAATTAAAAGCACAAAAAAAAAAAACAAAAGATAATTCAAATTTTATTAAGAGCTGTATTTAAACCTGTGTTAGGTTTGCTTCAATATTTACAGAGAAAAACTCCTCGAGCGAGCAATTTCTAAGAAATCTAAACAGGCTGCGACGTTAACGGGCTGTTTTTTGCGCCTGACGTTGTAAATTGCTTTTTAAAACCTGAATAACTCGAACGATTTCAACAAATTAGGCTTTGTTCAGTTTTTCTTAGTCACGCGAACTTACACAGGTTTAAAAAACGAAACGATGTATTTTCTTACACGTGAGTTGGTTGTTTTGACAGCTATAAGTATTTGGTTGAGGATTACAAAAATGTGTGAGTATATAACTGTGTAAATTGTTGTTTTCCGCAACTGCCAGTGATGTTCGTCTGATTGTTGAGCTCCGTAAAGTTCTTAGTTGAGCTACATGATAACTCACAAAAGCTTGTACTATCTTGACCGTTTTTTTTCGAAGATCGACCCATTATTTTAAAGGATAGGAAATCATCAAATGACTTCTTCCGTTCTGGGTGGAGCAGAAAGGCGTGTCAAACTCTTACTGACTAAAACCCATCCGTGTTCCTTCTTAAGCCACCGCGTTCCAGGCCCACGGTGACTCTTTCGAACGAATTCCGCAACTCTTGCAGGCTCTGGCCCTAGCGGGCCCCGTCTCCTATGCTGACATCTCTTTGAGGCACGCGTGGAACACAACGCGTCATCGACCCGGGCCTGGTGGTGATCGGACAGCTGGCCACCTAACGCTCGCCGTCCGCAGGCCCGCGCTTACGGTAGCCGAGGATCACCCTGCGACTCCCGACGCCCGGACTATCTTGACCCTTGAATAGGTCTACTCGAATCTGTGTGGTGCTTTTCCCAAAAAAAACGTCCTTCATCAAACTACATGATTTTCATATATTTTGACCATTACATTGTAGCGGCACTGCAACATCAATGCCGCGCCTAGAAAAACTATTGAAGCGAAATTTGTACGGCAACAAAAAAAAGAACCGTGACGCCATCCATCCCGCCAGCGACGAACTACTAACGAAATCCTGCATCGCGGTATCAAAGTTTTCCGTGCGATTTGAACATAAACAACAGTCTGAATACCAACTATCGGACAGTTGTCTGCCAAACACAATAACCGTCTGGTCGGAGGATCCTCTCTTTTCCATGGAGGTTTCCGGGACACTACTCTCTGTACTGCATACCCTCTATAATATTAATTCATCATCTGCCTAGCCCTTTTCCAACAATATTGGGTCCGACCGAATACATCTCGGTACCGATATTTTATACGGAGCGCCTGTCTGTTTAACCTCCAAATCCGGTAACTGGGTAACACGGTACTCCATGGACAGATTGGTATCATACTTTCTTTTATCATCAAATATGGCTTAAATTGCTAACCGAGGCATGGAAGAGTCTTGGTATGTAATAAATATTCACCCACCCATGGAGTGACCTCGGCAAACGCTGCTTAATTTCGAAGATCCACCAATTTTTTTTTTTTAAGGATGCAAAATCATCAATTGACTTCTTCCGCTCTGTGTGGAGTGGAAAGGCGTGTCAGACTCTTAATGCCGAAAATTCAACCGTGTTCCTTCTAAAGCCCTTTGCGTTCCAGGGCCGCAGTGACTCTTTCGAACAAATTCCGCAACCCTGGCAGGACTCATGCGGCTGTTATTATTTAGCCACAAGCTCTAGACTGGAGCTAAACAAAACTAATGCCCTATGAGCCACTCTGTCCCTAGATCAATGAGTGGAAGTCATGGATGAGAGGCCTTCTGGCTTCTGAGAATTCGTAACAACTGCCAAAGTTCTACAAATAACAGTCAGGACCAACGGCTTAACATGCTTTCCGAGGCACGGAGAAATCCCGGTATGTTAAGATGGTCACCCATCCATAGACAGACCGTGGCAAGCGTAGCTTAACCTTGAAGGTCCACTCGTGTGTCTTTTATTCTTTAGTCACGAGCTCTAATCCTCCTTATAATTCTAAAATAAATTGTCACATTTATTGGTTTAGTTTACAACTTTTGTCAGATTTACATTTGTGTAGTATAATAAATGTAAATCTGACAAAAGATGTGGTTCACATTGATATGGCTTGCGTGATGGATAATTACATAAGGAGGAAAAAATATATTTTCGTTTCTGGCAAATATTGATCAACGGCCACTGGTAGTTTCGTTACTTGAAATTTATCTCCATGATATTTCAATACTCGTTAATTTAATTGCACTCTGCAAAAGCTGAAAACATTTTCATTAAAAGAGTGAGACGCCATTATAGTTATAACAAATACTAACAAATAGGTACTTCATGAAAAACATAACCCTCCTTTGGCGCAGTCGGGTAAAAAACTAGTCTATGAATACACAGGGTAAAGCGGTAACAAGCCTTAGATACATTCAAAATCAATATTTGAAAGAGCATTAACCTCCAAATTACCGTGTACAAAAATATCCACACTATAACACAATCTTTTTTCGATAAATCATGTTATAATTCAAGAACTACTAGGTTTATCTAAATAATGTATTGCTGATTATACTTTCGTATGAAATTCTAAAAATTCAAAACTCTATTCTTGTTCTCTAAAATGTCACGTCATGGAATTCTTGTAAAGTCATTGAAAGGCAACTAAGATTATCTAGAACTATGTTCTGTATTGGATTTTAATTAATTGCTGATAAAGGATGATGGCCAAAAATGTATGGGAGTTGGTCCAACTCTTGTATTGCAATTTTTCGATGGCAAGGTTACTATGAAACATTTGTTGGTATTACAACTTCCGTCAATTATTAGTATTTTCGGAGTTATATCACATTAATCAATATATACAAAAACTCTTCTGTTACTGATGAGTGACTGACTGACTGACAGACAACGCACAGCCGAAACTACTGGTCTTAGAAAGCTGAAATTTTGGCATGAAGGTCCTTTGGGGAGTTTACGGGAGCACTAAGAGAGGAGAATTCTCGACATTCCTACGGGAACGGAAAAAAACGGGCTATGCTCGTACGATGTTGCGAGCAAAAGCTTATTGTGTAGACATATGTATATTTTTAATACCAACTCATACTGTATTTTTTTTGCTTTTTTATTACTTCCTTATGAGTTATTATAACTAATTATCACTATAATAACCCAATTTAATATACACAATTGAAGGGATATAACTACGAAATTACTAACAATTGACATTAGTTGCTGTATAAGTAATTTTTCTAATGACATAATACGTATAATTCATTGCTATACACCGACTTCACAAAAATGTTGGTCCAAAAATTTAACCTTATTTAAAACTGGTGACCCGTCTCCGGTCTTACAGGAGCAAATTATACAGGTCGATTATGTGTGGCACTTTAACACAGAGTCGAAGAGTCAAAATAAAACATACATAGCATATTGACACCAATCTCCACAACGGAATGCACATACTTTCTATCAAGATGAACAATACGACGGCATTCGGTCAAAGTCAAGCGTCTTGTTTTTGCTTGTAATGCCTTGACCACTCGGCTGTATAAATGTTAAAATAGAAAACTAAATTAAATATACATTTAGAAGCAAACAACAATGTTAATCCTAATATATAAAAACCTTCTGTTACTGACTGACTGAGTGAGTGACTGAGTGACTGACAGACAACGCACAGCCGAAATTACAGGTCGTAGAAAGCTGAAATTTGGCATGTAGATTCTTTGGGGAGTGTAAGGGAGGACTAAGATAGAATTTCTCGAAATTCTTACGGGAACGAGAATAAACGGCATAAGTCGCGGGCAAGAGCTAGTCATATATAAAAAGGCTAAAATTAAGTACAAAGCAGAAGAGAAAAACGCCGCTCCATAATATTTTTATAAAACTATAACTCCGGCATAAAATACGAAGACTTTCAGATTATATTATATGAAAATGTATTGAAAACATGAATTTTCTCACGTGTCCCGATAAAAATCCGATTCTTAGTCACACTCCGGTTTCGATGGATAATACATTGCGGCCGACTTTGATGAATGCTTACGATAAATACGTTCTGGCGCGATATCTCAAACAGACTACAGAAACTAAAAAAGAGGTGATTTATTTCTAGCGTATTCATAGGTTGTACGAGATAAAAAATAGCATAATAAGTATCAAGATTGACCTCAATAACAAAATATAAAACTCAGAATATAACAAGTGTCCAAAAGGGTGAATTCTGTTGTGGAACATTTAAAAAAAAAGTAAACCCTTATGGCACTTCCACTTGGAAGTCCAAACTCCGGTCTGCCACTGAGATGTTACAGTACACATGAAAAAATGGCCCCTAGTGCCCGACAGCTAAAAATACTTATTACCTCTAATAAAACAATATGAAAGAATTTTTAAAATACCTTCATCAGCGATGAAGTTATTAAGCTACAAAATTGACAATTAGAAAGAGAATTCCGATACCAACTCTGACGTCAAATACTATGACGCCTATACAGCTGCTTTTAAAAACACCGTTTACACGAGAGGGACAGATATATTTTTCGGTCAATATCGATTATATTTTCACTGTTAGTACTTTCTGAATATCTTTCAATATATAATTTTTCTTCACGTGTGTTGACAGTGAACTCCTCCTAAACGGCTGAACCGATTTGCATGAATTTTTTTGTGTGTGTTTAAGTGGATTCGAGGATGGTTAAGATTCACAATTGATAGGTGGCGCTGCAATCGATTTCTATAATTTTTCGTCAGACACAAAGCATACGTTCGGACAGGACAACGTCTGTCGGAACCACTAGTATGTATATTATTATATATTTCTTGTGTACGTGTGTATGTCACTGAACTCCTCCTAAACGGATGGACCGATTGTGATGATTTTTTTTTGTGTGTTCAAGGGGATTCAAGAATGGTTTAGATTCACAATTGGACCCGAAGTATCGGCTTTCAGTCAAACCGGATTCAGCTACCAAAACCTCACTGTTTTATTATAGGGACTATTAGTTTTTTTACATTTTTTATAGTTTTTACGTCGTAAATATGTTTATTTTTGGGTATACACCTGTAAGGATTGTGTGAGGGAGATTTTAATAAATAAATAAAAATAATAATACCATCTGTCGAAGCTGGCGTTACGCAGTTGGGTAAAGGGCCTGATTCAGAAAGCGGTACTTCTGGAAACGGCTCGTATTGTTAGGAGGTTCCTCTCTCTTGAGCCCTGACCGCCGGTAGCTTGGACCCTGTTCCCGATACCGGTGGGCTACTATTTTTATATTTTTAAATGTTTTTTTTTTATTTTTGTGTTTTTTAAGAAATATTTAAAAATGTATAAAATAAGTTAAAAAAAAAATGAATACACGAATACTAATAACATTGTGCCGATAGTCGTGACGGCTAATGGCATAATTGTCAAGAGCCTCGACCAACATCTAAAGAGGCTCTCGTTGGGCAGCTGGATCAAGGGCTTGATCCAGAAAGCAGTACTCCTGGACACGGCGCGCATAGTTAGGAGGTTCCTCTCTCAGGGGCCCTGACCCTGTTCCCGATACCGGTGGGCTACTATTTTTATATTTTTAAATGTTTTTTTTTTTAATTTTATAGAAATATTTAAAAATGTTATTAAATATGTAATATAAAATAAATAAATGGAATACTTATAAATAATACATACCTACCAAACCTCAAGCCTCATATAAAATTACACTAGTAATTCTAATCCCGTATTATAATCTACAAACCACAATGAATTAAGATTACAACACACACTACTACAAAAAATCCAAACACATACTACCTACACAGAAATTCTAATAAAAACAAATTGAATAGCCAAATCGTCCGGTCGGCTAAGTCTTGTACATGACACGTTATTTTCTCCAATTCTGTCCTCAAACTTTCAAGGGCCGAGTGACAGGATTTGCCCGACCCACATCGGGCCAAATCTACCCTGTATGACTCTCAACAATTTTGTCCCATCTCAAATAGAAACAAGGAGAAATGCGGTTGACGTAGGTATGTCCGGAATTTGGTAGGCATTTTTTTCTGTAAATGTGGTAGTATGAATATGAATTGGGGATGATTGTACGGATTGAAAGTTGCTGGAGACCTTTCCTTTCGCTGAATTGACCCAGTGACTCGACAATCCTGATCTTTACCATGGTAAGTAACTTACCGTGATGGTGGCTTCATTGTTTTGGAAAAAATGCGTTTAGTGACTTATTAGGTATTGCTGATTGTGTGACAGTATACACTTGTGTTTTTGATTTTTTAGGACAACTTTGGCTTGACGTTTTGTGTAGTACAATTTCCACTGGTGATTTTGACGTTATTTTATGATGGTGAGCCATTATGTCGTCGTCGATGATGGAGCAGGCTTGCTTAAAAGTAACCTTTTTACTATAAAGACTCTCAGGTTGTTGGTTTCAGAAAACACAAAATTTGGCCGTTAAATTTTGTTCCAAAGTTGTACGCGTAAATCAAATTATTCCCAAAAGGTTGAGTGGGTATTGTTGGGACTTCCATCAATTACCGGTGTTGCATCGCCGTGTCGTAATCTAATAATGGAACGAGTTTGGCGAATTTAAATGGTGCATTCCTGCGTCATTGTTCAGAAATAGAAGAACTTGATGTAAATCTTCAATCAATCAAAATCAATCAAAAGTCATTTATTCAAATTAGGCTAATTGCCAGCACTTTTTGAACGTCAAAGTTCTACATAAAGACAGTCCCCCAAAACGCCCGCCCGTCACCACTTCCTAGTGTTGTAGCTGGGAAGAAGAAGTGGCGCAACAAACTCCTTCATGGGGATAAACATTTTTTTTAAATACCATGCAGTCTCTGCATTTCCAAATGTCGTTTTTGGAGGGCACGCTCCCTTCCCATTCTACATTAATCGTCGTTTTACGATACCCACAGGTGAATCCACAATCAAACTTTATCGTACTCTGATTAACTTGATTGGTACTTTGTACTAATTACTGCTACTAAAATAAGGTTTCCTAATTGTTTCAATCAAACGCCGTTCAATTCAGTTGAACTTACTTCATTTTGTGAATAAGGCTTCTTCTCGACTTGAAAATTGATTCATTGGTTTTTAAACGCAGTTGTTGAATGAACAACGCTGATTGACTCCGTTTCTTAATCATTCACCATCATCATATTTCAGCTTAATACATTAATTGCTGGAAATAAGCTCACCTTAAGATTCGCCACATGGTCAAATCCTAAGCTTTTCGCATCCAACGGACTCCCGCGGCCCAAAAATGGTCATCGGTCCACACTTAACAGACAGATGTGTTGCTGGGAAGTTTGTTGCGCCACTTCTTCTTCCCAGTTAAAACACTAGGAAGTGGTGACGGGCGGGCGTTTTGGGGGACTGTCTTTATGTAGAACTTTGACGTTCAAAAAGTGCTGGCACTCAGCCTAATTTGAATAAATGACTTTTGACTTTTATGGGAGGCTATCCAACAATGCATCTTCGGGGACTTTCAGCTGCATTGGACATCCATCTTCGAAAAATGCGCTATTTTTACAACTACCCGTATAATCGATAATGATAAGTAATTAATTGTACTTTCATTTAATTTTCTCCCAAATTATTGGTTAAACTCCGGTACTTTTAACCATTTGGGCTTAAAATATTATTTACAGCATTAAAATGGCATGAATATTTACTGTTAAACCGGATTACTGAGAAAAAGGAAATCGACTGTAATGTTACCAGAAAATATTAATGTAAAATGGGTGTTTAATATTTAAGTGCATTATTAATTCGGCATTTAATTTTGACACTGACAACTAAAGGCTGCTTTGTATACAATTTCTTGAGTATTTATCATTTTATGAAATTTCTACATGTAACCGTTATTTGTAACTATTTTCTGATTTAAACGAGTGTCCATGGAGTTTCTTGCACGTTCATCTCCATAGAGATCTACGCATTGGAACTTGCAACTAGCTTTATGTTTTTGACTGACCGACCTTGGCAATTCAAAAGTGCCTTTAAATTGCTAACTTGTAATAAACGCTTTATGTTAAGCTAAATAATATAGGTTTTCTGCATCAAAAGTCAACGTGTTCATAGTTTTAAGATTTAAGATTTTGAACCACACACACGCTATTGTTTTGAATTAATTTTATCATTAAAAAAAATATTAATTAAATTTTTTTTTTTTTTAATTGCCCTTTGGCAATGTTGGTTTTCATTATTTGTTTTGTTTAATTTTAAGGTGTTTCTGTTTTTTATAATGCCAATAAACACAATTTTCCTACTCCCTACTACAAGTTTACGAGGATTGATGAATGGATGTATGTTACTCTTTCATGCAAAAACTACTGAACAGATTATTGACGAGACTTAACGTAATATATAATATAATGTGACGGTAATATATAATATAATATATATAATATATCCTGGGACAACTCACACACGGTCATCCGATCCCAAACTAGGCAGAGCCTGTACTATGGCAACCAGACAACTGATAAACATACTTATATATTTCTAAATACATACATATTATACACAAATTACACCCAGACACAGAACAAATGATCATGCTCATCACACAAAAAATTGTCCTGGGTGGGAATCGAACCCTCGACCTCCGGTTAAGCAGTCAGGGTCACTAACCACTCGACCAACAGGCCAGTCCATAATAATAATGTAGTTTATACATTCGAACATAGGCTGTAATTCATAAAGGGGGAAAGACTAATTTTCAACAAAGACAGTGCAGTGGGCGGTAGCTAGTAAATTATACATCTCACAAATAACTGCCGGTCGATTCTGTAAACATAACGAAGTGAAGGCTTGAAATGAAGATGGAATGACAGCTCACTTCGTGATCACCTGACATCAGTCATTATATGGATTGACAGCTCACCTCGTGATCACTTCACCCAAGCCTTCACAGCGACATGTTTACAGAATCGACCGGCTGAATTCTAAAAGTGATACATAAGTGTTTATCGTAAAAGATTGCAAAACAGCGTTTTGTTTTGCTGATGACATTGTCACGGTATTTTTTCTTATCCAACCAAAACCCTCTCAGTAAACATCATTCATGCGATAAAACCACATTGACCCTTCTAATCCGCTTTATTTCGTTTTCGCAATTAAAAAAGTAAATACTTTACCTACCCGACCATTGGGCTCGGACATAATTAGAGCGATCGACCATCCCTAACTCTAAACAAGTTGGCAGCGGATAATCTCCTCTTGATATAAACATGTCACGTATAGCTGGTTCGATTCGAGGTCCAGATGGTGAAAGTATCGAGTATTTACTTGACAAAATAAATAAAGCCTTGTTTTCAGAATCTCGACTTACAAGCAGTTAATTTGTTTTGTGATTTTTATATACCGACCTCATTATCATCCTTCGCCCACTTCTCCTTCCCAGCTCAAACACTAGGAAGTGGTTACAACACTAGGAAGTGGTGACGGGCGGGCGTTTTGGAGGACTGTCTTTATGTAGAACTTAGCCGTTCAAAAACTGCTGGCACTCGGCCTAATTTGAATAAATTACTTTTGATTTTGATTTTGTCTGCTGGACATAAGCCAGTCCTTTCTTGTGGCCACTGACCTGTATTCATTCAAAGGATAGTTTTGGTTTTGGGAAGAGAATTTCTGAAAGGTCTCAGGCAAATTTTTGCCCAGCAGTGGGATATTACAGGCTAGGAAAAATAGTTAGAGTTAAATAGTGGCCTACCGATACAAGGGTGGTAGTCGAAAGATGATATTGTAGCGGCATCAATGCCGCCACATGAAAAAACTAAGAAACGAAATTTCTACGGCAACAAAAAGAACCGCAACGCCATCTACGACGAACTATCAACGAAATCCTGCATCGCGCAAGCAAAGTTCTCCGTGCGAATTGAATATACACAAAAGTCCGAATATCAACTATCGGGCAGTTGCCCACCAGACACAACAACCGTCGGGCAGGAGGATCCTCCTATTTTCGGTTCAGGTATGCAGGACTTTACTCTCTGTTCCGCATACCTCTATAATATAATGGAGCATTCGACATTGATCGTCAGCTTAAACAAGGTTGAATCAAGGAGTTTGTCTGATAGAGAAGAATCTTTTCTTAAAGGCTCACCAAGTTTCCGGCTTTAGGTATTCTATGCGATCCGTGTGTGTTTGCATAAGTGCATGCGAAAAACGTACGTAAGCGTAAACAACACAGAGTTGGGAGTCGGATGGCCGAAGCGGGACTAAAACGGAAAGGAGGGAAGCGAGGCGGCTCTAGCTAGGATGGATGGAACGCGCGCTAATTTAGGTATTTCGTTCGTATTATTAAAACAAATACACATTTTGAAAATGTGAAATGTATACGTTATAGAAAACATGTAGTTTTGTTATTATAAAAAAAACAGATTACCTTCCGTGAAGTATTGACGCTGTACTAAGGGTTTATTTTGTTTTTTAGAGATTACTTTGGATATTTCTTCTTACAAGGAAACTACAATTTCCAAAGCTCACGATTTATAGAGTGTATCCTTAAATATCTTCCATATTAATTATATAACTAAATGTTAAGTTATAACGATGCAGCAAGGGATCAAACGATCGACAATTTCGTATAATTTCCTCGGTGCGCTCTTAAGGCGAGCCGTACCTACAACTGTACAACTCCTTCCACAAGCCCAGTCTCAACTGAGCCTAGACAAAAATTTAACTGAAATGAAAGTCAGTTTTCAATTTATTGGGGTAATTGAAGTCAGCAAAAAAAAAATTGAAAGATAAGTAATACCTTTATACTCATAATTTTATATTGTTGCTTATGACTCCGTTTTTTGAGTGTCCATATTATAAAAATAAATAAGTCATGTTCCCGTGTAAACAAAGTGAGTTCGCAGTTTCGAGGAAATCCATCAAAAATAATTATTTGTTTTTCTTTTAAAAAAGAATTGTTTACTGTAGGTTGTGTGAGTGTGTTGTGTGTGTACAAAGATATATATTCCCACTATAAACAAATAAACTGTATACTTTCTTCATCCAATTACTGATGATTGAGTTAAGTCCGTGCGAGTTGGCCGCGGATAATCCCCTCTTGATATAAACGCGTCACGTCTGGCGGTCTGCTTAACGTGACGGCAACCCTGACGCGAGGTCCCGTAGTCCCGCTTTCAGACGGTATGTCACGGCGACCACATAAAAATGTACATTTCGTATGGTTTGTCCTTTTTTGTCGTTTGAAATGTATTGGGGAAATATTTTGTCGTATTTCGATGGGATAGGTTTAATATAGTTAGTGGCTATCGGTACTAAATCTCTTCCGTAAAAACCGGTCAAGTGCAAATCGGACTCCCGCGCAAAGGGTTCCAAATTCATCATATTTTTTTATGTGATTGTAAAACTATATGCTTTATATAGGTTTCCTTCTTCTCTAGCAAGGCAATATAAACCTTATTAAAAAAATATTTACTCAGTATGAGTACTCAGTGTTCAATTTTCAACTTTCTCTTAAATTGCTATAAAATTATCGAAAAAAATATTTTTTTATATGTATTTATATATATATATATATAAATATATTTTTTTTTATACAATTTTTAGAATATTTATATTCTCACACAAGCTTTTTGTCCCCAAAAGTGACCCTATATTCGCAATTTTAATTATTTACGTCATTTAATTTGTGTTGCAAAATCATCTAAAGCGATTCGAGCCGATGTGAGAGACGAAAAGACAGCGCCACACGATTTGGTCCTGCAGGGGATCCGTTTTTTCATAAGGACGTTCGGATTCCTACAATAGTGCCTCATTGTAAACTAAACCTGATGAGGTAAGTGAGGATTGGTGCAAGCATTGAATGGTCTATGCACCCTATGCCATGTTAATGATACAAATCTGTTCCATGCCGATTTTCTGTCCCTCAAACATCATAAATCATCGGTATAAATAAACCAGGTGTATGTCTTTGTGTTTCGAATAGACTTGACAGTAGCCTTGAAGCGAGTAGATTGTTATTGGGTTCGTCATTGGGGAATTCTCAGTTGCAAAAGGGAGTCAAGAAGGGAGCATGACACTTGTGACGTTTCAGATGAAAACATAGTAGTACTACAAGTAATTAACCTTTACCACTGCTGAGCAAAAGTTCTGCCCAATTTATTTCCAATGTTTTTTGCGTTTTGTCAATTTTCGTCAGGAACGAGTCCGGAGCGATGCGCTAGCGTTTTTCAGGCCTCGATTATGATGCTCTTTATCGTATGACCCCTGACTATGCCATAAAAATGAGGAATGACAAAATGTGTTATTATTTTGTGGATAATTGCGAAAAATGCGTATTTTGTAACAGTATCAGTTTCCATAGTAAATTGAGTCTAAAGCATGCAATACCCCATTTCCCGTTCATAATTCTCATGTGTAATTAAACTCATCAATTCGCTATTTCTGCATGTTCATGAGCTGAAATGTTGCGGTGCTCAATGCGGTTAGTTTCGGTGGTTTTAACTACATTTATCAACGTTTGGTTTCCTGATAAATAAATTTCTTAATTTCCTATTTTTTTTTTTTTATAAATGAAATGAAAATTTGCAGCTAAATATTTTTCTAGATATGCTAAAATACAATATAAGACAAAAATAAATTACTACTATTTTGAAATAACTACTACTATTTTTAGTTCGACTGTGAATTTGATTGTCGTCGTTTGTGTGTCGCCTAAATCGATTTTGATTAATTTTGGAACATAGATAGATTGGGACAATGCGTCTCGGGCAAAAGCTAGTTACAATATAAATTTGTCCTTTAATTTACAAGAGAAATAGAATAGCAGAGCTTTTTTAAATAATTATTTATTTAAATAATTATAATTATTTAATTTTTAGATATTATTATTATTAGATATTATTATAATTAACTGTCCAGAGACTACCCATAATATTAAAACATAACATAATATGAAAGAGTTTAAGTGTTTTTAATTATTTTAGTGTAGAGACATTTTACCTCGTAAAAATATTTTTTTGAAATAACTACAAACGTTTTAAAAAATGTCAACAGTTATATATATTTTGAACTGAATTGAAAAAGAACTTTAAATTGTTTTTTTTTTTAATTTTAGAATAATCTTTTGTTTACTTTCAACGTAACATCAGCCGCTGCGCTGTGTATATTTTTTGGATAAAATTTTAAAAAAAGTGTAAGGGTTAGTTTCTGAATTGAATATTTTGAGTTATGATTACTTTGTCGAATTTTTAGAGGTTTTCAGGCTAGTAGGTATAAAGTTTGAGAAATATTAATTTCAAATGCATAATTCAGGATGCGGGTGTAAGACAACATATTTTTAGGTTGTCTTGGTTTAGTTTTTTTTTTTTTTTGATATGGCCATCTCTGGACTCCATTTCAGCTTCATGGAATTATTTTACCACTAAAATTCTCAGATGGCGTTTCTGGATCTCCAACCACATACATACGTTTACGTGTTCTCCTGAGCCACAGATAAATGGAAATTATTAATATTTACCAGTAGATATGAATTATTTATGAATTCAACTCCGATCTTTATTTGTATAATATTTTGGCTATTATAACCAAGTTACACAATCATTATAGGTATCAGCCGACAGACGTCAACTCCTAGACAAAGGCCTCCCCAAGGGAGGGTTTGCCATAATCGCCACACTTGGCAGGTGGGTTGGCAATCGCAGTGTAGCTGTTGCAATGTACAGAACCACAGAGAATGCTGCTGCACATTCTCGGGTGAGTCCCTTAGTCGCCTCTTACGACACCAACGGGAAGCGATGGGGTGGTGCTATTCTTTTACGTTCGACACCTTACAATCATACAGTAGTGTAGTATTTTTCACCAACTCCAAAAAAAGAAGGAGGTTCTATCCACCACTTCTGTAAATAAAGTTAAAATAAATAAATAGTTTTAGGGTTCAGTAACCAAACCAGTTCTGACAAAGGGACAGGATTTAAAGAACAAAAGTCCGATTCCTATTTCCCCGAATTTCAGTAAATTGAGATTGACAGGTATCTAGTTCCGTATTTATTTTTAAAAACCGTATAAAAATATGACAGTGATTGGTTATTAGTCAGAATACTATTTTGGTGACTGAAAAATAGTTGTGTAATTTAATAACGAAAAATCCTGGTACATTTTATTTAACTAAATATAAAAGTGGACCTGAAAAAAATATCCTCTGCGTTTCAGTTTAGTTCATATTGAAACTTTACCTGTACAATAACGTTGCACGCTTGTTCAAATATGTGTCGTGTGCAAACTAAGCAAGAATGCTTTGGCGCTCCAACTAATAGAGGTGGACGTACATACATATATATATACGATTGAAAACTGTGGTATTTATCAAAGCAATACGCATTGGTGATAAATTGATTGTACTAGAGCAGTAAACAGGCATATTGATCAGATGATTTTTAATTAACATTTCGAATGGGGAATTCGAATGCAGATGTAAAATAGTTTTTAACCATATTATGGTTAAAAAGTTACCATAAACCCTAATATAATAAAACATATTATAAACAATATTAATAAAATCAAATTATGGTTAAAAAGTTATATTTGAATAGGACTGTTTTTTCACATTATTTGTTGCATAAACAATTATAAAGTTATTTTTTAAGAGTTTCACACCTTTCCCGAAGTAATAAAAAAAAAAAATGTAAGGCCACCATCATGTTTTAATTAAATGTTTTATTATTTTTATTTTAAAATGAGGAAAAATATATAATGAATTTATTAAATCACAGTAACGCAAAAAAAATATTTCAGGTCAGTATTGAACCCACTACAAAATTTCACAACTACTAGTCAAGGCATGTTTCAACAAGACATTTTTTACAATGTTTTGGTCAAACATTGTTCCGTGACGTCATACACAGAGAATTGAATTATAAAAACGCCACCCTGTTAACAAAATTTGCGAGATATTGCGATCTCTTAAATACTAACTGTATTTACAATTTTATAAAATTATTTTTATCAGTGTATTAATCCACTATATTAGATTTTCAACCTACTACTTGCCACGCGTGTAATAAAATGTTACTAAAATCTTTCTTATAAATCAGCTTCGGTTTTTACTCTCATTTTTGTTGAAAATTTCAAATACATTTTTGCAAATTTTCAATTCATTCGACAGCAAGGAAACTTGGTAAGTAAACGAGGCTTTTACCAACGTCATTAATTAAATTGTCGAGTTTGAACGTAGCTCCTTAGTTAAATTACTGGAATCAAATAATGTACTTGAGTAATTTATTGACTATGGTTTAAATATTTATTGCTCCTAACTAGCGTAAGTCATAACTTAAAATAATTACGTAAAAACTTCAAATAAAGTATTTTTAGAAATACCTGAAAACCTACTATTTTTTTGAGTAATTATTTGTAAGTATGTATAAATTTGTATGTTTACTAAGTTAAGAAATAATGTTTCTTTTGCATGCACAAAATATTAACAGAAAAGCGATAAAAAGAATAACACCGTTTGGTTTCCGGTTAAAAATGACCCTGTATCTGTTCCTGAAAGTCATTTTCACGAGTAAAGGCAGACTTTAAAAGGAAAACTGACCTACAAAAGCTGAAATTCTACCATAAAATGTGTTGAAAAGACTATGACTTTGTAAAATACTAAAAGTAATATCATTTAAGCTTGGAATGCTTGTGAAGAACCTATTGGAATCCATACTCCATACTAATCCATACTATATAATATATATATTATTTAAATTTTATTAATAATATATAAATATATATATTATAAATTTATTATTAATATATATATTCATATATTATATCATTAAAGCGAAAATGTGTCTGTCTGTCCTCGTCCTCTTCACGTTTAAACCGCAGAACCGATTTAGAAGATTTTGGTATAGAGATATATTGAGTCCCGGGAAAGGACAAAGGATAGCTTTTACCCCAGAAATCATTATTTAAGGGGGTGAAAGTTTGTATGGGAGTCCGTCATTATTGAAGATAAAACCATAAACCTTTGTATTTAGGTACTTGATAAAAAATTAATAAACATATGTTTAATCGTTTTTGAAAAATAAAAATGGCTGCCCAAAGTAACTATTCCACGCGGACGAAGTCGCGGGCATAACCTAGTGTATAATATTTACGAAAATGTATACGTCTGACACAATTGTGAAAATAAGAACTGCTGCTAGGCATGAAGAAATACGGATGGGTTTTAGTCAGTAAGAGTCTGACACGCCCTTCCGCTTCAACCAGAGCAGAAGAAGTCATTTGATGACTTACCATCCTTAAAAAAAAAGCTGACATAAGTAACCATTTTGAATAAGCTTCAAATAAAGAAGGATGGAATATGCATTCGATGTGTAATTTTTTTGTTTTTAATTAATGAACACTAAATGAATTAAAGATTGAACTTTTATGTGCCAAACTTACCTACTCAAATTCAACTGAAGTATTTCTCAATCAACGTTAATAAATTCACAACTCAATAGAAGCACACTATTAATTAATGAACTAATTTAATTAAAGGCTTCCTCAAGTTTCACATTTCATAGTTTCCAATTGGGATCTATTTCATTGACGTACTTTCTACAAAGAAAATACGGATGTCGGATTAAAGTTTTAACGTCCTTATTTTTTGGTGTTATGTTTCTTCTGGATACGAAGTTAGTTGTTTTGTTGTTACATGTTTCATGTTACCTACAGAACCCTATTTCTAAGGCTGCCATAGAGTGTTGCAGCTATAAAAAGAAATAATAAAAATTATTATTATTACAAGAAACGTGATTTTTCGGTTTATGTACGGAGCTCTTCGTGTATGAGTTCGACTCGCATTTAGCCGCTTTTTTGTAACCTACTTTTTTCCTGCATAATGTTCAAATAAAGTAGGAGGTTCTCAATTCGTCGGAACCATTTTTTTTTACGTATGTTCCCCGATTACTTGTTATTTACACCAGTTCATAACATTATCACGCCGGTTTGCTGTGAAGGGATAAGCACATGTGAATCACTAAAAATTGTAAAAAAAACTTTATACAAAAAAATACAACCGACTTCCAAATAAAAAACACTACAAAGTATAAAAAAACTTTAATTTCGGAAGTCGGTGTCAGAAAACAAAAAAAAACAAGAAAAAACACCGACTGCCGAAATTAAAGTTATTTTATACTTTGTAGTGTTTTATAGTCACTATTTGGATTAGTAGGATAGAACTTTGAATATCGATATTTTTTATAATATAATCACCCAGAAGAGATCTTTAATTGTCAGATACTAAATTAAACACACATCCTCCTGAGCTAGTAACGGGGAAATATGGTATCCGAGAGTCAGATTTTCTGGTTTCAACAGCCCAAACGACTGTTAAAGATCGTCAACTGACAGCCCATCCCAGGATCGAACTCAGCAAGCGCTGGTTAACTTCGAAGATGGAACCGTGAAGCTGTTATTCTTTTGTCGAGCTCCTCCACGTAGGTTCCTCAGTACTAATACCGGGCATAATACCGTGAGTATCTTTACCCCTATCCAACTCAACAATGCAGAAATTCAAAGTCAAAGTCAAGGCATTTATTTCAAATAAACCATTATCAGGTAATTTTGAATTGTCAAAGTCAGTCCGTCAAAAACATGAAGCTATTTGCACGTTCCAAAGCGTAGATCTCTATGGAGAAGAACGTGCAAGAAACTCCACGGATACTCTTTTAAATCATTTTATGTTTACAAAAATCCCGGTTACATTAACCTTGTTGCTTCTGTATATGTGAACAATGTAAAGAAAGAAAAAACAATTTATAGTATCAAATATTAAAATGAGGCAGTGGCAACTAAGGGATGACCAATCTCCACTGACAGCGCCCGTTCACGAACATGACGCGTGCATCAGCACCATTCAGCTCAACCATTTTGAAGGGAACTGAATGATCCGATACACGCGCCACCATCAGCGAGACATTGTTGAATTCAAATACTTAAAATAAAACAGAACTCACAAAACCAACGGGACCAAATCCGTGACCTTGCTCAGAATGCGGTCGCTACCTCCAGGTCACTTGTCAAATATGTTGATAAGAATTTCAGACGGAATTCGCTGAAACAAAACTGTGACACTCTAAAGAAGTACGAGCAGAAAATTTATGAAAATTTAAATTCTATTTATTCAACTTAATTAATAGATGAAATGTTTATGAAATGGTAAGATAATTTCAACAAAGTCCGAAGTCAACAAGGAGTTGATTAAGATTAACGGATTAAGGCCCCGAAGTCTTCGTAAGACCTGGGACTGACACTGTTAAGGATTATTATTAATGGACGAACTAAACGGCTATCTGACGGGCCTAGTGTACCCGACACTTCGTGTAACTCGTTTGGAACGGGTTAAAACGAGGTTGAATCTAAAACCCTTTTTGCAATCTAGTTTTTTGTTTAAGGATTTCTGCGTTTGAATTTTGTAACTGTGACTGTGTGGTTGCGGAATTTGTTCGAAAGAGTCACCGCGGCCCTGGAACGCAAAGGGCTTTAGAAGGAACACGGATGGGTTTTAGTCAGTAAGAGTCTGACTCGTCCTTACGTTCCACCCAGAGCGGAAGAAGTCATTTGATGATTTCCCATCCTTCAAAAAAAAAAAAAAAGTTGTTAAAAGCCTTGATGAATAATAAAATGTTTATTTATCCAATAGTAATATACAGATTAGACATAAAATGGTTGGTCAGGAATAGATTAGCGCTGTTTATAAGTAGGTACGAAGGGTTTTCATTATATATTCTAATAACAATATATTATGTACAGGTAATCTAAAGTTCTTAATACTAATAAATAACTAGACTAATAAAGCACAGAATTATGAATTAGTATTGAGAAGTTTATTTTAGAGATGAACGGTTGAATTTATCTAAAATTTTCCATTTTGATTTTAATATCGTATAAGCTACCTTACCGTTACCATATCACACTTATCACATAAAGGCGAAAGTTTGTGAGTGTGTGGGTATGTTTGTTACTTCTTCACGCGCAAACGGCTAGACCAATTTAGATAAAATTTGGCATGCAGGAAGCTGATACCCTGAATTAACACATGTGATATATTTTTATTCCGGGAATGTGTTCCCTTCGGATAATTTTCAACGTTCACGCGGAGTATCTGAAAAACCGCGGGGCGCAGCTATTCAGTAATATAACGTTATCTAGATATTATACAAAAGTAAGTAAAACTATTAACCGGAGCAAAACAAAACAATCTTACATTAATTTCCTTTTTTTCTTAATCATAAAAGAATGTCGCAAACAACTACTCTAATATTTTCAGAACGGAATTCCACAAAAATAATTCCAGCTCTATTTGCTAAAACCCAACATTCCGATCTAATGGGAGCGTTCAATGAAATATGAGTCGAAGATAATGAAGGCAAACAGACTCGACCTATTTATGGAGGGTAACGTTCTCCAACCTGAATCTTTGATAATGGCGAGATGAGATCCCGATAAATCTCACTTCATACGTCAGGGTCCGTGTGACCAGAATAGCAAATACTGTATCAGGGATTTTGATCTCGGATGAAATATTTGATTTACATGTTTTTTAGGGGTTTTTCATGAAGGTTTACCTTTTGATGAGATATGTATGTACGATTATATCAAAGGCACAGTGATGCAAAAGAGAATTTTGAAACCACTAAACAGGCTTTTGTTTTTTTTTTCAAAAAAATACGAGTTCCAAATTTAAAATACACTACGAAGTATAAAATAACTTTAATTTCGGAAGTCGGTATTTTAGGTTGTTTATTCGTGTTTTAACACCGACTTCCTAATTAAAGTTAATTTGTACTTTGTAGTGTTTTTTTATATTTGGAAGTCGGTTGTATTTTTTTGTAAAAAGTTTATTATTTTACACTTTTAAGTGGTACCCTCACACTTAGCAACACCAATGGAAAGTCACAGGAAAGCAAAAGACGCAATTTCGTTTACTTGGACGATATATTTTCTGTTTCCTCTTTTTGATTTAAAAGCCAAACTACTGAACCGATTTTGATAAAATGGGACCAATCGGAACGTATATACTTTCACATAAAAAAAAAAGATTTTTAAATCAGTTCATAAATGTCGGAGTTATGAGGTAAAAAACATAAAAAAAATACAAACAAATTAAGAATCTCCTCCTTTTTTTGAAGTAAAAGCCCGCCACACATTCCCAACCACTCAACAACTACTGAAACCAAAAACAGTGGCGACCACCAGAAAAAACGCCGAGTTAATAAAGCTCGACGCGTCCCGGAGAAACGATTGAACTGAACGATTGAGCTGGATCCAACGAAATGAATCAGAAAAGCAAAGCGAAGGAGTAGGAAAGAAAAATATTTTCACTTCCCTCCATTCTAGCAAGAGACAGAATTGAGCTAGGTCAATAGGCACCAAGGGACATTACAATTGGGTTAAATTCAGTTGCCAAGCACCACGGTTTCTCAGTACTACCTAGCCTTTTTCCAACTGTTGTGTGTTGGTTTTGGTTTTCAGTGGAACTGGATGTAGCTAGGTACCAGTATTTTACATGAAGCGACTTCCCATCGGACTCAGTTAAAGTAATATGGTATCCGAGAGTTACACTTTCTGGCTTCCACAGCCCAAACGACTGTTAAAGATCGTCAACTGACAGCCCATCCAAGGATCGAACTCTGCTAGTGTTGTTTAACCTCGAAGATGGAACCGTGAAGCAGTTATTATTTTGCCACGAGCTCGTCCATTTAGGTTCTTCAGTACTAGAGACCTTTACTTTACTTTAGACCCTCATACTATAAGATCACACTTTGCTTTTTTTAAGGAAAGGAAATCATCTAATGACTTCTTCCACTCTGGGTGGAGCGGAAGGGCGTGTCAGACTCTTACTTACTGACTAAAACCCATCCGTGTTCCTTCTAAAGCCCTTTGCGTTCCAGGGCCACAGTGACTCTTTCGAACAAATTCCGCAACCCTGGATAAGACCTACACTTACCTATCTTACAAACACTTTTGCATAAAAGTATCTTAAATGTGAAAATACAAACAAAAAAGAATACAGAAATAATTTTGTAAAAGCCGAAAATGTTAAAAAGGCGCGGACATTGTAACCGTTAGCGGCTCTTTCCCCTATTTTCACCGCAGGGGATTCGACGGAATAAATAAGGAAAGAAAAAAAATAAAAAGTTCTCAGGCTACATTTGCAGTTATTGAGTTGTTCGTGTTAGAACTCGCAAACAAGCTGCATTGAAAAAGATAAATAAAATATTTTAAGATAAAAATCAGGAACCTTGAAAGTACATTTTGGTTTCCAAAATACTGTTTATTGATATTGTAAAGGTGCCATATACCATATCCCCGGTTTCTGAGGAGATATTAGCGACGCGGCACAAATTATCTAAACGGGCTTTCCCTTTTTGGCATCTACCATGTCAAAACAGCTAACGTGCCTTTGACAATTTTTAACATTCATCATCTGCCTAGCCTTTTCCCAACTATATTGGGGTCGGCTTCCAGTCAAACCGGATTCAGCTGAATACCAGTATTTTACGTGGAGCGGCTGCCTTCTAGACCTCCACAACCCATTAACTGGGTAACACGGTACTCCTGGGCAAGACTGGTGTCAGATCTACAAATGACAGCCGGGACCAACGGCTTAACGTGCTTTCCGAGGCACGGAGGAGTCTCGGTATGTTAAGATGGTCACCCATCCACAGACCAACCTCGGCAAGCGTTGCTTAACCTTGAAGATCGACACGTGCGGCTATTAACAATCAATTTTAACATTAATTTTGATATATTTGTTGTTTCAGAATTTGGACCTAAATCAAATACATATCTTTATCGTTAATTATTTTAATTATGATTGATAATACACGTCGTAACCTACTTAAGTCCGTTTTAATTATAGACAGGCTTGCGTTTCACTACTATGTCACCTGATGCTAAGCCATGATGTGGTCGACGATGGAGAACGCTAGCCTAGAAGTAACCAGTTCACTATTGACTTAAAGACCCGTAGGTTGTTATCACTTGAAAACACAGAAGAGCAGGGAATTCTACTCCTCAGATGTACGCAAATGGTGGAATATCCACCATCCATAAGAATTTCTATTCTCTATATTTACATCAAATCAATGATGTAAATCTACTGTAAATTAACATCTCCGCGTGCACAAACTCAAAAGCAAAACCTATAATTTAATCTTTATCAATAATGCCGAACATAGTCAATAATAAAATAAACATTACAAAACAAACATATAAGACAAATTCAGAAATTTTATTTTCCTCCATAAATGTTTATATATCGAAAAAATGTAAAATATCGTTTTTTTCAGAGTCGTTCGACATTTTTAGGAATCGATAATTAATTAATTATAACATATCGAATTTCACACTAAAAATCTTCCTCAAAATTCTTTCAGTGTCTTTGATTAAATCTTTCAATGATTTTGATTAAATCGGCCTTCTTTTGTCTTAAATTTAATCAGGAAATTGGAAAAATTGTTACGCCTAAATGAGAAAGAATAATGGTTTTCAGTCCATCGTAGTATAAATCCCTGTCTCTATTAATAAAATACAGAATGATTTATTCCGAAAATTTAAGCATTGCTGGCTCAATTTCAAGTAAAATATAGCGTGAACTAATAAATTAAGAATTTATTGCTAAATCTAGGAGCCGATGTAATATTAAATAAGGAATTTCCATTTTTAGGTTTTACATACCAGACAGGTAAAATATAATATAACTAAGACATTACTTATGGAAGAAACTAATGGAATTTAGTAAAAAAGAATGTACCTATTTAAACTATTTCACGGTGTCCAGCTATACATTCAATTACTTGATGAATCCAAGAATGAACGCAAGTCGTATCGTCCGAATTCATAACTGAAACTGAATTTATTTTCAGGTAGTGAAATAAATAAATAACTGTTGCAAATCATATAAAACACAGTATTTGGAATTACTGCAATAGGGTGTATAACACTTTAAAGCTGAGACCAATAATACATTTATATCCATGGTAAACAACATAACCCGCTATAATAGAAAATATACATATATTTTGCATTCCAAATATTTCAACGCAAAATATTTAAAATATGTAAATATTTATTCCAACACCCGCACTCAATCCAATCCGGTAACACGAAACTGGATTTTTAAAAAAACTTCAACAGAAAAAAATCCAACATTTTCCAAATCAAATCCCTAAAAACTATTTCCTAAATAAAATCAACACGACGTGTCGCTTAAACTAACTTTACTCACCGTAATGCGGAAGAAATATCCCACTTTTACAATCGGACACATCGCTCACAAGCACAACTATAAACACAACCGAGAAAAGAATAAACTCTTCAAATTTCCAAATAGTTTGTGGTACACTCACAAAGTTTCTACCGACTCTGAAAGCCTCTCTCATTATTAATTCAAGTTCACAAAAACTTTTTTACTCATCAACATTTACGTCATTGGCTACATTTTATTTCGTTTGTAGGTTAATGAAACATCGTCTGTTGGCGCTTAGATGATATTCGTGTGCACTCTCCGAATGCCGCGCTCGCACTACGTAAGGGCGTAACTTGACAGATCCTCACTGCGCTTGCGTGAAACAGAGTGACTCTTCTCCCTGACGGACTTATTCACGAGTTAATTAATATATCAACTTTTCTCCGTCCCCCCTATATTAACTGTCACCTTTAATAAAATATTTTGGCTTAGTCTTTTCCCTCTGCTGAGAGGAACTTTGACCGTTGAAATTTTGAAATAAGATTAGCACTGGCACTGCAGAGTTACCAATTAAAGGGCTAATAAATTAATCTACAGTGTCCGTTGTCTTGACAGGACACTTCAGACTTCCGCGCTAATTACAGTTTCTTAGGTATTTTGTTAATCTGTTCGTTTATTTAAATAAAGTTTTCGTTGAAGAGGATCCATTACAGAGTAGCATGGTCGATTACATTAATGAATATAAACAAATTATAGTCTTCAAGCTGTTCTATATGCCTGTCCGGGGGAGGACGTGACTCGAAATCGTAATACGAGCACTTGGACCTGGCCTGCTGGATAAGGCACTATTCAGTGTAATTCGTTTAGGGACTGGATTTTTTCTGCCCGCCACACGTTTTTCTAGCTCCAACTTATAACTTATAACTACAATATTTAGTTAATATTGATGAGAGCCCCATTATGAGGCATCTCATAAATGTCTCTCGTGGTATATAACTACTAACATAGGGTATAAGCTGTTTTTGTTACTAATATCTTTTAAGTATTTTGTTTGTTGTTGTTTGTGTGTGAGTGAATGTATGGACTATGTTGTCTGAAATAAATAAATAATAATAATATGACTGTTTTACCGAAAAACTAGTCTAGACTATGAATAAAATCTTTGAATTGCTGTAGTATCTGGTAATAAAAACATTATGTTTCCGTGACATAGTGTGCCAGTAATAATATGTTTCTATCCGTCTACAAATCAATCTACGGACAAACACAGTAATCCACAGCTAATTGCATTGATTGCCTAAAAAGCTTACGTTCAAGAACAGACATTAAGTGCTATGAGGAAGTTTTTACAGAACTGTGAATGGAAATTGTATACCTATAACGTTGCAATAGTCGTTAAATTCAATTGACCGGCTATTTTTATAGATAGTCGGGATATAGTCGCCATTTTCTGCTCCGGTGCAACCGTTAAAGGCGTGTGTCTGGGCTTTTGTTTCTTCGATACGTATATGGAGGTTCGCCCTCTTACCTCAACAAATGGATTAAAGTGGAACAGTTTACGAGGTAATTTGCACAATCGATAAAAACGTAAACGCTCTCATGGTAAACTTTAATGACTTCATATGATGTGTTTCTGAATGCTCCTATTGAAACACTTTAGTTTTTTGAAGTTGTTTTAAATTGTGAAAAGTGATTCCGAAAATTCCTAGTAGAAGTAGGTGCCGTGTTACCCAGTCAATGGGTTGTGGAGGTCTGGTAGGCAGCCGCTCCACGTAAAATACTGGTATTCAGCTGAATCCGGTTTGATTGGAAGCCGACCCCAATATAGTTGGGAAAAGGCTAGGCAGATGATGATGATTCCGAAAATTCCTCGGTTCGTTCGTTGTATTTTCATATTATTAGAACAATGTTAATGAGCCAAAAACAGTTTTTTTTTAAAGACAAAATATGAAAATGGCCTATGAAAAAAAAAACATTGTGTCAAAAAACAGGTGTTATAGCGAATAACAAAAAAACAAATATTACGGAAAAGACGTGAGTTTATTATATAAATAATTGTGCAAACAACATAAACATATTATAAAGGCAAAAGTTTGTGAATGTGTCTGTGTATGTTTGTTTCTTCTTCACGCGCAAACGGCTGGACCAATTTTAATAAAATTTTCATGCAGGAAGCTGACACCCTGGATTAACACTTAGGCTACTTTTTATATGTACTAAAACCGCGGGTAACACCGCGGGGTGCGGCTAGTATTTAAGTAATTTTGCTAACAACATAAACAAAATTCTGAAATAAGTTACTTAATTAATTCCAGTAAAACCACAGCAAAAACTATTTTCAGTTTTTCTCAATACTGAAATTGTTGTTTCCTTTTCTTTTCGACAAGCCACTGATTTTAACAGCCTACATTGTTGTCAACATCTACATTAAGACCAATCTTTTTTTTCTTTTTTCGTTTGTAGACTGACACTTGTTTCTTTTCTCATGCCTATCTTTCTTTTCGTCGTCATTCGTACTCTTTGATGCATCGAAATGTGACGCCTTATTTTTTCCAGTTTTTGTGCTCGACAGGAAAAGTCTTCTTTTTACAAAATTATAAGAAAGAAAAAAAAAAGAAAGAAAAATGTTTATTTGGGACTCGCAGAAGACTAACAAACCAGTAAAATAAAATTAAAAACTAAACAGTATAATAAAATAATTATCTGTGCGAGGCCAAAATGGGGGATATCTCAGCTTATGCTGCGATATCTAAAAAATAAATAACGCAGCGCTGGTATTCTGATAGGGCCAGTCAGTGGTCAATATAAAGGATGGGCTTCGATGGCTGACTAGGAATTAAAAAAAAATGTTTTTCTAATTGAGTGAATACCTCATTCAATTATTTTTCTTTTTACAATAACCGAAAATTCGTACTTTGACGTTTTCTATGAGTTAAAAGAAAAGGCATATATAGTAACCAAATTAAATCCTATTAATATTATAAACGCGAAAGTTTGTAAGTATGGACGGATGTTTGTTACTCTTTCACGTCAGAACGGCTGAACAGATCTTAATGAAATTTGGCACAGTGGTAGATTATAGTCTGGAATAACACATAGGATACTTTTCATCCCGGGAATATGTTCCCTTGGTATATTTTTCTGTCAGATTTCGCTAGTTATGTTTAAGTCGAAGTCCAGTCCAGTAACGCTACAGAGAAATTTCAGATGAAAAAACTAAATATCAGTTTGCCTGACCCGGGAATCAAACCTCATGCTCAGCATTAGCTAGTGTGAGCATAATACATGGTACTTAAAATAGAAAAAATACTGCAAGTCAAACGAACGTGATGCTTGCAAAATATGCTAAAAATAAAGGATCGTTTTTAGGGTTCCGTACCCAAAGGGTAAAACGGGACCCAATTACTAAAACTTCGCTATCCGTCTGTCACCAGGCTGTATCTCATGAACCGTGATAGTTAGACAGTCAATATTTACAAATACATAAAAACTTATAGATATTATATACAAGCGAGTAGAAAATATACAAGTTGAGTAAAAAGGGGAGGGGAAGAACTCACAGGGCACTAAAAAATTCGCCTGAAAGTTATATACTGCAGTAAAACGATGTTAGACAGTTAAAATTCACAGATGATGTATTTCTGTTCCCGCTATATCAAAAAAAAAATAAAAAAAACAGAATAAAATAAATACATATATAAGGGCCCATACAACAGACGTGATATTTTTGCCGTTTTTATATATAATGGTACGGAACTCTTCGTGCGCGAGTCCGACTCGCACTTGGCCGGTTTTTTTAATCGTACACCACTTGCACCGAGCCCATTCAGCAATTTGCTTACATTTCGTTCTAAATGATGAGCAACGGATACGTTCTTTATTTTCCTATCCGCCTAGATAAGCGTCCATCCAGTTTCAGACAATACAAACGAATGCTTTATTGTTTGGCTAGTCTGCATACATTTGCATGTCAATTGTGAACGTGACAACACCTACTATATTTTTAAGTTCTAAAATCGGCTCTAAAACATTTACTGAATCAAGTTGGTCCCAACAGCCTTGTCAACGAAACATCAATAGAGCTCAAAGATTAATCTACTATTACTACAAAGACTCCAACGTATTCGCAACCTTGTAACATGATGTCGGCTGATAGATAATTTTTTATGAGAAATAAAGTTGTTCTTAAACCTTAGATAGCCCCACTCGATTGTGAACGACGAACTTAATACTATTGTAACCCTAATTCTTAATAGAAATTCTTTTAATCTCTATCTTTTCAGACTGCGAATCCAAGATGCTGGCTTTTAAAGCGACTTCAAAAAAAGGAGGAGGTTCTCAATTCGGTTGTATTTTTTTTATGTTTGTTACATCATAACTCCGTCATTTATGAACCGATTTCAAAAAATCTTTTTTCATGTGATAGGATATACGTTCCAAATGGTCCCATAGAAATTTTATCAAAATCAATTCAGTAGTTTGACTGCCTCGCATGTATTTTTTTTTAGGACGAGCATATTGCTATCAACCAAATCCAAACCAATCGAGACTCCAGGGTGCTACTTAGAAAATCTACATAGAAACCCCTATTAGACGGCCTGACCTGGGAATTGAACCAAAGAATGTCTAGCAAGTAGCACTTGCAACCCCTAGAATTAAGTAAAAGATTTATTAGTGAATCTTATAGATGAAAATATCTGAAGTCTTACACAAAGAAAATTTCCCATGAAAACCATCTACTTTCTTAAGAAGCTTTAATGCTATATTATAATCAAGATTCCAATTACTTTAGATATGTCACCGGAAAATAGCAAACTCTGTAAGATTATAAAATAACTTGAGAGATTGTAAACTCTCTATAAATTGTCAACTGAACATTTGAAATAATATTTTACGCATCAAAATTTGATAGTCTATAATCTCGCGATTGCTCACCATTTTATTATAATCCACAATTTCTCGGAATAACTTCGCGAGATTATAGACTATCCAATTTTGATGCGTAAAATAGTATCCCAAATGTTCAGTTGCCAATTTATCGAGCGTTTACAATCTCTCAAGTTATTTTATAATCTTACGGAGTTTGCTACTTATCGGTGACAGATATAAATTACTAGAGTTTATTTTTGTACTAAAATGTCTACTATAGTTTTATCCTTAATCAGAACTTTGTTTCATTATGTCCGATAACTTAAGTAAGCTACCTATTTAAAAAAATGAATGCTATGAGAACGTACATATGTAACCAGGTTAAAAATTATCTCATGGACTAAGGTATCCAATGACCTATTCGGTCACTAATAGTCACACACTAACTAAAATAGTCACCCTAGCCACAATCGGTATCGGCCAGGGTTGCAGAATTTTTTCGAAAGAGTCACCGCGGCCCTGGAACGCAAAGGGCTTAAGAAGGGACACGGATGTGTATTAGTCAGTAAGAGTCTGACTCGTCCTTCCGCTCCACCCAGAGCGAAAGAAGTCGTTTGATGATTTCCCATCATAAAAAAATCCACAATAGGTATGATACTGTTTTATTAATTTATCCTAAAATTAGTATGTCAATCGCTTGTATTTTTATTTTTTTAAATTTTGGAATACATAGTTATATTATAGTAATATTCAGTTGGAGTATGTAGACTCGTTAACGTGTACGTTGCGCGTTGTGGTTACCTGTAATTGATTTTGCATGACGTGAAAACGTATTGTATATTATTTGCATATTTTCTGCGAGCGAAATCACTCTCAGCAAAGACACATGAAGCTTATCATTTTAAGGATCAAAACAGCTTAAGTACAATGTTTTTAGTCAATACTACTAAAGTTGCAATGGACTCGTGTAAGACGGCCATTATCACTTAGTCTGCTAGCTAAGTAGATTAAATAATATACTCCTACAGGCCATTCGGGATTACTGTTTCTTTATTAACGTGCTTGTAGTAAAATGAATTAAAATTACTTCAACTATAAAATAAAATGTTTACGGTTTTGCTAATTTGAGGTAGTAAACCATGACATGCTACGCTTTTACATGGAAGTGAATGTTAAGTGTGGTGAAAAAAACATGAAAGTAGAATAGCTGTTGAATGTTTTACTTTGTTTTTTTTTTTTTTTTTTTAAGGATGGGAATTCATCAAATGACTTCTTCCGCTCTGGGTGGAGCGGAAGGGCGTGTCAGACTCTTACTGACTAAAACCCATCCGTGGTCCTTCTAAAGCCCTTTGCGTTCCAGGGCCGCGGTGACTCTTTCGAACAAATTCCGAAACTGAATTTTTTCCTTGCGATTGTGAATATAATAGTATTTTTATTAAAAAGAAGATGAAGTGACCAAAATGAAACGCTTGAACGCCCAAGAAGTATAAAAAAAATCTTTAATTTTTATTTCTTAGAATATGGTACAACAGATGTTACAATATTGGTTCCAGCATATCCTGCCATAATATGGCACACAAATCTTAATATATACGTATATTTCTTGTGTGCGTGTGTATGTCACTGAACTCCTCCTAAACGGCTGGACTGATGTTGATAAAATTTTTTGTGTGTGTTCAAGGGGATTCGAGAATGGTTTATATTCACAATTGGACCCGGTAGGTGGCAATCGCATTCTGTAATTTTTCGTCATACATAAAGCAAACGTTCGGACAGGACAACGTCTGTCGGGGCCGCTAGTATTTCTATAAAAGCTTATATAAGTAATCTATTAAAAATTATGAATTAGAGAATACAATATTTTATGAATCTATAATAATTAATTAATAAATATTGTAATAGTTGTAATACTTGAACCTTCTTAGTGATATTCTTCAAAATAGGTGCGTAGTACTCGCATCCGAAGTGCGTTCATGACCTCATCCTATGACATTTCATAGCCACCATGAATCCGTTGTGAAAAAAGCATATTATAGTGATAGTCGTCCTGAGTGGAATGTATGACAATAGCAAACAAGCTACGATTGTCAAAATTTCAAAAAAAAAAAAACAGTTTGACAGGCGTCGAATTTAGCTTCGTACGTTAACTAATTCTAAAATGCCGTGTGCAAATACTAAAAAACGTGTGGGACATATCTAATACCTTTTAACGAGCAATTCTTATATATATCTCCATATATATAATTCTTCTGTACGTGTGTTGACAGTGAACTCCTCCTAAACGGCTGGACCGATGTCGATGAAATTTTTTGTGTGTGTTCAAGGGGATTCGAGAATAGTTTAGATTCACAATTGGATCCCGTAGGTGGCGCTGCAATAGATTTCTATAATTTATCGTCAGACACTGTCGGGACCACTAGTGTATAATCTAAATCTCGGAAACGGCTCCAACGATTTTCATGAAATTTAGTATGCAAGGGGTTTCGGGGGCGATAAATCGATCTAGCATGGTTTGACTTTTAGAAAACGTTTACCAAAAAACAAACGAGCAAAGCTCTGTCATCCAGGTACTGTTATTAATGAACAGTTTACCCTATTCAAACAAAACATTGAAACTGCTAACATCGACAACAAAAACGAAAATAACAATTAACTTTGCACACAAAACCGGACACGTACGTAATAATTTACTAGCTCAACAAAATTACATTATTAACAAATATTTGATACGTCTACCGTTATGCCTTTGTCGAATGAATATTAAATGCTAATTTCATTACGTGGTAAAACCAGCTACCGAGTCAAGTCTTAATTCAATTAATAATGTTTCCCTTAGAATAGATAATAGATATGGATTATTCTAGCTTGGACACGTCACTGTGGGGCCGGTAAGCCGAGTTATGGTCTGTTATTGGTGTCGTCAATGCAAATGTTTGTGGTATAGTATTGTGTATGTTAAATACACCGACAAACTGTACAGCACTTTGGCAGATGAAATGTGTATTTTTTTTTCATGGAACTTTCTTGAATAAATAAATAAAAAATTTTAGTCCAATTTTATAAACTTCTGTAATATTTAGCAATCAATGTTATGCTAAAACAGTCTTGTTTGTGTATTAACAAAGTGATGTTTGGTATATCGAACATTTTATTAATGTAATATTTTTTTTCTATCACACTATGTATGTATATACAGTGTGTTTGTTACTTCTTCACGCGCAAACGGCTGGACCAATTACGGTATGCAGAAAGCTGACACCCTGGATTGACACATAAGTTACATTTTATATCGACGGTGAAGTGCCAATACCTCCTAACTGACATTTTTCGAGAGATTTATTTTTTACAGCTTTTAATTTACTGGCGCTTTTCACATGTATTATGTTTAATCTCCGAAGTGTATTTTTAGTTGAAACTGCATTAAATGGTTATTAGCTAATTTTATATACTAATTAATTTTCAACTTCTCAAGATATTTTTTTTTTTCTTTCAGTTTGTGTAAATTATTGATTTCAGCAGTTAGGAGTTATTGGCACTTCGCCGTCGATATATATATACACTAGCTGCGCGGGTAACACCGCGAGGCACAGTTAGTAGTTAATAAAGTGCATAATTAAATTGGCTATCCGGCGGTGAGATGGGCGGATGACATTGCTGCCGTTGTGGGTAAAATTTGGTAGAGGCCAGCATAGAAACGTGGAGATTGGCGCCAGAATTTGTTGCTCAACAGTTGGCGAAGTCGGGCTGTGAATGATGATGCTGACTTAACTAAAACACCTTTTTCATTTTTTCTATAGATGGGAAAGCCTCAAATGACTTCTTCCGCTCTGGTGGAGCGGAAGGGCGTGTCAGACTCTTACTGACTAAAACCCATCCGTGTTCCTTCTAAAGCCCTTTGCGTTCCAGGGCCGCGGTGACTCTTTCGAACAAATTCCGCAACAAACTAAAACACCTTTTTTTGCGG
>NDFZ01005259.1:56996-88310 GCA_002192655.3 Mamestra configurata | reverse complement strand
TTTTTTTTTTTTTTTTTTTTTTTTTTTTTTTTTTTTTTTTTTTTTTTTTTTTTTTTTTTTTTTTTTTTTAAGGATGGGAAATCATGAAATGACTTCTTCCGCTCTGGGTAAACTAAAACACCTAGCAATCAAAAATCGTGAGACAAGTTTAATCAACGGATTCTGCAATATCTGCAACATTATCTCCCTTGAGTAATTCAAGAGATCTAATAAAGAACAAAAAAACAGTTACAACTAGTGTTTTTTCAACTTAAAGTCATATTGTTGTAATATGCTCATACCTATAAAATTCATAAAGATTACTCTCGTGAGATGGATAAAGTTGTATTTATGTTGTTATCGAGACAAAAACATGCAAGCAGACTTGGGCTATACAGCACGTTTAAATAAATAATTACGAAGGAGTCACAAGCCCTGAGGGAGATAGCTTTTGACGGAACACACCCGCATGACTAATAAATTATTAATACATTAATTTGACTCGTATTACTTTCGTTATAAATGGCGCTAGTCATCCTTGTGTGTTCTTTGAATATTCGAAATTGTTAATATCCTGTTTTGACAGCATGTTGTATTTAGATTGTGCAATCATGGACCATCTACTATGGCGCTGTAGCAAATTTTTTAGGGTTCCGTAGTCAACAAGGAACCCTATAGTTTCACCATGTCCGTCTGTCTGTCCGTCCACGGTTTAGCTCTGATACGCTTAGAGCTAGAAAGTTGAAATTTGGTATGAGTGATACATATATCACGCCGAAGAAGTGGTAAAATAAAATCTTGAAATACTTGTACATTTTTTTTAGGGTGGGTCGTCTACCCCATCGTCGTTGGATAGGTTGTTTAAAAATATTAATCGTTTGCTAATACCATTTTTCCATCCAAGGAACCGTTGGCGAAATATTAAGCTTTAAAGTGATAATTGTTGTTAGTCAAGAGTCCCCTCTGCCAGCTAAAGGGTTGATTTTTGAGACGTGAATACATTCATGGTGGTAGCATATATAACAAATTTAAAAGGAAAACTAGTAGTAGTTCATTAGGCTTTACAAGTTAACGAGTAATAGACGAACAACTTAAAAAATTGAACTGGGCAAATGTTTATTTCCTAATGATTCCATTGAAAAAGACCAAGAACATCTGCAACTTTGTAATCTAATAATAGTTAAGTATATTTTACTATTTTTCAGGTATGGTTTAGGAGACGGGTAACTACGGAACAATACAGTGTGCGTGGTCCGACACGCACTCGGCCGGCTTTTATTGTTATTAAGTGGAACACTACGGGGCTAGTGTTTCAATTGAGGGAGGAAGCCTTAAGCATATTAAAAAGCATAATCAACATATGCCTACAGCTGGGATACAGGCCTCTTATCTTAAAGAGGTAGTGAATCATTCCACCACGTGGATCCATTGCAGGCTGGCAATTTGCAATTGATCCGCATATTTTCATGAGCCGTACAGTTTTTAATTCAAGGACATACCAATTTCCCCACGATATTCCTTCACCGTTTTGAGAGTTGTCGTGACGAAATAAATTAGACCTAGCAATTGTCCGTCTATTGCTGGGCTATGGCCCAGCAAAACGGCAAGATCGGAGCAGTGATAACTGTTCCGGTCTTGCCGTTTCATTTAAATATAACATGAGATTATCTTTGTTTACATTGGCACTGTGTTTAAAAACTGGAACCACAAAAGAACGATACAACGGAATGTATTTGTGTGCAATCTCGAGGATCATCAAGTTTGCAAAGTGCATCAAGGTGTGAAAATTATGTTAATTACTTTAAACAAACACTGAGGTAGGTAGGAGGCAGGCTTAATCTATACTAATATTATAGGTGCGTAAGAAACTCTGTTTGTCTGCTACTTCTAATCGGATCTGCATGAAACTTGGTACAGAGGTAGACCATGACCCGGAATAGGACATACTATTTATCCCGGGAATGTGTTCCCTTGGAATAATTTTCGAATAACACGCGTGTATGCCGCTGTCAGAAATTTAGTGTTAATATAACACCTCTGTCATCGACTTTTGCGAATCTTGGCGTGACATTTCTAATTTTGCCGTTTTTACCCTTCGGGTTCTATTACTAAGACTCCACTGTCCGTCTGTTTGTCACCAGGCTGTATCTCATGAACCGTCATAGCTAGACAGTAGAAATTTTGAAAAGTGATGTATTTCTGTTGCCGCTATAACAACAAAAAATAAAATTAAATAAAATTAATAATTAAAGAGGGCTGCCATACAAAATACGTGTGTTTGCTTACTTGTTGCTTACTTGGATGATTACGTCGTAATTACGTCGGCCTAGTAAGTAAAATAACGTCGGGTACACAGGCGGGACAAATAACTTCGAAGTCTAAAATAACTATAACTTTAATATCGGAAGCCGGTGTCAAAAATGAAGAAACAAAACTAGAAACACCGGCTTCCGAAATTAAAGTTATTTTAGACATTGTAGTGTTTTTATTTGAAAGTGTCGGTTGTATTTAAAAAGATTATTTAAGATCCAGATTTTTCAAAAACTGTTGGACTCATGTAGGTGCTTAAATACAAAGGTTCATGTTTTCTACCTTCAATATATTACGCATTTATAATATCTATTAGTATGGATTAAGCCGTTTTAGGTTCAATAAACTTTGCCTGCCTTGACCTGTAAGCCTGACCCCTCCCACTAAAGTGATAAGATAATTCAATAATCAATTTAAGTTTGTTTGTTTTCGCCGACAATATTAATGATGACGTAAACATCAATTTCGATAAATGGTGCTTGTGTAGACTCAACGTCGGTAATTAAAATCCATTTAGTATTTCATTTCGTTTTTATACTGTTCGCTCAACTATTGTGAATTCATTGGAAAAAGCTTTCCGAGTAATGACTCATTTCATTCGATGGTTTTAATGGTCGATTTTATTAATAGACTTGTTTTACTATGGTCATAAACAATTGCACTAACATAATTGTGCTTACATAAAAAATCCTAATTTTATTTCCATTTTCATTTTGAAATAAAAATACATTGTAAACAACGTCATTACTGTGTTTTTTAGGTTTAAGTATAAAATACAATGTTCCTATTTATATAATCTTGTTTTTTTATATATATTTATTAGTTTATATTTTTTTCCTATATACCTATCGAATTGAATTACCCAGATTAAAATGAAATCCGAAAACACTACTGAAAAGCTTGTAATTGTAATTATTAATTGTTCTTCGTTTAATTATTATGAGTTCACTTAATCAGTAAAATTATTATACAACGTGTAACAGAATAAACGCAATACCTCTTAGGGGGTTATGTACTCATCATTATAAACCACTTTTATTATGGGACCAATACTGAAATCACGACAAAAAAATCGACTCCACCATACATACGTGTGCAAAACTCGACAAAATGTACTGAACAGCTGTTTTTTTTTTCGCGATTTCAGTTGGTCTCATAGTAAAAGTGGTTCATAATATTGAGTACAATGACCCCTTAAGAGGTCTTGCGTTTATTCTGTTACACGGTGTATAATAATTTGAATTGGTTATTCATTTTGAGTCGATCGGTGAGCCTGTCGCACTCCATCTACATACACGTGGCGAAGTCAGCAAATATCACAATCGCCAAAATGTTTTTTTTCGATATTTCACTTGCCAACAAACAGCTAATAATCAAAATGTCCCTTTTTTAAACCGTTCAATATCCAAGTCATAATAATCTTCATGATACCAACTCCATTTCAAGTCTGAAGAGCGCAGTAAATCGAGGACTGCAAAATATTCATCCATCGCCACAATGCCCGAACTCAATTATAAAACTGTATCCGTCCTTCATCGAGAACTTGCTGCGAAGTTCCTTTGTAAAGACGAAATTTTAAAACGTAAACCTAATCATATTACAGGCCATCTGCATATTCTTTGAAGACCTAACCAAATGAAAACTTTGGCTCACTCCCCACTTATCAAACGGTCAAAGTCGCCGTAATAGCTCTAAGGGAATAAAGTTACACTCATTTACATACATTACCTTCTATCCTTAAGAAAGTTAGCCTGGGATGTATTCCGCTTGCCACCGACTTGAATCGCTACTGAAATTTTAATAATACGAATTGTCTAATTGCTGAGCTGAGGAAACTTTCAAGGAAAATTAAAATATTAGTGTCTCGCAATGAAGTTGTACGAGTTTTGCGTTTGATATCGGTGGATTTCTATACTTTTTTTCATAAACTCACCTACATTTTATTGTAATTTTTTAATTAAAAAAACAAAAATCAAGACAAACAGCTGAAAGTCATTCTAAGAAATGCTTGCTGGAGTCTGTGTTTCCTGATATCTACAACCTAAGGGTATTTAAGGCAAGATTAATTGGTTTACTTCCAGGCAAGCGTGCTCCGTGTATGCATTTAATGTTTTTAATTTTATATATCTTATCATTTTTATTTTTTATTATTGTTTTTATTTTATCAGTTTTAAACAATTTTCATAAATTTTATACCTTTATACAATAATATATGTTATTTATTTTTTATTTTTGAGCACATAAATCTTTATTTTTCTTTTTCTTTTAAAATTAATAGTCGCAACATTTTATTTTAGTTGTTTTTTGTACAAAATATTTTAGACTTGTATAATTTTATTGTGCGAACGTATGGCACTCGTGGGCTCCACCTGAAAATCAGCTTTAGGTGGTATACCTTGTGTTGCCATCTGGCATTATGCTGAGCTGAGACCCTTTTGGCATTGTTGGTTTTCATTATTTATTTTGTTTAATTGTAAGGTGTTTCTGTTTTTTATAATGCCATTAAACACAATTTTCTTTCTTTGTTTCAATGTTGGTGATATTGTGGTCCAATGAGATTTTTCGGAGAATTTTATAAAGACATACGGGGTCTGGGCATTGACCGCTATTAATTGTTAAGTTACGTCACAATAATCATCATCTGTCTAGCCTTCTCCCAACTAAATTGGGTTCGGCTTCCAGTCAAACCGGATTCAGCTGAATACCAGTATTTTACGTGGAGCGGCTGCCTACAGACCTCCACAACCCATTAACTGGGTTGCACGATACTGTTTGGCAAGACTAGTGTAAGATTTTCGGCCTTCTGACTATCCGTGACGACTGCCATAGATCTACAAATGACAGCCGGGATCAACAGCTTAACGTGCTTTCCGAGGCACGGAGGAGTATCGAGTGGATGGGTACAGACCAACCTTGGCAAGCGTTGCTTAACCTTGAAGATCGTCCTGTGCTACTGGTATTATTTACCCACGGGCTAACAATAATAGAAACTGAAATTCGGAAAATTATTTTCATGGTTTCGCGGTGTCTCGTGGCAACGTTGAAAACTAATTCAGCTTACCACCAAAAGTAATTAAACATGAAATGTCAAAATTGGTATTTAGATGAGTCAGAATACAAACCAAATTAGACGGTATAATAGTTTTGTTGAAATATCAAGGCGTTAGGTTTGCGGTTAATTATCTACCGCGGAATGGTAGTTACGGCATTGTTACGATATTTACGTCTATCTCTTAGTAAGTATATCAAGTTTCTAACGTCGTAAGCTGAAACCTCAAAAGGCTGACTTTACAAGTTCATTACACACACACTAGAAAATTAAATTGTGAATACTTATCTATACTAATAACAAAGCTGAAGGGTTTGTTTGAACGCGTTAATCTCCGGAACTACCTCGGATTTGGAAAATTATTTTTGTATATGAACGGGAAAAAACGGTATACGAAGTCGCGGGCAACAGCTAGTAATACAATATTTGAATCGTTATTAATGAGCTCGCATTTGCCCACTTTCTAGTCGCAATTTGATTAATGTGTATTTAAAGTATGTGAAGTATTCTGCCATCATAACAAAGAAGGACTTATCGACACAAAACGAAGCAACCGATTTTCGTCCTTAATTTATTTTCTTAAAGTCGGAAATCGGTTACTTCGTTCTGTGTAGATACGACGTTTTTTCTTATGACGGCAGTATAATGAAATAAAAGCTTTTTTTTTTCAACTTATGGTTTTTTACTACTGAGCAAAAGTCACAAGAACACAACCTTTTTTTTTCAATGAAGTCGGTCTCTTCTACATTAAACTGCTTAACTTCTGCCAGCGAATTCACCAACATTAAAATCGAACATTAAAAGCATACTATGCCCTTCCTGGACATGATCTACCTGTGTATATTCCTGTGTTCATGTAAACTTTCATATAAATCGGTTGAGCCGTTTAGGTCGTGAATAAATAACTAACATAGAATTACTTTAGCCTATATAAGGTTTGTATGGATTAATGTGTGAAAACAAATGAAGGTGTATTTTAAAATAACTTTCATAACATAACATTCGACATACCGCCAGTAGGGGTGAGACATGACATTTCGTTTGACATAAAGGTATCCGACGAAATGGACATAAGCTGATATCGGTTTTCAGAGGTACGTTATTAAAATGGCGCTGTCGAATCCGGTTCCAGGAATCGGTATTATTAATCTGCACTCAAACTGGTGGATAAGTGATTTAATATTAACGAAACAATATTTACCTATGTATTTATTGTAATTCAACATCATCATATCAGCCAAAAGACGTCCACTGCTGGACATAGGCCTCCCACAAAGGGGGACGTTGCCATAATCGCCACGCTTGGCAAGCGGGTTGGCGACCGCAGTGTAGCTGTTGCAATGCACAGAGAATGCTGCTGGTCATTCTCTGGTGAGTCCCTTAGTCGCCTCTTACGACACCCACGGGAAGTGATGGGACACACAGACAATTGGTAAGCTATTAGTTATTCAATCATGATTGTGTGGTTTAGCAAAAGAAATTAAAAAACTTACCTTGCAATTTTCCGCGCAATCCTTATTCAAAATTGCAAATTCGAAAAACTGAAACACATATTGTTTTCTGAGATTTTTTTTTTTGCTACCAATATAGTTTTACCATCACCTCAAATATTAACCTTCATAGTTCTTATATAATTTGATCGGTAAAGATTTTATAGACTTTAAAATAGTATTTTCAGGGTATTCCGATAGAAAACACTGGCCTCATCTAGTGAAGATCGACATAAAAGATAGACGTGTAATTTTTATTTTTAACCGGCTTTCTAAATAAATATCATTTATGTAGATACATATCCTATAACATTTAAAATCTTACAATTATTTACTTCCATGGCACTGTATCCGTATTTTTAACTTTGCATACTGCTGTATAAATTCTAGTTTTTATAACTTAACAGACAGATGTGTTGCTGGGGAGTTTGTTGCGCCACTTCTTCTTCCCAGCTAAAACACTAGGAAGTGGTGACGGGCGGGCGTTTTGGGGGACTGTCTTTATGTAGAACTTTGACGTTCAAAAAGTGCTGGCACTCAGCCNACCCTCTGTACGTGTAAGCGGGCACACCCTTCATGTCTGGAGGCTTATTTAGTTTGATTTGATATTGTTTTTATGCTTGAGTTTGTCTGTTTATGCTGGCATAATGGAGTGTGCTAGCTTACAAGTAGCGAATTATTAAGTTTTATGTTTTTACGTGTTACCTTTGTTGTATTGTTTTCTTTGTAAGAATACTGACTACTTACATACCTTTGTATAAGTGATAGTTCTTATAACTCAACAGACAGATGTGTTGCTGGGGAGTTTGTTGCGCCACTTCTTCTTCCCAGCTAAAACACTAGGAAGTGGTGACGGGCGGGCGTTTTGGGGGACTGTCTTTATGTAGAACTTTGACGTTCAAAAAGTGCTGACACTCAGCCTAATTTGAATAAATGACTTTTGATTTTGATTTTTTAAGGCCCATTCACAATATACTAAAACCATCGCAGTCTGGATTTGACAAAATTGCCCTTATTTTTACCCCCAGAATGTATTTCCACTTATATTCAAACGTTTCAAACGGGAGAGTTGACCTTCAGATCAAAAGTGGAACGCATCTAACAAACAACGCACTGAAATAAATTCGAAGAAGTTCTCTATGTTTCCAGTCTCCTCTTTAGTGATAACACAGGATAAAGTTTAAAATAACCGTTCGCTCTGTAAAATATTCAAGGCAAGCAGTAAAAGTTAATTGTTCAATGCAGCAATGCCACTGACAAAGTTTGAGACAGACCTTCATGATTGGATTTTATGAGGAACCACTTTTCTTTGCAATTTCTATGAAAATTCGCTAAACCCCATGTCATAATTTTAGTCTTATTAAGGATAATGTAGTGATTTCTTCTAACTTGTGGCTGAATAAAACAGACGCACGAGTCGATCTTCAAGGTTAAGCAAGTCTAGCCGCGGTTGATCCATGGATGGGGTGGCCATCTTAACATATCGAGATTCTTCTTTGCCTCAGAAAGCACATTCGGCTGTTGGTCGTAATTTTTAGATCTTTGGTAGTAATTACGGGTACTCAGAATTCAAGACTCCAGATTTGCTAAGTGGTATCGTGCTACCCAGTTATTGGGTTGTGGAGGCTTGATAAGCAATTCTTCTTCATCATCATCATCATATCAGCCAAAAGACGTCCACTGCTGGACATAGGCTTCCCCCAAGTGTCGCCACAATAACCCGTCCTGTGCGTCTCGCATCCATCGGTTACCCGCGACCCTCATCAGGTCATCGGTCCACCTTGTAGGACCTTGTGGGATAAGCAATTGCTTCATATAAAATACTGGTACTCAACGGCATTGAGTCAGACTCCAAGCCGACCCCAACGAAAAAATCCAGGCAATTGAAAATTAAATAAAACAAAACAAAATGACTTATAGAAACAAAATAAATAACCAGATAAAGGAATTCAATTACTCAAATACTTTTTTTTCATTAAACCTTAAAATTAATAAAAACACACTGAAATTTTTTCCTATAGAAGAATTTCATAATTTTGTTACTAATTGAAAAATATTCCAAACTTTAAAATTTTATTTTTCAGGAGAACTAAATTACTTTTTCATTTTCGAGGAAGTATGTTAAAAAGCACACGTTACAAAAACGGTTGTATAAAAAGTTTTCATTTTGGCACACAAAGTTGCGGTCGTGTTGTTTGCAGAAGCAAAGAAAGGTGAACAAACATGTTCATCTTGTGATTGAAAAGTCCCAAAGTAAACGCATATATAGGCCGAGCTCTACTTACTTCGGGGAATTTAATTTTTGCAATTACTTACATTGATTGATGCGACAGTACTTTGTGATCCCTTTGTAGATTTTCTCTTTACCTACTTACTTTTCGAAAGCGAACTTTCTCGAAATTTAATTTAAGGACCTTACTCATGATCTCCTCAAGAGATTTATTCCTGACGTACCACTTTGGTCATCAGCATCTTCCTTACTAATATTATATATGGGAGAGTAACTCTGTCTGTCTATTTATTATTTAATTTATTATTTATTTACTAAAACTTTATGCACTATTAAAAACACTGTACAAAGGCGGACTTAATGCCTTAGGCATTATCTACCAGTAGACCTGAGGGTGGTGCAGAGACAACATGGCAGGTGCAACTTAAAGAAAAGAAATAGAGAGATAAAAAAAAATAGATAAATGCATTCACATAAACAAAGTTATTAAGAAAAATCGAATCCAACGAATTAACGCTGTGGTGTGATTATTTTCACTGAACAGATGTGAATGACTCTTGGCACTTGGGTAGACCATGTCCTGGAATAGGACATAGGAAGGATTTAATCTCGGGATTATGTTCCATTGGGATTATTTTTGACTATCACGAGGGGGGCAAGCCAGTAATAAAAGCTAGTGATATAGTATTTGCGAAAGTAGTTTTGTCTGTCTGTCGGTTTGTTCTCTACTCACGTCTTGGCATGAACGGATTTGGATAAAACTTGGCACATGGGTAGACTATGTCCTGGAATAAGAGATTGGGGGCTTTTTATTTGGGAGTATTTTCGCTATTTCGGCGCAGACGTTACGAGCATTTTTTTAAAGCTAAAGATGAAATGGAATATACAACATTGAAATGGCTTTCAAATTCATTATATCATAATCATGTTATTTCAACGTGTAGGCATGTGTTGATGCGGTTTACTTAACGCGTTTGCTCTGAAACGTCAAGATAACTACATCAACGCGTCTTTTTATATAATAAATGATATGTTGAAAATTTAATTCCAAACATTGTAAACAAATCAGATACTCAAAATAAATTACATAAATATCACATACCAACAGCAACAATAATACGTAAAAATAATATAAATAATTTCGATAGCAAGGATTATAAAAATATTTCAAAACAAACTACTCGTAATTAAAATCATACCCACCTACTTTTATTCAATTCAGGGCTGATTTTTAACAGACAGATAACTTTTATCGTGATATAAACAAATATGACAGATTGACATATTTTATTTACAAAAGCTGTCAAACAACTATTTATTATTTAGACTTTATGTACAATAGTGGTACATAGGCGGACTTAATGCATCAAGGCATTATCTACAAGTCAACCTTTGGGTTATAAAGACTATACTATGGTAGGTGTAGAATAAATAAAAATAAAATTGAATTTTAACGTTTCGGAAAGAATATACACATAATATTTATAATACTTTTAAAATACATATAATTATATGCTAAAATAATAAATATGATATATAATATAATCATACCGATTAAGAGAATTCATAATAATCACGACTAAGACTATCGAAGAATTATCCCTAAATAAAGATTAAAATCATGTTTAAAAATAACAAAGAAAGAACTTACCTTTCACTCAAAACACGACACTTAAAAAAATCCAAAGCTCCCCACACACGGTCACTTTTTAAATTCACGCACTAAGACTGACCACTGTTATGTTTAATGATGACACATGGCAACTAAGAATGGGCTTAATGAAACCCGCCCCTCCGTCCAATTACATATAATTGTATTGACCTAAGCTAACCCGAGTGATCTAATTCGGTCGCATGATGCATGCCCTGCCTTATGGCTAATGTAAGGGATTTAACTGATCTATGAATTGATTATTTCTTGAGTAACCTGGCCTAATGAGAGGAGAGTGATATTGTAAAGTGGCTCAAAGTACGATAAAGATGTCTGTTTTTAATACTTTTAGTTTGGTAGCCTTAGGAATGTTGTTTATGAACGCATACGCAAAAGTCAAAGTCAATGAATTTATTTCAAGGCCAAAAAGGCACTTTTGAACGTCAAATTTACAGTTTGAAATTAAAATATAAGTGACTCTAGTTGTCCATTCGCAAAAAGTAGATTCTTATGGAGAAGAACGGACAAGAAACTCCATAGTTACTCTTTTAAAATATAAGTTTTACAATATTTTGCATACATACATTGATCAATTGATTATATTATGTGAGCATAATGCACCCAACATAACACTTATATACAGCACACACTTTTATACTAATAGGTACAACAAAGCAATACCAGCAGAGGTAAAATTAAGTTTGCTATCAAGGGACATGGTACACACATATTTACAATATGATTAACAACAATCAGTGTGTGCAAAAACACATAACCCTCCTTTTGGGCTAGGCCGCAGTCGGGTTAAAAATGAGAACAATTCAAATTAGATTGCGAGGTACAATGAAGATACAATTTATAAAATACTCTTAAAAGACGAGAATTGCCCTCGGTTTTTTTAATTCAAAATCGCAGCTGACCTAATGGCAGTATACATGTACCCCAATGGCAAAGTAACTTCGAGTCACTGTGCGCAACCATCTGCTCCTTCAAGGATTTAAACGAAGCCAATGACAGTACTGTCTTGATAAGTCAGTGGGTAATTGCCACGAAAAAAAAGACGGGAAAAATACTTCAATAGCTCCAAAGGGCCAAACCAAAGTTAAAATATCAAATGACACTGTATAGATACATTAATATGGGCTACCTACTGGCAAAACCCATCAACTCATGTTATATATTCAACGGATTTCCCGCCAAGAGAGCGGCCAACGCACCATGACACTCCATGAGTCACCTTAACGAACCAACAACCAATCATACTGACTGATTACTTGAGCTACTATAAATATTTTAGTTATGCATGTAGTGTGTGTGTAGTATTTTATCATAAAAAAACCGGTCAAGTGCGAGTCGAACTCGTGCGCCGAGGGTTCCGTACCTATCCATTACATCGCCATAATAAAATTGGTATAATTTTTATTGGTGACAGGCGTCAACTGTGTATGTATGGGGACACCCTTTAGTTGTCAACTTTTTTATTTTTTGGAATTTTTCCTTTCTTTGAGAAAATCGATGGTGACACACGGATAGACAGACGGACAAGAGGGTGATCTTATAAGGGTTCCTTTTTTACCTTTAGAGGTACGGAACTCTAAAAATACCAGGAATTGAAAAGAGCCGGAAAATACGCCAAAAATTAAGCATAACATATTCAGCTTTTCATAAGCTGCCAGAGGTCACCAAAGTCAACCGAGGGAGAGGTTATCGTGGCATTTGAAGGCGAGAAGCTTGCAATTCGTAATAATTAATGAACGGTTATTTTTTGATTCAGTAAAATAAACGTAGACGGACCTAATAAAAACAAATTGAACTTTATTAATGTGCATAAAGTATTAATGCAATAGCACGATAAATGGCTTCGCGAATTGTAACCTGCACTCTATTGAAAATGTTAAAGAGGATCGAGTGACACTGAGTGGTCCGTCAAATCATGTATATTTTTTATTTGAGATGAGTTTGCTTTTGAATCTAGTCTAGGTCATAGATGACAGAGACAAAATCGACGATGGAGCGAGCTTACCCAGAAAAAGCCTGTTCTTTCTAATTTTGAAAAGATTAGGGTTGTACTCGTTCGGAAACACAGACGCAGGCAGAGAGTTTCACTTCTTTGCTGTGCGCATTATAAAAGACGTTTGGAAACGTTTAGTGCGAATTGGTGGAATAGCAACAAGGTAGAGATGTTATGATGTTATGTATTAAATGAACTTGACGACAAGAGTACTGCCAACACACTCCATGAGTCACTTCTACTAACCGACAACCATTCTTATGAGGTACTTTAAATATATTGTCGTTATAGCAAAAACTGTTACCAATAAGGCACTTGTGAAAAAATACCAAAAATTTAAACAGGTCGGAAAATACACCGGAAATTAAGCATATCATAATCTCCTAGAGGTCACCAAAGTCAACCGAGGGAGAGGTTATCGTGGCATCTGAAGGCGAGAAGCTTGAAACTCGTTATAATTAATATACGGTTGTTTTTCCATTCAGTAAAGAAAACGTAGACGGAGCTAATAATAACAAATCGGACAATTCACGTCATAAAAAATAATAAAAATAAACAATAATAATAATAATTCGCATAATTTATAATACAGTAGCACAATAAATGGCTTCACGAATTGTAACCTGCACTCTATTGAAAATTTTAAAAAGGATCGAGTGACACTGTGTGGTCCGTCTCACTCACTCATCTCAAATAATAAGAAATGTACATGATTGTACTTGAAATATTGTAGTTACAGCAAAACTGTAACCAGTTAAAAGACACTTAAAACCAAAAATTTAAAAAGGTCGGAAAACACCAGAAATTAAGAGGTCGCCAATGTCAACTGAGGGAGAGGTTATCGTGGCATCTGAAGGCGAGCAGCTTGCAACTCGTAATTATTTATGCGCGGTTGCCGCCTTTCATTACCCTTTTGCGTTAGCTTTGAGTGTTGCTGACAAACTAGTGTTGATACCGCTTCAAGTGCTCCAGAAATGGAATGGGAAAACTAAGTGACGCATATATAAAGCAGTGGGTTTTGCATTTTGGGACTGTTTTGTCAAACAGCTTCGATAAAACGTGGCAGGGAAATATGGAAATATCCAGTCATGTAGTAATCCAGGCCAAGGTTGCTGAAGAATAATTCGCACTCTTACAATAAAAGTGATGTAACTCAAAATTACTGCTATTATCATAATTTTGATATAAACTGATTTTAAAATGCAGTTTCTAAAACCCTGTGATAAAAAGAGTGCAAATTATGAGTGGGAAAGGGCAGTTTATACAAAGGTCACGGGAGAGTTTTTTTTTTTTTTTTACTTAACTCTATTTTTTTAATGAATTATTTTTTTATTGAAATTCTTTCAATTTCATTCAATATGTAAAATTGTAGGAAAAATAAACATCATGTTATAGAGAAATTAATCCAAACCAAAAAGAGATTTACACATTTTATTCACACTAAGCAAAACTAGTTGCTAAGTGGTGCTATTGTGGTGATTTTCAATTCAAAGTAAAATTTTAATTAATGATGAATATATTTTTAATATATCATTAATTATAATCATAATTATAAACTGAGCTCGTGGCTAAAGAATAAAAGCCGCACGGGTCGATCAAGGTTAAGCAACGCTTGCCAAGGTTGGTCTGTGGATGAGTGCCCATCTTAACATAACAAGTTTCCTCCGTTCCTCAGAAAGTACGTTAAGCCGTTGGTCTCGGCTGTCATTTGTAGATGTTTGGCAGTCGTTACGGATTGAAAAGCCAGTAAATCTGGCTCCAGTTGTGAAAAGAACTACCGTGGTACTCATTTAAGGGGTTGTGGAGGTCTGGTAGACAGCCGCTCCACGTAAAATACCTACTGGTATTCAGCTGAATCCGGTTTGACTGAAAGCCGACCTCAATATAGTTGGGTAAAGGCTAGAAAGATGATTATAATCATAGTTATAAACTATATGCTCGGATTCCAAAACTTTCGGAAACATTTTTCATGAAACATTCCACAAAAGGTTCCCAAAGAACCTCAAAACACCCTTGCCTGAACACTAAAAAGCAGTTGCAAATCTATTATATTTTCCGGACCTTGAAAACCACTAAATTAAGTCACGTCAGTCTTCAAGATGATTGGTTTATTTCCAAATTATGAAAGAAGCTTGCCTGTGTAAACGACTGCCAAGGACCCATTTCAGAGCGGCAAACTCTGTTACACTAACTTCAACTTTGTTCTAAGGAACAAAGTTCTAAGTGTATTCCATTTTGAGAATTATTCTTCTTTGGACTTTTAAAAATTGAGGACGACTTCAAGCTGTCAAGTAGGTACCTTTTTTTTTTAAGGATGGGAAATCATCAAATGTCTTCTTCCACTCTGGGTGGAGCGGAAGGGCGTGTCAGACTTTTACTGACTAAAACCCATCCGTGTTCCTTCAAAAGCCCTTTGCGTTCCAGGGCCGCGGTGACTCTTTCGAAGAAATTCCGCACAGCGACCCACCCAACGCTCGCCGTCCGCAAGCCCGCGCCTACGGTGGCCAGGGATCGCCCTGCGACTCCCGACGCCCGGGGCGTCTTCTCCTGTAGCGACGGTTGCGGCGAAGGCCTTGTCTTTCCCTCGCGCGGCCGCCTCCTCCTTCGTTAGCATTACTGCTTCGCTTCGTAAAAATAATATTATTGGTATTTTGAACAAGTAATCTTATATACTTCAAGTATTTTACGTTTTTTTGTGGACGCCGTCAGTTGAGACTGGTCATCTCTCAACTGCCATGGTTTATTTTAATTATTTGTTATTTGAAATGTTGTTTTTCTTACTCCGGACGCTTTCATCGTGCGCTTCTTTCTACATCTTCTTACATATGTATATGTATGTGTAATTTCAACAAGAATGATGTAACAAAAACATTGTAACAAAAAAATGATTTAAAAGAGTGTCCGTGGCGTTTCTTGCACGTTCTTCTCCATAGAGATCTACGCTTTGGAATGTGCAAATGGTTTCATCTTTGACTGACCGACCTTGGCCTTGATTGACAATTCAAAAGTGCCTGTAAATGGTTTAATTGAAATAAATAATTTGAGTTTTGAGTTTATAAATACTCTTGTTCTAATTTGTGTGAATGGGACGTGTTTATTTTATTGGTCACTTTAACACCATCGCCGGTAGCAACGCATACGTTGGTTTTGCTATAAGTAGATATTAATAATAATTCGCAAATAAAGCAGTTAACTGCTGCTGAAACTTAAATGCTCCAAAACAAAATTACACGGTGTACTTTAATTACTAAAAGAACGAATTTAAATAAATCGGATGAGATAGAATGAAAAATATTGAAAAAACAGTGATATGTTTCGACTTCATGATAAACTAGGTTTGCTGGCTTGATTTGCGTGGAACTGTGCGTCCTAGAATAGTCCTTTAACTGTAGCTTTCAATCACCGAAATATTTTCCGAAATCAGTACTGATTTTTGGACAAATATCTGAACATCCCATTAATTCACTTCTCTGAAGGTGTTTATTTTTTTTTTATCTTTTCAGTTAAGCCAGAAAACGTTAGATTAGCCACAAGCTGAAATTGTATTTTTTTAGACTGTTAAACCAAAGTAGAAGCCGGTTTCTGAATTGAGAATTTGATGTTAAGAACGGGTCAGACCCTAGTACTTTAACGCCGAGTTTCGACAGCTTTTCATAAATAGAGTGAGAAATACTCAACTTCAAATTCTTAAAACAGAAATCGGGGGTCCGTAGACTCCATTGATATTAAAAAATGCTTTCCAACTATGTGCACACACAGTCGGTGGTGTATTCCATTCTATATTCCAATAAAGGAGTACGAAGGCAGCCAGTTCCCGTCACAAACAATGCAATTGCTAACAAGGAAACCCAGGCTATGTGGGTCTCACACGTTCGTTCGTATACAAACCTAGAATTTCACATTGTATACATAACGAATCCCTTTCAGTTCTGCAGAGCGAAACTTTAAATAGAATCATACAAAATATGTGACTTGAGTGTAATTTAATTTTCTGAACGCACTCACTTTAACTGAAACTGTATTTTAGTGTTTCTATTTGTGGCAATGTTTTTAGTTGAATTGAAGTTAAAAAATGAAGTTTGTTAGTTATTTTGTTGCAAGTAAAATAATATAATTGGGACATAAAAATAAACTTCAAAACTGATGGAGAGGGAAAGAAAGAATGACTTCTAAACTAAACTTCTTTTCGAAAAACGTCTTTTTTAATTACTTTTTAGACCTAGACATTTTTCGTATCCGTGTTTATTTTCATCACGTTGCGTTGGGGTCAATGGTCATTTTTAGAGGAGCTCGTGGCTAAAGAATATCAGCCGCACGGGTCGATCAAGGTTAAGCAACGCTTACCAAGGTTGTTCTGTGGATGGGTGACCATCTTAACATATCGGGTTTCCTCCGTGCCTCGGAAAGCACGTTAATCCGTTGGTCCCGGCTGCCATTTGTAGATCTTTGGCAGTCGTTACGGATTGTCAGAAGCCAGTAAATCTGACTCCAGTCTAGCCAACAACTACCGTGTCACCCAGTTAATGGGTTGTGGAGGTCTGGTAGGCAGCCGCTTTACGTAAAATACTGGTATTCAGCTGAATCCGGTTTGACTGGAAGCCGCCCCGAAAATAGTTGGGAAAAGGCTAGGCAGATGATGTTTATTTTCATCAAAATCGGTTCATTCGAGAAGTTCAGACTACATAGCAAGCAAGTTAGTAGCATGGCTAACTAACTGCCCAGGTTGCACCGGATGATTCCTAAGTACCGTGTCCGTCATTCAGACTCTTTGTCTACACCCATACGCAAAAGCATTCCAAACGCGACGAACTAAATGCCCATGGAATTTCATTTTCTTCTAATTCCCAACACTATGAGAGGTAACCGAGTATAAATCCCCCGCAATTGGAGTATACGTCACACTTTGCTACTTTAGCGCCATCTGGGAATTCTCAGTATGTACAGAATGTTTTGTTTGAGTATGATGTTTGCAAAGCTTTCTGTGTGAGACCGGCTTTTACGAAGAAAAACATACTCAACTCACTTTTATATAGGAGCGTGTATAACGGTGGTTGATTTTTTTATCGTCGTCTGTCTTTGTGCAATAATAAAATAAAATTTCGTGGTGTTGATTGTGTCAATTGATTTTTATGGAGGTTTCAATCAGTGATCAGTGTATCAGAGATCGGAATAGGTAGACCATATTTACCTAATTTTCGTAGAAGTAAGTAACATATAGTTAATAATAACTCCTCTAAAATCCCGGAATCATAAACATGACTATTGTATCCCTCGATTTAAGAAATTGCAAATTGCTTATTGCGCTTTGAATACATTTGAACAAAATTATTATATTGACGAATCTTATTTTGTTTTTAGAGTGCCGTAGCTACTAAAACTGTTAAATTAAACAGCTTTGTTTTCGCACAACTCTTTCTTTTTTTGATTCTTCAAATCAATCATTTGTAACTATACTCAAAGTCCAGTTCATGTTTTTATAATCCCGGGTTTTAATTGTCTTGATTTCAGGATTTTACAGGAGGTATTATCAACTCTATTTTACTTACTTCCACGAACATTAGGTAAATATAGTCTACCTATTTCGGTCCCTGGTCACCATCATCATCATCATATCAGCCGAAAGACGTCCACTGCTGGACATAGGCCTCCCCCAAGTGTCGCCGCAACAACCGGTCCTGTGCGTCTCGGATCGATCGGCTATCCCCGACCCTCACCAGGTCATCGGTCCACCTTGTGAAACGCCTTCCAACCGTACGCCTTCCGGTACGCGGATGGACCCTGCCCACTGCCCACTTCAGTTTGGAGATCCTTCGGGCTATGTCAGTAACCTTGGTTCCCTTGCGGATACCAATAATTCCTGATTCGATTCGGAACATTGCCCTCTCCATTGCCCTTTGGGTGACTTTAAGCCTTCTGATGAGGCTCATTGTGAGCGACCACGTTTCGGTCATCACTGGCAACACGCACTGGTCATAGACTTTTGTCTTGAGACACTGTGTGATGAATGTGAGATGAGAAGATAATACGCAACTTCCCGAACGCCGCCAAGCGATCGATAGGGAAGTTGCGTGATTCAATCACGCAAGGTAACTTCGAGGTTTGTAAACTGACGCAAATAGTGTAACTTATTTGCCATTAATCCAGAAAAAAAGCCATCTAATTAATTTGGTTCATAATTGAAAGAATATGAAAACCTGATCCACGTTAAAATTATCGACGTGCGAGGTAGCAGCCCATGCGAGATTCGGCTCGGTATGGCCAGTGCTTTACAGAAGCTCAAATAAGAACCTCATTCACCTTGTTTTAACATAGAAATCAAAAAGGTATTCCCTTATCTTTCACGAATTGAAATTAAATCTCTCGCAGGGCCAGAATTCTATCAACGAAAGCGAAACTTATTCACAATAAAATACCCTTAATAGGGACACATTATCTAGAATTGCTTTCATTAACGCACAATCTAAAAGTAAATCCTAATCTGCTTGACGTTCAGTCTTTATCGTCGAAACTGAGATCTGGGCCCTATTCTCATTAAGCGATAATTAGGTGACCTATTTATTGTCGAAAAACAATTACTTTTGTGCCCTTTGATGCATTGTGCTGACTCTATTTACCCTTATCTTGCTATAAAGAAGTTCATATCGGGGTGCCAAGGGTCCAAAAATTAAGAGAATCTCGCTTTTGATATTCTGTAAAGCTTTTCTTGTTAATGTAGGAGAAAGGTTATTCTTGTGGCACACACAGTTTTACAGTTTAAAGTCTGATTTTTTCGAAAAACATAGCTTTTTTGACGAACGCCGATAAATCGATAATAATATAATAATCATAATAATGCTGCACGCACGAAAAAGGATGACTCGTTGTAACGTTTCGCTCATTGTAACGTTACGATCATTTCATCAATGTTTTGTTATGACGTTGTCACGTTAAACTATCGTTCGTAAACCGACTTTACGGACGACCAATTTTTTCAAAGTATTTAGTATATTTTTCATCATTCAGCTTCCTCAGACAGATGCGACACGACACTATGAAATTGCGTTCTCAGCGAAATTATTCTAAAATTTTCTTCAAATATAATAATAACTTTAAAAAACAACTTCATATTTTCGTGTCGCAACTGAGCCTTTTTGCTGAAAGTCAAGTCAAGACAGAAATTTTGTAATCATGATCACTGGCATAGTAAAAAAAAATTTATATAAATAAATAAATAAATAAATCTTATTTTTATTTGTTGTACACCTACCACAGTATAGTCTTTATAACCTAAAGGTTGACTGATAGAGAATGCCTTGATGAATTAAGTCCGCCCATGTACCACTATTGTACGTAAAGTTTAAATAAATAAAATACTTAATTGATTTTACAGTCGAGCGATGCAGAGGATTCTTTTGACGCTACACTATATTTTTTTTTCACTTTATAGCTACGGATAGTCGTAGGTAGTTAAGGATTTTTGTTTTATATATATATATTTTTATATTTCCTAACAGCATTATTGTTTTGCTTCCAGTATATTGAGTAATTTGTATTTAATGAAAATAATTTCGTTTCGAATTTGTTATTACCGAAGAGTTATTACTGGTTTTTAAAATAAATAACGAAAAAACAAATGAACCAATTGTTGTTGAACTTAGGAAAGAATTTTTCAGCAATGAACTGGGAGAGGGACAGTTGGTTAATTGAAAGGGTAAACTCGATTAACAAAAGGGTAAAATTACCAAACGACGAACTATTAAAGCATTCTAGCTTTAAATCTGGATTCCTTATAGGTCCTGTTTCATTGCTATAAATATGGTAAACCACTCCTATTGGATGCAATCGACTTTAAGATTTAGCTTTTGGAGTTAAAGTTCATTTTCGTTTGTGTGAAGTTCAGTCGTTTGAAACTCACCTTGACGAGGCACGTTTAAATAAAGCACGGATGAATTCAGTGGACCGGTCAGGCCTGCGGGAGCTAGTAGGAGTTGCCTAACTAATTTGCATACATCGCCCGGGATTTTGAGATGATTCTGCCAGCGTATTGTTTTTTTTTAAGATAACATTGTTGTTGGATTAGTGACGTGACTGGCTTTTGATTTGTTATTCCTGTATTTTGGGAATTTCGGATGTAATTTTTGCTTTGTTTGGCATGATATTTTTACAGAGGGATGTATGTATTTGTTTTTAAAGTTCCAGAGTTTTATTTTTCATGTTGTCTGCTATATGTGTTGCATGGAATCTAATCAAGATTCATTGTAACATTAGACCCTTGTCTGGATTAAGAGAGTTAAGTGTGTAAACAATGCCACATTAACAGCCAAAATACAAAATTATTTATTGTATATAGGCACTTAAAAATATCGTCAGAGACTATATACTAGTAAAAAACGGACATTCATACGTTTTTACAAAATCTATCCAAGATCAAACCAATCACTTATTTCATTAAATCCATAATTAATTAACTAATTATAAAAATCTTCCTCCAATATAACAAAATTAATTTCCTATGTAGAACAAGGTAACAAGTCCTTGAGAGGCGCAAATTTACATTGTGCCTATAATTTTCTAAAATTTTGAGTTGTGATACCGTAAGTTGCAAACTTGAATCGAAAGTTGTTTACGGATAAACCTGTCCAACGTAAATAATAAATTGGACTTTCGTTATAAATAATTTGGTGTGCGCTAACCTTGGGTACATAGAGTAGAAATAACAGTAGGATTTTGGCGAATCTCTCTCGTATGTCTTGTGAAATGCGAGTTAAACCTTAATGTACAGTAGCTCTAAAAGCATTAATATTATCATAATTTAATGTGAAAAGCTTTTTACGTTAACGTTAATATTGTTAGTGAGGTGAGTTATTGTTGTGTGCCCAATAATTTTAGTATCAGGCGAGCAAGAATATTTTTAAAAGTCTCGGTATTTTTTTGTGGGAATACCCTTCGTCTGAGGAGAAAGGAGGTTATGACGAACTAACGACGAAATTTCCACAGTTCCTAATAATACAATGAGTTGGGGTGGGGTGATGACTACCCCCGACTGGAATAGGCCGGCCATGCTCAGCGGCCCCATCACTCCTTGCGGTTGTCCGCACGGAGTGATGGGGCGGACAATTATGGGACGATTCACAATCATGGGATTGTTCCCATGATTGTGAATTGTCCCATAATTGTGCGCCTCTTCTTTGGACCTGGTCAAGCATTAGCTCAGCTTCGAAGTCTTTAGATACCCTACCACAATTTTTTTTTGATAAAATATCATGCTTAATTTCCGAAAAAAAAGACGTAAATATTAAAACGTAAAGATGGAGACAAATTTTCAACAAATTGTGTTAGCATTTAATATAATTATATTCCTACTGAATTTTCCTACCCTGTGGCCAAGCTGCTAGTTGCTTGACTTAATAATTACTTAGCCACCGCAAAGCACGTACCATAGTTTCTCACTCCACTACACAAGATCAATCCATACATCACCCGGCCCGTGGTTCCGTCTGCCTTAGAACAGGTATTTAACCCGGCATGCTGCTTACAATTTATAGCCTACGGGGTTTTAAGATATGTTACCGGAAAAAATGGGTGTGCCTAGTAGAATTTAATGGGAATGAAAATTAATATTAATAATATTATTTATTTATTATTTATATTTTTGTTTTTTTTTTGCCTTACACTTTCATATAGCCTCTTTTCTTTCAATCAGTTGTTGCTAAGTAAGTTTACCCAGAGTGAATGCTTCATGTTCTATGGCATGCTTAGTTTTTTATTTTTTTATTATTTAATACGGGTTAGCTCTTGACTCAAGTTTAGTTTGATCTCGTAATGAAGTAGTTTTTCTCGTTTGACCAATTTGTTCCAAATTATACAGCACACCCTGCAGCAGTACCTATCAGACTCCAAAGCAAGAGTGAACGGAATCTTCTGGGCTTGCTTGTTCTATCGTAGATCTTATCCATCGCTTTCCAAGACAAACTTGAGGTCAAGAGCGAGTACCTACCTACTTAGGTACTCAAATAATTTCCTAGCATAGGGGTCATTAGTCATGTTTTTGTGCCTCATCATTTTGCTCCCTAAATTAAGTGTCACCTGGTAATTGTGTACTTTTTTTAAATATATATAGGTATATTTTTTTTGTATGTGAAGTTGTTCTATTTTCTTTATTGGAAATTAAAAAAACCGAAAACCATCTCCACCATCTTGATAAATTGGACGAATTTCATTTTAATAAGATGCAAATATTAAAATCTGTACATTAATAAATTTCTATGATAAGCATTGCCCGCATTGTAGACGCATTCGTTGGCAGCAACCTCTTTGTTCAAATTAAATGTAATTTAAATAAAATTAATTACATTTTATTCACTTGAAACACTTCTGAGATCTGGTTAAAGTCGTATTAGTCAGGCACACTGCCTTCCAAAACAGTTGAACGCAACGCGAAATATTCATGCATATTGTTATCAAGACGATCTCACTGATTCATTATACGCATTCCCTAAATTTGTCGGAATTTACTTTCACAGTCAACCACACAATGATGTTAAACCTGTCAGAAAAGTGCACGGGAGTATACACTTTATTTCGGAGCGAGTAATGGTTATAGTTCTGTGAGGATTTCAGGGTTAAGACGCAACTCCATTCAGTAGTTGTTTAGCGTAATCCACAATGAAATAGAGCTGTGTGGCTATGTGTAACGGAAATTGAATTTATTAAAGCGAAGTGCTGTATCTAGGTCTAAGCCTACGTAATAAGCCTGGAGTGCGTTCTGCTGTTAACTGGATAATCTACCTTTATTTAGTAACCTACGATCAATAGCAGGTGGGATTTTAAAATAGATCTTTCGAGGCGTTGTTTAAAATAAACTGAATAATAAAGGTATTTGTAGAAGTTTCAGTAAGTAAACCAGAATATAATATTAACCAACAAATTGTAATTTGCTGTTAATAAATTGTGAGGAGTGGGTATAGTATTTATGTTGATTTTACAATTATTATGCTGGTACTATAAATCGATGCATGCAATGACAACTATATGTAATAGTGAGAAGGATATTATGATATTTTTTACTTGAATCTTAATTTGAAATCCACTTATGTTTTAGGTTTCCATTTAATTACTTTTAGGGGTTTGCTATATGTATTTTAATAAATTTGAGTAAGTTTTTTTTATTTTTTTTTATTTAATATGGGTTTGCTCTTGACTCTAGTCTAGGTCATAGATGACAGAGACAAAGTCGACGATGGAGCGAGTTTACCCAGAAGAAGCCTGTTCACTCTAATTTTGAAGTTTCTGGTGAACCAAATGAGTCTTTATTTCAAGAAAAACAAACAAATGGTACATTAGTTTTGACAGTATTTGCATTATAGAGTGCAGTAGTGCCAGAAAAAGAATCCCTATGCATATACATACAAATTTAGTATGTTTATAAAGTCACTTTCGCCTTAATGAAAATCAAATAGTCTATAAGGCGTTAATAAACCAACTGCAAGAAATTTAAGGAGTTGTTTATAATAAGAAATAATAATTAAGAATCATGTTTTTTTTATATATTATAACGATCCGTTTCTAAGATATGCAATATTTTCACTACACACAAATTTATTGATTATGCACACCGTACCCCCGGTACCCGCCACCGCCGCCACCGCTGCACGCCGTCCGCGCTAGTCCGAGCGCGTTTTCAAATAGTTACGTAAACAGCCCCGCAATACATACCCCACATAAAAATATTGCGAAGTGTGAAAAAATAACTGCGCAATTTTTTTTTTGGGATACTGTTCAGATGATACCGAGCATGTACCTACATGAAATCTCGCAGTTTATTTTTTAACTCCTTATATAATATTGTTTTTCAATATTAATAATACCTACTAAGGGTGAGTGCTTGTAAAACCCACTCGAAATAAGCTGGTTTGTATAAAATTATGAAATAAGAAATCAGAACAGTTTGAAAGTTCTTGTTATAAATTCTTCTAATTATTATCTAGAAAGTTTAAAAATAACCTTTCAAAGACTTGCGTAGGATTTATGTGAAACGGGGTAAGAAAATTCGCATTTCGTATTACGCAATAGTAACAACTATTGATGATACGAAATTACGAAAAGTTAACCAAAGGAGGTGTTCCTTTGGTTAACTTTAAGTAAAGGCGAGATCTGGCGCAGGACCGACGGCTTAACGTGCTTTCCGAGGCACGGGAGTGTCACACCACTAACTTCCAAACTCCGGGCTGTCACTGAAAAAATCCTATTGGAAAAACCTAATGATACTTTATCGGTCGTGTCGGGTTGCCGTCCCATATGAGAGTGATGGAAGAGGAAGTGCACCTGTGTTTGCGCACACACTTGTGCACTATAATATGTCCCGCGCCGATGGCTAGTGTCGGTTAAGATTGGCTGCCATGCCCGAAATCGATCAGGTGGACTATATTAGTAAAGGCGATTCCTAAACTAACAGGGCAATTTTTTATGACGGTGCTCAGTTACATCTGACCGGTACTGGTATTCAGCTACATCCAATTATACAATGAAGTAATTCTTACCTGGCGAAATAAAGAAACACAGTGCTGCGCTCAAAAATCATCGGCGACGTCACTCAAAAAGCAACTAAGCTTAAATGGGACTGAGCCGAACGATTTATGGGCTAAATTTATTCTTATACTTGCACAAGTCTAATCAGATTACGGCTGGAACAGGACTTACTGTCTAAAGCCCCCAAGATACAAGCACGGCTAGTTCGGGGACCACGGTATAATGCTATGTTAAATACAACTAGTTACAATTACTGACATAGTATTAAGTATCACTAAGTTTTTTCTGTTACAATGACTCAATCAATTATTATAACTGTGACCACTGCCCTTAGTAGAGCCGAAAACCGAGTGGCCTGGAAGCAGCTCGTCAGTGAATCCGTCAAAACTTACCAGGACTGGAACGACCTTTCGATATGATGAACACGATTTTTTATATTGGACTAGCTCGTCACACATTCCCAACCACTGCAACAACAGCCAGAATCAACAGTGGCAACTCCAGAAAAAACGCCGAGTCAATGAAGCTCGACCCGTCCCGGAGAAACGCTTTAACTGTCTTGGATCCCGCAACGAAATAAATCAGAAAAAATATAATTTCCACTTCCCTCCATTCAAGCAGGAGACAGAATTGAGCTAGGTCAATAGGCACCAAGGGACATTACAACTGGGTAAACATAGATCATCATCATCATCTCAGCCAAAAGATGCTGCCTCTCCCAAGTTTCATGACATCGAACGGTTATTTGCGTCTCGCATCCAGCAATTCCCACTACCTTAACCACATCGATCCACTTCGTGAAATGCCTTCCAATGCTTCGTATTCCAAAACGAGATACTAAAACAAAGATGAGCAAAAAAATAAAAATACTTCAAAGTGACACACTCTGAAACTACAAGCCCATATAAAATTTAAACTATTTGAAGCCACATATTTAGGGTAAAGTGTGTTAAAAGGCGCCAATTCGTTCCGATGTCAAAAGTTAGTTTCAAGTAAAGTTAAGTTACAAAGCTAGTTTCAATGCTTGTTCACAAACTTACCTTTACAACTTGTGAGTTAAACTTCACCCAATTTCTATAGCTATTGAACTAATCGAGTCTCGAATGTTAAAGGGGTTTAAATTCCGAATACACTCTGTTTCAGAAGTTGGGGTGTGGTTTAAATGCACTAGTATTTTTATACTTTGATCATTAAATTAGCAATGGCAATTGCAAAATTCCAGAATTTCGGGAATTCAAGTCAATCCCATTCTTTTTATTATTAGTAGGATCGTGGTAGACCACTATCTCTCCTGGTAAGCAATGATGTGATCCTGCCAGGGTTGCGGAATTTGTTCGAAAGAGTCACCGCGGCCCTGGGACGCAAAGGGCTTTAGAAGGAACACGGATGGGTTTTAGTCAGTAAGAGTCTGACACGCCCTTCCGCTCCACCCAGAGCGGAAGAAGTCATTTGATGATTTACCATCCTTAAAAAAAAAAAGAAAAAAAAGCAATGATGTGGTCGACGATGGAGTACACTTGCCCAGATTTAATCTATTCTCTTGTTGATTTAAATACCTTCAGGTTGTATTAGGAAATACAATCATTATCATTGATACAGTGTCGTTTGTCTTTGGGTCATGTTCAAATTAGACTGAGTGCCAGCACTTTTTGAACGTCCAAGTTCTCCATAAAGACAGTCCCCCAAAACGCCCGCCCGTCACCACTTCCTAGTTTTATAGCTGGGAATTGAGCTCAGTGTTGTACTATTCAAGTTACCAAATACTTTGTTCACACAGGTTATTAACCTCTGCACATCTAACAATACCAACATCTGCAAACATGACCGTACGGAACCAATTGTTTATCAAATGGAATTCGACAAATGCATGATTGCTTACTCATGACATGATGCATACACTGCATGAGAACAGTGCGTATACAGTGTACGTATAATTGTTGAGACCGACGTAAGTGATGGGCTTGTTGATGTTAGACCAAAGGTCGTTGTACGACTGACGCTGGTGTCACAATGTTAAAACACATATATACAGCGTGGGAAGAGGCGCAAGATGCCATAGGAATCTTTTGTGACCTCTCCAAGGCATTTGATTGCGTAAATCACGAAACCTTGCTCCTAAAACTAAAACATTACGGACTAGGTAATCTTGCTCTCAGTTTAGTGAAGTCGTACTTAAATGACAGACAGCAGCAAGTTCAAATAAACGGTGTTAATTCAAGGGGTTTAAAAGTCAAAATGGGGGTACCACAAGGCTCAATATTGGGTCCTTTCCTCTTTTTAGTGTATATTAATGATTTACTCCATCTTTTAAAAAACCAACCAAAGATGGTGTTATTTGCTGACGATACGTCCTTAATTTTTAAGATAGATAGACGTTCTACAAGTCTTGACGACGTAAATAATGCGCTACAGCAGGTCCAAAATTGGTTCACTGCGAATAATTTAGTATTAAATGGGAAAAAAACTAAGTGCATCAGATTTGCTTTACCGAATGTCAAAAGTAATACTTGCGACATAGTATTGGACAAAGAGAAACTTGAATTCGTCGAAGACACGGTTTTCCTAGGGATCACGCTTGACTCAAAGCTACAATGGGGTCCTCATTTAACATCTCTTGCAGGACGGCTAAGTTCAGCAGCATATGCTGTCAGAAAAATCCGTCAATTTACTGATATAGATACCGCGAGGCTGGTTTATTTTAGTTACTTTCATAGTATAATGTCTTACGGTATCTTATTATGGGGACGAGCTGCAGACATCGAGTCTATATTTATTCTGCAGAAAAGAGCCATCAGAGCCATATACCATCTTGGTCGGCGCGATTCCCTAAGGGAACTGTTTAAGGATATTAACATCATGACGGTACCTTGTCAATACATATACGAAAACATTATGTATGTTCGGAAAAATATTCATCTTTTTAATAAGATTAGTGATAGGCATAATTTTAATACTAGAAATAGGAATAAATTAGATCAACCCCGATTCAGATTGGCTAAAGTACACACTTCTTTTATGGGATATTGTATTAAGTTTTATAATAAAATACCACGTGAGATTCTCGAACTGAATGAGAAAAAATTTAAAACATGCATAAAACGCACTCTATGTAGACAGGCATATTATAAACTGGAAGATTATATCCTTGATAAAAATGCTTGGCTAAATGCCGGTCCTGCTCCACAGCCTCAGCCGCTTGGTTCCACTAGTTAGGTTTTATATTTGGAAGAGATGCTCACCCTCTTTTATGTCTAATAATAATACTATTCCGCATAATCTTATATTATGTTTGGAATAAACTTTTCTTTTTCTGTATTTTCAGATTGATATTCATAGTTTTATATAATTTAGAAGCAATTTTTATTTCAAGTTCTGTAAATGTGAGAACCCTGGACCATTATGTTAATAGATAGTTTCCTTGTTTGACATGAAATAGCAGGGGCAGTTGAGGGTGTGTCATGCTCACTCCAATGTCTCGCTGATGGTGGCGCGTGTATCGGATCATTCAGTTCCCTTCAAAATGGTTGAGCTGAATGGTGCTGATGCACGCGTCATGTTCGTGAACGGGCGCCGTCAGTGGAGACTGGTCATCCCTTGGTTGCCACTGCCTCATTTTAATATTTCATACTATAAATTGTTTTTTTTCTTTCTTTACATTGTTCTCATATATAGAAGCAACAAGGTTTATGTAACCAGGATTTTTGTAAACATAAAATGATTTAAAAGAGTGTCCGTGGAGTTTCTTGCACGTTCTTCTCCATAGAGATCTACGCTTGCGAACGTGCAAATAGCTTCATGTTTTTGACGGACTGACTTTGACAATTCAAAAGTACCTGATAATGGTTTATTTGAAATAAATGCTTTGACTATTGACTATTGACTATTGACTATTGACTATAGGTTAGGTTATAAATATTATATAGGTTCTTCATATAAATTTTGATTGAATTGACGTTTAAAAAGTGCTGATTTTCAGCCTAATTTGAGTACTCAAATGACTTGAAATTGATTTTGATTATTTTCACGAAATTACGCGATAGTTCTAAGATCAAAGTTTTTTTTTCAAAGTTACTTCAGTGAGATACTTCTGCCACTCACAATGCTATCGCTCACAATGGGCCTCATCAGAAAGCTAAAAGTCACCCAAAGAGCAATGGAGAGGGCAATGCTCGGAGTTTCCTTGCGTGATCGAATCAGGAATGATGATATCCACAAGAGAACCAAGGTTACTGACATAGCCCGAAGGATCGCCAAACTGAAGTGGCAGTGGGTATACTGCTCGCAGAACAGATGGTCGATGGGGCCGAAAAGTTTTTTTTTTTTTTTTAATAATAATAATAGTTTATTGGGTCATAAAAAGTGTAACAAAATTAAGGTGAGACACTGGATCCCGCACTAGGATACCCTGTGTCGCAGGATCCAGCCTCTTTCGACAGATAATGTGAATCATAGAATTTAAGTTAACAAATGCGACGGTTTAATATAATTCACTAAAATAAGACTAAAAGGTAACCATAAGTATGCGTCTATGCGATGAGTTTATGTACGACTACGTGTTGAGTGTAAGTGTGCATGTGAAGAGTGTTTGTATGTGATGAGTGTGTGTATGAGAGGATGAATACTTTAACAATTGAAGCATAAAAGTTTTTCTGTTTCAGTATAGTTAAGCCCAAGTAACCATTCCTGAACCTGTTTCTTGCACTCGAACTTCGTCAAGGAATAGATTTTGAGCTTTTCGTTAACTTTTTCATACAGGTAAGGTCCAATACATGAGAAAGCCTTATTGCCAAACTTGAGCCTGCACAAAACTCTATTCCATTTAGGTTTTCTACGAGTGCGCTGATCCGTTACCACTGAGGCTACCGCAGTTTTGTGAAATTTAAGTAGCACTGATAAAATGTACAGTTGGCGCACCGTAAGCACTCCCGTTTCACGATATAACATATCAGTGGGGTATCGGATTTCTAATCTATGGGAGACCTTAAGTATGGCTCTTTGTGCACGTTCAGCAGTAATTAGAAAACTTTTCCCAGCGAAACCCCAAGATACTATACAGTAACCAAGCACAGATTGACATAAAGCCAGGTAAGTCATTTTGAGAGTATCCTTGTCAGCTATAGATCGAAGTCTTTTGAATATGTACAAAAGCTTCCTTACGCGCGAAGCTACAGACTGAATTTGCTTTGCCCATGTCAAGTGTTGGTCTATACTAATACCGAGATACTTAATACTCTCAACTTGTTCAAAAACAGGGCAGCCACAGCTACCCCTTAGGCTGTAACTGCAATGATGATGATGGGATTTGAGTGCAAGTTGTTTAGGGGCAGTTGTTTTTGTGCTTACTGAAAAGTTTACTACTTTAGTTTTTTTTATATTAAGGGTAAGCAGATTATGTTGCAGCCAGCTGGCAACCGCCTGCATTCCAGCCTCTGCGGCACTGTAGGTTTCCTTCCAAGAGTCGCCACGGAAAATTAAGGCTGTGTCATCAGCGTAAGCAGATATTTGCGTGTTGGCCAAATTGAGTGAGCAGAGACAATTAACGTACAGAAGAAACAAGGTGGGACCAAGGACTCTACCTTGGGGAACTCCATATGCCACGTTCGCAGAGGTACTTTGGTAATCACCCAGACAAACCTTCTGTTTTCGTTCAATTCAAACGCAAAATGTTAAAAATCAGAAAAAATATATCTAAAATCAAAGTTTTTTTTATAAACAATCGATATCTCATTTTATAACAACAATCAACTCGATTCAGACTTCTTCCCCGACATATACATAGATGCAGATTCGGTTCATCTAACTTATTTCCTAAACGCAAACATGCTCAGCATGTTTGCGTTTAGGAAATGGATGAAAAATATGTTCAATTCTTTTGTTTACATTTTGTTTTAAATACTTATAAATAAATACACTTAAAATAAAAATAAAACTCCTAACTAAAATATGGCGTCAAAAAATTCCTCCGCATCGCTATCGACTGGAAGTAAGCCCAAAATACTGGCGGCAGTACCATGTTGTATGGCAATGCTTATCCTCTGTCCGAGGTAAAAGCCAGCCCTTGGGTCACGCGAAGTGTCAACTAAGCGT